>VZQC01012519.1:841679-891063 GCA_009823505.1 Rhizomys pruinosus
TTTTTTTTTTTTTGTCTTTTCGAGACAGGGTCTCCCTGTAGCCCCAGCTGGCCTGGAACTCACTCTGTAGACCAGGCTGGCCTTGAACTCACAAAGATCTGCCTGCCTCTGCCTCCCAAGTGCTAGGATTAAAGGCATGCACCACCACACCTGGCTTATTTATTATTTTTTATGTGTATAAGCGTACTGTCTGCATGCAGGTCTGTGCACCTGTGTCATATCGTGCAATGCCACGGAGGTCAGAAGAGGGTGTCGGATTCCCCTGGAACTGGAGTTAAAGACGGTTTTCAGCCGCCATGTTGTGCTGGGGATCGAACCCGGGTCCTCTGCAAGAACAGTAGGTGTTCTTAATCGCTAGGCCATCTCTCCAGCCCCCAAGACCCATTCTTAAATACACACACACACATTCAGGCCAGACTGCCCCTGGACTCAGCTTGGAGCTGTGAAACTTATTAGCTGAGTCATGCAGCTTCTCTGTGCTTCAACTTCCTAAGTTTGGACAATAATCTTTTGGGGGTCTTTTTGAGACATTACAACCCCAGCTGGCCTGGAACTCACTATGTAGACCAGGCTGGCCTTGAGCTCAGAAGATTGGCCTGCCTCTGCCTCCCCAGTGCTGGGATTAAAGGCATAGCCACCATACCCAGTGACAATATAGTATCTTTTTTTTTTTAATACTTATGAGTGTACTGTCTGCATGTAGGTTGGTGCACCGTGTTGGCAGAGGTCAAAAGAGGGCATCGGATACCCCTGGAACTGGAGTTAAAGATGATTCTTAGCCACCATGTGGGTGCTGGGAATCAAACCCGGGTCCTCTGCAAGAGCAGTCGATGCTCTTAACCCCTGAGCCATCTCTCCAGCCCTGGCAATATAGTATCTTATAGAGCTAGAATAAGAATTGAAACAAGGAGCCGGAGAGATGGCTCAGTAGTTAAGAGCATTGGCTGCTCTTGTAGAGGACCTGGGTTGGATTCCCAGTATCCATATAGCAGCTAACAACATTCTGTAATTCCAGTTTCAGGGGAATCCGATGCCTTCTTCTGACTCCAGTGGCATTTTACAACAGGGGCTCACACACAGGCAGGCAGTACACGAATACACATAAAATAAAAATAAGCCAGGGGCTGGAGAGATGGCCTAGCGGTCAAGAGCGCCGACTGCTCTTGCAAAGGACTGGGGTTCGATCCCCAGCACCCACATGGCGGTTGAAAACCGTCTTTAGCTCCAGTTCCAGGGGAATCCGACACCCGCTTCTGACCTCCGCGGCATTGCATGACATGGGTGCACAGACCTACATGCAGGCAGTACATTAATTCACATACGAAAATAAAATTTTAAAAAATTTAAAAAATAAAATAAAATAAAAATAAAAATAAGCCAGGTGCAGTGGAGCACGCCTTTAATCCCAAGCACTATGGAGGCCAAAACAGGTGGATCTCTGTGAGTTCAAGGCCAGCCTGGTCTACATAGCAAGTTCCAGGCCAGCTGGGACTAAAGGGAGACCATGTCTCAAAAGGACAAAAATAAAATAAAATTTAAAAAGTAAATAGCCAGGTGTGGTAGCACACGCCTTTAATCCTAGCATTTGGGAGGCAGAGGCAGGCAGATATCTGTGAGTTCAAGGCCAGCCTGGTCTACATAGCAAGTTCCAGGCCAGCTGGGACTAAAGGGAGACCATGTCTCAAAAGGACAAAAATAAAATAAAATTTAAAAAGTAAATAGCCAGGTGTGGTAGCACACGCCTTTAATCCTAGCATTTGGGAGGCAGAGGCAGGCAGATATCTGTGAGTTCAAGGCCAGCCTGGTCTACATAGCAAGTTCCAGGCCAGCTGGGACTAAAGGGAGACCATGTCTCAAAAGGACAAAAATAAAATAAAATTTAAAAAGTAAATAGCCAGGTGTGGTAGCACACGCCTTTAATCCTAGCATTTGGGAGGCAGAGGCAGGCAGATATCTGTGAGTTCAAGGCCAGCCTGGTCTAGAGTGAGTTCCAGGCCAGCTGGGGCTACAGGGAGACCCTGTCTCGAAAAGACCAAAAAAAAAAAAAAAGTAAATAAAATATATCCTTTTTTTACATTACAGATGTAATTTTTTTTTTTTGCATTACAGATGCCTGCTACCTGTATTTACATGGTTCTAAGGATCAAACTCAGGTCCTTATGCTTTTGCCACAAGCTCTTGTCTACTTAGTTTTATAAGGACCCTTGGCTCCTGAAAGACAGCTGGCCTAGCCTTCAACACCCCTGATTGCCAAGGCCCAGAGAGCAGCCTGTCTGTTCACCCTTCACTAGGAACCATGCCTGTCAAACAGTAAATGTGGGGCTACCTCAGCCACACACTTCATAGTCAAGCATTTCTTCTGAATGCTCCAGCCTCTACCGTCTCTTTCACTGACCTGGGATGGGAGGCAAGGGAGTCCCCTGGAGAACTGCAGCCATCACAACAGGGGTAGCTGACCAAAGGCAACCTAGCCAATCTGCCCTCCACTCCCTACGTTGTCCTGTAAAGGCCTTTTGAGACTACAAACTCCTCAAGTACCTTCCATTTCCAAACTCTGAACAGGATCTACACTCCCCAAGAAGCCTTCCTGCATTCAGGCCATCCGCTTTCAAAGTGTGTGTGCCACCAAACCTTGGGTTTATGTGGTACTGGGGATCAAAGCTAACGCTTTTGAGCATGCTAGGCAAGCACTCTACAAACTGAGATACATCCCCAGCCCCCACTGTAAAACGTAAAGTTAACAGAAAAGAAGTTGGACATCGTAATACATGCCTCTAATCCCAGCTACATAAAAGACTAAGGCAGGAAGATCATGAGTTTGGAGACAGCCTGGACTACATATAAAGACCTCATATCAAATAAATTAATTAGAGCAATGCATAGATTGAGGCAAGCATGGTGGTTCACACCTCTAACTCCAGCACTTGGGAGGCAAAAACAAACAGAGCACACTGTAGGCTTGAGGCTAGCCTGGTCTACATAATGAGTTCTAAGCTAGCCAGAGCTACACAGTAAGACCCTGTCTCAAAACAAACAAACAAAAAAACAACAAAGGTTGCCAAGATGGCTCAGTGGGTAAATGTGCTTGCTACCAAACCTGATGACCTGAATTTGATACCTGGGCCCAAATGGTGGAAGGAGAGAACCAACAACTACAGGTTGTCCTCTGACCTCCCTGAGCATGCACACAATAAATGTAATTTAAAAAACCACAAGGGGCTGGAAAGATGGCTCAGTGGTTAAGAACACTGGCTGCTCTGCCACAGAACTTGGGTTTGGTCTCCAGGACCCACATGGCAGCTCGCACCATATGTAACTTCAGTTCCAGAGGACCCCATGCCCTCTTCTGGCCTCCATAAGCATCCATATGCAGATAATGCACTTATTATACATGCAGGCCAAACACTCATAAACATAAAATTTAAAAGCCCCTATACACACACACACACACACACACCCCAAGCATGGTGGTACATGCCTTTAGTACCATTAATCCCAGCACTCAGGAGGCAAAAGCAGGTAGATCTCTGTGAGAGCAAGGCCACCCTGGTCTACATAGACAGATTTAGGCCAGCTGGGGCTACAGGAAGATCCCATCTCAAACAAGAATAAATAAATAAAACCCCCCAATTACCTGGGCATGGTGGTACATGTCTTTAGTCCCAATACTCAGGAGAGAAAGGCAGGCGGATCTCTGAGAGAATAATGCCAGCCTGGTCTACATAGGTAGGGCTACAGGGAGACCCTGTCTCAAACAAACAAACAAACAAACAAACAAACCAGATTACATGCTGTATCTTTTGCATCATGAATTAATTGAATCTAATAAATGAAGATCATTTTAGTTTAAAACCCTGGAAACCACAGAGATATCCTCTCCCACTGTGAGATCCAGAGCTTTATCTAGCTGTGTTTAATTCTTTCCATCCTACCTTTATTCACTGAACATTGTGCTATACATTAAAGACGAAAAGGTGACTAGGACACGGCCCTGGCCTTCAAACAGCTCGCAGACCAGTGGGTGGGAAAGCCACAAAAGCAGCTAATGGTGCAAGAGAAACACAAGAAGAGAGAACCACAAAGACCATGAGAACACCGGGGGTGGGGGGGGAGCTTCAAACTGCCTGGAACAGTTAGGGAAGATATCCCCTCTTTCAATTTTTTGCAGACAGGGTCTCATGTAGCCTAGGCTGCCTTGAACTTGCTATTTTGCAGAGGAAACCCTGAATTTCTGATTTTCCTGTCTCCACTTTTTTTTTCTTTTAAAGATTATTTTTTTAAAGATTTGTTATTTTGTTTTCTTTTTTTTTTAATTTTTTTCTTTTTTTTTTATTTCTGTATGTGTATGAATGTACTGTCTGCATGCAGGTTTGTGCACCCGTGTCATCAATGCCACGGAGGTCAGAAGAGGGTCTCGGATTCCCCTGGAACTGGAGTTCTCCTGGAATTGGAGTTACAGCCGGTCTCAGCTTGCCATGTGGGTGCTGGGATCCGAACCAGGTCCCTGCAAGAGCAGTCGGCGCTCTTAACCACTAGGCTCTCTCTCCAGCCCCCTATTTTGTTAATTTTCTATATATGAGTGAGTATCTGCATGTATCTATGTGTACCATGTGCATGTCTGGTGTCAGATCCCCTGGAATGGGAGTTACAAGTGGTTAGGATCCACTTGATGTGAGTGCTGGGAATTGAACCCAGGTCCTCTGGAGGAGCAGCAAGTGCTGTTAACCATTGATTAATCTCTCTAGCCTTTATTTTGAGAGGGGGGAGTCTGTGGACATGAGTGTGCCAGAAGAGGGCACTGGATCCCCTGGAGCTGGAGTTAAGGCAGTTGTGAGCTGTGGGTGCTAGAATCCTAACTTAGGTCCCCTGCAAGAATGGAAGGGGTCTTGGGCTGGAGAGAAGGCCTAGCAGTTAAAGAGGCCGACTGCCTACTGCTCTTGCAGAGACCCCGGTTCGATCCCCATGCACACACATGGCAGCTAAGACCGTTTGGTAACTCCAATTCAGAGAGACTCCAGTTCCAGGGGAATCCGACACCCTCTTTCTGACCTCTGTGGCATTGCACGACCCGGGTGCACAAACCTACATGCAGACAGTACATTCAAACACCAAACAAAAAAAAAAAAAAAAAAAAAAAAAAAAAAAAAAAAAAGGAATGGAAGGGGTCTTAACCACTGAGCCATCTCTCCAGCTCCTCAGATTCATTTTTGGGGGTTTTTTTTGGTTTTTAAGTTTTTTGGGTATTTTTCAGACAGTGCCTCCCTCCAGGCTGGCCTTGAATTCTGCCTGCCTTTGCCTCTCAAATGCTGGGATTAAAGGCATGTGCCACCACGCCTGGTGACAAATTTGTTTTTAGGTAGAGAATTTGGCTAGAAGTGCAGCTTAGGGGCTGGAGAGATGGCTCAGTGGTTAAGAGCACTGGTTGTTCTTACAGAAGACCCGGGTTCAAATCCCAGCACCCACATGGCAGCTAACAACTGTCTGTACTCCATTTCCAGGGGATCTAACACCCTCTTCTGTCCTCCTCAGGCATTGCACAACATGGGTGCACTTAAACATATGCAGACATAACACTCATACACATGGAATAAAAATAAAGAAAAGAAAAAAAAAAAAGAAAAAAAAAAAAAAAAGAAGTGCAGCTTAATGATAGAACATGTGCTTTGCTTGAGTAAGGCCTTGGGTTCAAACACCAGATCAGAGAGAAAAAGAGGAGAGGACTGGTAAAAGCAAAAAAGATTTTAGAATAACTGCTGTGGCCTCAGGGAACCAAAGTGATAGAGACTAGATCACTTCTTCTCCCTCCATCTCTGCATCCAGAACTCAGGACAATACAGCAGACTAAAGAGCCACGACGTTGACTATTTTCTCCAAAGACAGATCAGTGAAGACCCTCAACTGCACAGGCAGGACATGACAAGTCTCTCTGACCTCCCAAAGCTATTTTCCATTCTAAGATCCTCTTCTAGAAGCTCAGAATGAGTATATCATTTCATTTAGTCTCGAAGATAATTAGCTTCTGAGCCATAGACATGGTTTGAGTTGCACTTGGCTATTTTCTCAGTGAGTAAATGCTGTTCAACATTTCTAAGCCTCGAGCTCATCTGTAAAATGGGGGTGGTAGGCCGGGCGTGGTGGCGCACGCCTTTAATCCTAGCACTTGGGAGGCAGAGGCAGGTGGATCTTTGTGAGTTCAAGGCCAGCCTGGTCTACAGAGTGAGTTCCAGGCCAGCTGGGGCTACAGGGAAACCCTGTCTCGAAAAGACAAAAAAATAAAATTAAAAAAATTAAAAAAAATGGTGATGGTAATAATAATAATAATAATAATAATAAACTTTTAGGGGGATGACAGTCAAATGAGCCAAAGCACATGCAAATTTTTTTTTCTCTGTCTCTAACCTTGGAACAAATTATTTAGGTGGTATCTGGTACATAGCATGCTGGGCTAAATGGTGTCCAGATACATAAAATCAAGTGAAAATGAGTTATACTGGGTTAGATAGGGTATCCCTAATGACTGGTACCCTTTAAGAGAGAAATTTGGACACAGAGACAGAGTCATGGGGGGGGGGTTGCTGTGTAAGGGTAGAGGGAAGGACTGAAGAGATGCATCAAGCCGAAGACTGTCCACAGCCAGGAGACAGGCACAGACAGAAGCTGGGAGATGGTTCAGGGAGTAAAGTGCCTACTAAGTATGAGGACCAGAGCTTGGGTCCCCTGAACCCTCACAGAGGCCTGGCGAGTGGAGTGGCCCACCGGGAATCCCAAGAAGCAAGAAGCAGAGCCGGAACCCCTGGAGCAAGCTGGCTAGGCAGACTGGCGAAAATTGTGCTCTAGGTTCACTGAGAGACTGTCTTAGTAGATAAGGAGACACTGACTGGGGAAGACATCACAAAGATAGAGAACAACTGAGGGAGACACCCGATCTCAACCTTGGGCCTCCACATGCACACACATGCTCGTGCACCCACACATGAATACATATACACACACCACACATGCAAAAATTAAAATAAATTTCATCTTTGTTTTCATTCTTTTGATTTATTTATTTTTATTTTATGTGTAAACTGTTTTGCCTCCATGTACGTAAGTACACCATGAAGGTGCAATGCCCACAGAGACCAGAAGAGGGTGTCAGATTCTCCTGGAACTAGAGTTACAGATGGTTGTTAGCCACCACGTGGGGGCTGGAACTGAACCTGGGTCCTCTGCAAAAGCACTCAGTGCTCTTAACCACAGATCCATTTCCCTAGGCCAGAAAAAATTTGAATTTAAATAAAAGGCGCCTGCAAGATAGCTCAGTGACTAAAGGTGTTTGCCACAAAGCCTGATGACCCTGTGTTCCCAGTCCCTGGGTCTTCTTCTATGGTGAAAGGAGAGAACCAACTCCCACAAGGTATCCTCTGACCTCCACATGTGCATCTTGGCACACAACCACAATAAATAAGTGTGATCATTTAATTTTTTAAGTTTTAAATAAAAGAACCTCAGGCCATGCCCTTTGCCACATCCCGATTTCAGACTTCTGGACTTCATAACTGTAAGGGAATTAATTTCTGTTGTTTCAGGCCGCCCAATTTGTGGTAATTTGTTATGACTGCCCTAGGAAACAAATACAAAATAATTGCTCAATAAAATAAATGGTAGCTATTATAATTATTAGATCAATTGAACACATTTGGGCAAACACTTAAGCGTTGAATTTGGCCAAAGAAGCTCCAAATTCTACACTAGAAAAAGGGAAGGAAAGGCTGGGAAGAACTGCCTCACTTCATCACTCACTCACCCACTGTGCATTCCATGTAGGGCACCTCCACTGGGCCCGGCCAATCACTGGCAAGTGAGAGCACATAGCTCCCATGCTGGTAAGTGAACAGAGAGTTCACTAGGAATTAGCTAACTACAGGTGTTAGTACAAATAAGGAACCAGGTAACAATACAGCAACTCAAGGGGGCCTATTCATGTTCTAGGAGGGAAGGTAGGTGGTCAAAGGCTCTATGACCATGGGCTTACAACCTGGCTCCCAACATTCTCAACATCTCTCTGCAATGCATGTGTGAGTTTTCTGAAAATCATCAAGTAAAATCCGTGCAGCTTTCTAATATAGATAAGCCCTGGGCAGCTTTTCACCAAACAGAATTCAGATGAACCTAACACCCTCTTTACCAGAGGGACTGAAACAAGGCCCCTACCCTGCGGAGACCTGTCCTAAAGACACCGGAGAAATCACAGTAGCTGGTCTTATTCAGTGTACTTCAAGCCTTCATTTCCCCATTTATGAAATGAGAAGATTGTCTGGTCCCAAGCTCCCATTCACCTCCAATCTGAAACTGGTTGGTTGCTTGGTTCATTCACTAGTCATTCACACACCCTTAACTACAGGTGTTAGGTATAACCAAGGGACCAGGTGACAATATAGCAATTCACAGGGTCCTGATGACATTCTGAGAGTGAAAGTAGGTGGTCAAGGGAGGCAAAAGGTGGGAAGAGCCCCCTTAAGTGCCCCTTTAAATGCTGGCACTAAGTCTCTCTTGTTGTTTAATTAGGTCCCTAGCTTTCAACTATCTTCCCAGTGGGTCCCATCACTGTCATTATTCCTGAAAGGGACACTAAGCCCAGAAGGCGTGTTCCCAGAAACATTTACTATGATCCCAGAGAGTTCCCAGGAGTGAGAAGCAACAGTGAGCACTACCCCATTCTGTTCCTCCATTCACCCAAAGGGAGACACAGATGGAACAAATGGTTACAGTGCATAGTGATACAGGCTATTTTAGAGACATGTGCAGATTCCTGTACTGCAGGGTAGGAGTTACTTTCCTGTTGTGGTCTTTAAGTCCCATGTCTGTAGAGTACCCTATTTCTTCTGATTACATTTGTAAGGCTTAAAAGACTGGTCACCAATGTAGAAAGTAATTGGATCTCTTTTCTTTCTTTTTTTTTTTTTTTTTTTTTTTTGAGACAGGGGCCTTCCTGTAGCCCTAGCTAGCCTAGAACTAACTATGTAGACCAGGCTGACCTTGAACTCAGAGATCTACCTGCCTTTGCCTCCAGAGTGCTGAGATTAAAGTTGTGTGCTACAATGTGGATCTGTAGCTGGATCTCTTTAGAAGTGACAAGGACCAGGGGCAGGAGAGATGGTTCAGTGGTTAACAGCACTGACTGCTCTTGCAGACAACCAGGTTCAATTTCCATCACCCACATGATGGGTAACAACTGTCCATAACTCCAGTACCAGGGGATCTGATGCCCTCTTCTAATCTCCTTAGGCACTGCACAACACAGGTTGTAGGCAGTACACTCATGCACATAAAATAAAAAAAATCATAGCCAGGCATGGTGGTACATGCCTTTAATCCAGCACTTGGGAGGCAGAGACAGGTGGATCTCTATAAGTTCAAGGCCAGCCTGGTCTACATAGTGAGCTCTAGGCCAGCTGGGGCTACAGGGAGACCCTGTCTCAAAAAAAACAAAAACAAAAACAGGGTGTGGTGGCGCACACCTTTAATCCTAGCACTTGGGAGGTAGAGACAGGCAGATCTTTGTGAGTTCAAGGCCAGCCTGGTCTACAGAGTAAGTTCCAGGACAGCTGGGGCTACAGGGAGACCCTGTCTCAAAAAGACCAAAAAACAAAAACAAAAATCATAAAATGTTAAAAAAAGGCTGGAGAGATGGCCTAGTGGTTAAGAGCGCCGACCGCTCTTGCAGAGGACCCGGGTTCAATCCCCAGCACCCACATGGCGGCTGACAACCGTCTGTAACTCCAGTTCCAGGAGAACTCCAGTTCCAGGGGATTCCGAGACCCTCTTCTGACCTCCGCGGCATTGCATGACAAGGGTGCACAGACCTACACGCAAAACAGTACATTCATACACATAAATAAATAAAATTAAATTAAAAAAAAATTTTAAGTGACAGGGACCACAAACAGCCTGGAAAATCTAAATCCAGAGTTAACTTTAAACACTTGTTAATCAACCTCCTTTCTGAAAAAAAAAAAAAGTCACAAGACCAGCCTATAACTTAGACCTGTTTCTAGAACAGTTTTACAGCTGGAAGGAGAAAGAAGAGAAAGGACCAATCAGCAGCCCACACACAGTATGGCCACTTGTACTAGACATCCATAGACTGTCCCTCAACCAGAGCATCCCGCGGCACCTGCCCCAGATGTTCAGGGACCCCTGCACTTCCTTCAACCCCTCTGCCCTCTGGCTCTCATTTGCCCATTTATTGCTTTATAGCTCTGGACTGCTGAGCTGTTCTGACCTCTGCTCCTGATGATCCTTTGGCCCCACTGAGACCAAGGGCAGTGGGCCCAGCCCTGGCCAACTCAGGGACACAAGCCACTCCCAAACCCTGTCCCACCCAGATCCATGCTGAAGTCACTTGTCAACCCATGAAATGCTTGTGGATTTTCCCCCTTTCTCCAGAACCCCAAACTTCCCAGTGGTTGTTTCTTTCTTTCTTTCTACAGAGTTTTGCTAGGCTCAAACTTGTGATCCTCAGCCTCCCAAATGGTGAGTTCACAGGCACACCCCACTACACCCTACACCTTTCAGTTTAAAAAAAAATTTTTTTTTTTATATTTTTGAGACAGGGTCTCCCTTTAGTCCCAGATATCCTGGAGCTTGCTCTGTAGACCAGGCTGGCCTAGAACTCACAGAGATCCGCCTGCCTCTGCCTCCTAAGTGCTAGGATTAAAGGCGTGCACCACCACACCTGGCTTAAAATTTTAATATATATATGGGCATATCATATTGTCTATATGTGTATAAGTGCACCCATGTCATGCAATGCCTGTGGAGGTCAGAAGAGGGTGTTGGATCACCTGAAACTGGAGTTATGGATGGCTATTAGCCACTGTGGGCTGGAAATAGAACCCGGGTCTTCTGGAAGAGCAGTCAGTATTTTTTTTTTTTTTTTGGTCTTTTTGAGACAGGGTCTCCCTTTAGTCCCAGCTGGCTTGGAACTTGCTATGTAGACCAGACTGGCCTCTGCCTCCTGAGTGCTGGGATTAAAGGTGTGTACCACCACCCCAGTATTCTTTTTGGTTTTTTTGTGGTCTTTTCGAGACAGGGTCTCCCTGTAGCCCCAGCTGGCCTGGAACTCACTGTGTAGACCAGGCTGGCCTTGAACTCACAGAGATCCACCTGCCTCTGCCTCCCGAGTGCTAGGATTAAAGGCATGCGCCGGGGCTGGAGAGATGGCCTAGTGGTTAAGAAGCGCCGACCGTCTTACAGGAACCTGGGTTCGATTTCCCCAGCCACCCACATGGCGCCGACGAACCGTGCTGAAACTCCAATCGAACAGACAACTCCCGTTCCAGGGGACAATCGACACCCTCTTCTGGTCCTCTGGCAGCATGCACGACACGGGTGCCAAAAAAACCTGCATGCAGACAGTACATTATACAAATACAGAAATAAAAATAAAAAAAAAAAAAAAAAAAAAAAAAAGGCATGCGCCACCACGCCCGGCTATACCCAGTACTCTTAACTGCTGATTCATCTTTCTCCAGCCCACCTTTGGTTTTTTAACCCAAAGAATAAGACATTCTGTGTGTGTGTGTGTGTACACTAGAAATGGGAATTCAGGCCTCAAGCACACTAAGCATGGGCTCTACCACTGAGCCATACCCCTAGCCACTGAAAAAGCAATTCTCAACACCTGAAGATGGCAGAAGAAAAACAACTTCCACAGGAATCTGAGGAGTTTGAGAAAGTGCTTATTTGCTCTACACTATGCAAAGGGAAATTCTGCCTGAAGTTGATGTAGGTTAGTGTCTAGATCCCTTCTAGACTGAGGAAGCCTCCCTTCCTTCTGCCTGGGTAACTGTGCCTCTGGGTCCCTCACCCCACCAGCCATCAACCAGGCCTGTGTTGACATGTGTTACCTCCTCGGCGTTCTCACTGCCACCATCTTTGCTTGTGCTGCTGGGCTTGGCTGTGCCTTTGGCAAGCTTGGGGGGCTCCTGCTGGGAGGAGACAGAGTTAAGTTAGCAGAGGCCAAAAGAAGAGACAACAACTAGGAATCCAACCCAAGCCTTTGCCCTCCACCACTGAGCTTTATTTTTTTTTTTAATATTTTATTTATTTATGTGTATGAATGTATTGTCTGCATGTGGGTTTGTGCACCCGTGTCCTGTGATGCTGCGGAGGTCAGAAGTGGGTGTCGGATTCCCCTGGAACTGGAGCTAAAGATGGTTTTCAACCGCCATGTGGGTGCTGGGGATCGAACCCGGGTCCTCTGTAAGAGCAGTCGGCGCTCTTAACCACTAGGCTATCTCTCCAGCTCACTGAGCTTTATTTTCAACCACCTCTTAGGTCTTTGTTTTAGGGGCTAGAGAGCTGGCTTAGTGGTTAAGGGCACTGGCTGCTCTTATAGAGGACCCAGGTTCAGTTCCCAGCATCCACATGGCAGCTAACAACCACCCAAAACTCCAATTCCAGGAAATCAGACGCCCTCTTCTGGCCTCTGTAAGCACTGCACACACATGGCACACTCACATATATGCAGACAAAATACTAATACACACAAAACAAAAAAAGAAAGATAGATTTTAGGTCTCTGTATAACTGAATCAATGAATTAGTCAGAACCTACCTGTGTCAACCCTGAGATCCCTGAGGAGGTTCGGCCCCTTCTAGGAGTTTAGAATCTGGTAGGAAGTGGTCCCTAGCATAATAATTAAGCATGATAACATTCTTTCATTGTCTCCTCATCTAGCTACTGCACAGACTGGCCTTAGAAAGTCCTCAGTCAGGTAAGTCCTCAGAGGGGGCTTTAAGGAAAAGCATCAGTGTACAAGGTGATGAGCCTAGTTTCTGGCCACCTTGGTCACAGAGGTTTGAGGCTTCCATGCTAGAATGATAGAAGTCACCTCTCTCCCTTTCCCCACAGGGCCATCCAGAGAGACCAAAGGGAGATATCTTTTTAGATGTCCCAAGAACCACCTAGACAGAAGAGTGCAACAAGCATCTCATTAAGATCCGAATGGTATAGAAGTGTCCCACCCCAAATGTTAAGAGCTCCTCAAACAACGAGGACTGAGTTAGAAGTAGCAGAGAAGGCCTGAATTCTCACAAAGCTTGAGCATCCATCTGAAGTTTCCCTTGGGAACCGGGTAACTGACTCAGAGATTCTCCAGCCTCTGGGAAAAAAAAAAAGACTTGGGGATGTAGAGCTGACTGCAAGTTGAACACAAATCATCCAGTGCTGTAGCTACCAGTGCAGGTCACGTGACCTTCCACCCAGTTAACAGACCTGTGTGAAGTGCTTGGCACTGACAGGGCCAGCCTGGAGGGTCCATTTCAGTCATGAGCAGCCTCTGGGAGAGGTTATGAGAATCCTAGTTTTTCTTAGGGAGAAATGCAACCCATGCTGGCAGTGCATTCAAAACCCAGGCCTAGACGCAACAGCTGCAGGAACGGGGATAGTTAACAATAGGAGGGAGGGGGAGTTCTGGAAGGTTGGGAAGCAAGATGGAGCTTAACCAGCAAACAGAAGACTGGCATGTGAACTAAAGATACAACTTGTCCTTATGGACCTAGAAGCCCAAGAGAAAGGCTTGGAATTGTAAGAAGACAGACGCAGGCCCCAAACAAGGATGAATTTTCTCACGTTACAGTTTCATAGAAACTGGCTGCCTAGTGAAGCTGAAAGCTCCCAGTCCTGAGCATTTGGGCAGAGGCTGGATGGTCTCCTCTAAGCCATGTTGCAGAAGGATTCAAGCCTTCCCTGAGAGCTGGACCGGAGGATCTTGGAAATCACTTCCAGCTCTGAGAGTCTGCAATTCCACAGCAGCCAAGCCCCTTCGGTGAGAAGTGTCAAATCAAGTGATTGTGACTAAGGGGGCAAAAGGATTTCAGAGAGAAGAGTTCTGTGTGGGCTGGAATGGGGGAAGGCTTCTTGGGGGTGGAGAGAGAAAAAGCCATTCCTGGGTGTGGAGCAGCTTGATGCTGCCTGCCACACAAGGGGAAGGGGGTTCCTTCTTTGGGTCAAGTGCTTTCCCACTGTCTACTGACCAGGATGGCCACAGGTACTGCTGTTAGTGGCTCACAGCAAGCAGTAGAGAAAAAGAGGATAAAAGGGGTGCAGGCAGGACACAGCACCCAGGTGCCTAATGGCACACAACAGCCATAGTCCCCTTCAACAAAGCTGGCCCATCTTCACACAGGTCTGATCTCTCTACTTGATCATAAGCTGCTTATTCTTTCTGTACCCTCCACCCACCTTATGGCGCTCAGCAGGACGCCTGAGACATCTCTCGCAGGGAATGTGCCTGTGAGACTCAGCTGCCATGGTGTGTGGGTGTGAGTGGGTGTCGGGAAACAAGGCCCACCAGCCTTACTCCCTGGCTTCTGCAGAACAGGTGAAGCACACTGGCCTAGCCCAGCTGTCAAGTATGCATGACACTAAGGTTTGGAGCCAGCACTGTGTTGGAGCTCAGCTCTTTTTTTTTTTTTTTAAAGTTATTATTTTATGTGTATGAGTGTACTGTCTGCATGTGAGTAGGTGTACCTGTGTCATGCAATGCTGTGGAGGTCAGAAGTGGGTGTTGGATTCCCCTGGAACTGGAGTTATAGACGTTTCTTAGCCACCATGGTGCTGGGAATTGAACCCGGGTCCTCGGCAAGGCAGTCGGTGCTCTTAACCGCTGAGCCATCTCTCCAGCCCCTGGAGCTCAGCTCTTAATAAGCTATGTGAGAGTGGGCAAGTTAACTAGCCTCTCTGAGCCTCATTTTGTTCATCCATTGCAAAAACAATCATAGTACCCACTTTCCTTACCCCAGTGTCTAGCACATGAAAATCTATTATTATGAATAAGAAAGTGGGAGGAAGCAGGGGTACCTCATACAGGAAGAGAGAAGACGTGAGATTTATTCAGAATAAAGAACGTTGCAAAGCTTCCCAAAGACTGATACAGCTCCTATCCCAGTAAGCACCTATTGTGTGCAAGTGAGATCCTGAATCAAAACACAGTTTAGTTATTACCTCAAGGAGAAAGACAAGGCTCCAAAGACTAGTCTACGAATTCATTCCCATTCAAGGCTGAGCATGAAAAGTGTCTACAGAACCTACCAGGAATTCTGCAAACCAAAAGGAGGAGAGAAAATTCAGGCCTGCCTTGAAGGAAAGGCTTCAGGTAGGAAGCAGTGAAGGACAGCAAGGATTGGGACCATCAGAGATACAAGAGAAAGGGAACAGGTGAGGGAGAAACCTTGTGGGGGCCAGCTCTGTGTCTCCATCCTGGCGCGCCTCAGTCACATTGTCATCTCTTTTCCCCTCAGAACTTGTCAACCATTGAAGGAAGCCAGGCCAAATGCAGCCAAAAATCAAATGCAGGTTAAAAATCTCTAAGGGGCTTCATGCCTGCCTCCATGCACCCTAACCCTTCCAAAGCCCTTTCTCAGGCAAATCACACATGGTCTTAGGAAATCTAAGGATGCTTCCTCCAACTCTCAATCGTCCAATAGGCAAAAGCATTCTGCAGATGGGACAGGATCTGGTCCATCACACTAAAAACTACAGATTGGGGGGGGAGTTCACTGCTTCCCCTGAATTCCACACCCCTCAATTCTCAGTGTAGCTATTTTGTGTGTGCAGTGCTCACAAATGAACTGTGCAAACCACACTGGTATCCCCACTCTGCAAGGACTTAGGTGGGACACCCAACCCTTCCTAGCTATCATCTGTAATAAGCTTAGGCAGAGGCAGGCAGATCTCTGTGACTTCAAGGCCAGCCTGCTCTACAGAGCGAGCTCCAGGCCAGGTGGGACTAAAGGGAGACCCTGTCTCAAAAAGACCCCCCCCAAAAAAAAAAGTTCCATGCCTAGGATACCATCACCAGCCCTATGCTCCAAATCTCAGACTCTTAGAAGTTACGGTGACAACCCATAATCAGAGCTGCCTGGCAGCTATGCAACAGCCCCAGGATAAAGAGTTTGATTGATAAGGTCAGGGATGGCAGCCCACCAACTCAGCCAATCAAAAGGAAAATTAAAGCAATACACCTCTGGGGTCTTCAGGAGGGTGGGCCATGATACCAGGCCAAAGCCAGCCCGCCAACACAAGGAGCCAGCCCCCCAACACAAGAGGCCAGCCCCCCAACACAAGGGGCCAGCCCTAGGAGAAGAAAAGCTGGGGGAGGCTGGAACTGGTATCCTAGCACCCTCCGTGTCTGTACCTCAAAGGAACCACACCTCTGAGTCAGACCTCAGCTATAGCAAGAAACAAAGGGTAGGAAAAGGCAGAGATGAGGAACAGGTGAAGGCGGTATGGAGATGGAAGATGAAGGTAAAAGAAGGCAACATCAAGAAATGGCCTGTGGAGCTGGGAGCAGAGCTCCCTGGTAGAGCACATGCTCAGCATGTGCAAAGCCCTGGGTTTGATCTCCAGCACTGCAAATAATAAAGAAACATCCCGTGTAAAGACATCATAACAAAGGGACGGCTGGTCTGCAGAACAGAAAGAAAACTAAATGGGACAGGGCAGATTCCTGCTTTGAGGATAATGTGACCCGGGAAAGAGAAATCCAGCACTGGTGCAAAAAAGGAAAAATGCAAGGGTTATACTAAGAAATAAGAGGAGGAGCCTGTTAAGATTAGAAAAGGTATTTGGTTTAGGATGAACAAGGAAGCCATCTGATGCCAGTTAGGTAGACACTGGCACAGAAGAGACCTCCAAGTCAGGAGATCTGGTAACTGCAGCTGGGCCTCTAGCAGGATGTGTGACCTTGGACAAGTCCCTTCCTGTGTTGGGGCCTCGGTATCCTCATCTGTACCACTAGAGACTACATTGCATGTGCTCAAGAACTGCCTTCCAGCACAGACGTTCTAGGGTTCCATAAACAGAAGGAAGGACTCAGTCCTGGCTTACAAGTTTGTGTGGAAAGGGAACTAGAGGGAGGGGCCTAGGCCAGATCTGGGCGGAGGAGGGAGAAAGCACTGTTCCAGGTCAGGGGGCTTGGCGTGGAGGGAGAGGGGCTGGAGGAACAGTGGAGAGGCCGTCCTTAGGCTGATAAGGAGGGACGGGACTGCACAGGGTGGGGTGCAGCTCTGGAGGGGGGGTGCAGCCTTAGATGAGGCTGTCCCAAACCCGTGAGGGGATCGGGGACAGAGGGAGGCGGGGAGAAAAAAAAAGCAGGGGAGTGACCTGGGAGTGGGGCAGATCTGGTCAGGGCTGGGGGTAGGAGGAAGGTACCGGGCAGGGGTGGGGGGAGTCGGTCCCGGGCAGGGCACAGAGGGGGAGCAGTCCGGGCGGCTGCATGGGCTGGGGGTCCTGCGGTGGGCCGGACCCCAGGGTCAGTCTGGGGCTGTCCCGGGCCTGCTTCGGGCCCCTCCCAGAGCTCGGCGCAGGCCCCGCGGCGGAGGCGCAGGGGAAAGGCCACGCTCACCTTCTCCTTCTTCAGTTTATAGGGCATCTCGGCCGGTCCACACCCGGCCAGGATCCTGAGGCCCCGCTCGGCTCCGGCTCTGCTCGGCCGCACTCGGCCCGCTCGGCGTCTCTCCGCCACCGCCTGCGCGTAGCGCCCGGGTCGAGCGGTGGCTGCGGCTCCAATTGGCCCCAAGTCTTACAAACCTGCCTGACAACCAGGCGCCGCCCTCTCCAATTGGCCATTGGAGCCAAGCTGCTTCCTTTTTTTCTCATTGGAAAGAAAGAGTACAAACCGCCAGGGTTCGGCTCCCAGAATTGGCTGGAGGGGAAGGTCCCGCCCTAAAGTGGGTCGGACTTGGCGCAGGAGGCGGGGGCAAGGGAAACCCGAGCTGGGCTGCGAGTGCTGCACTCCAGCGTTCGCCGTGCGTCGTCCGCGGCTATTCTTCGCAGCCCTTCCCTCCCAAAGTGGCTCTCACACTACCCCCGCCCGTCACCCTGCTACCCAGCCTGGTCCAAACTGGAGCAAAGAAGCTCTAAAACAAAAGGGCACTTTTCTTCACTGGAGTTAAGTAGCTGAAATTGCAAGCGTAAAATTGATGGAGAAAAAGCTCCCAAGTGCCCTCCTAGGGCATTCATCAAGACTGTCCTAGATCACAGTTGCAAGAGGGAAAGGGAAGCCTACCAGAGGTGGGATCGGATTGAAAGAACGTGAGGATCCCTGGTTTGCGGCAGCTTTAAAAAGGTGGGTTTCTTGGGCTGAATAGTGGCCTAGCGGTTAAGAGCGCCGACCGCTCTTCAGAGGATCGGGTTCACATCCCCAGCACCCACAATGCGTCCGAGAACCCTCTGAAACTCCAATTCCAGGAGAACTCCATTCTCAGGGGGAATCCTACACCACTCTTCTGACCTCCGCGGCATTGCACGACACGGTGCAACAAACTTGCATGCAGACAGTACATTCATACACATACCAGAAATAAAATAAAAAAATATTTTTAAAAGGGGGTTCTGCCGGGCGTGGTGGTGCACGCCTTTAATCCTAGCACTTGGGAGGCAGAGGCAGGCGGATCTTTGTGAGTTCAAGGCCAGCCTGGTCTACAGAGTGAGTTCCAGGACAGCTGGGGCTACAGGGAGACCCTATCTCGAAAAGACCCCCCCCAAAAGAGGGGGGGTTCTGTAGCTGCGGCAGGTGGGCTGGGATTAGGAAACCAGCTATGTCTGAACAGGGGAGAATATAGTGGAAAAGCGACTTCATCATTGAGCGTCAGGGAAAACCTATCCCCTACCTGCCACCTGGCCCAAGCCAGAGTTCTAATGGATAAGACTCCTTTGTTCCTGCCCTCAGGGAGTTCCCACTCAGAAGAAGTTTAAAAAGCAGATGATTACAGTATAATGTAATAAATTATGCAAACCTCAAAGTGGCATGGAGGAATATGCCATTTTTTTTTAGGTCTTTCTTGAGACAGGATCTCCCTGTAGCCCCAACTGTCCTGGAACTATGTAGACCAGGCTAGCCTTGAACTCACATAGATCTGCCTGCCTCTGCCTCCCCAGTGCTGGGATTAAAGGTGTGCTGAGGAAGATATTTTAAAAGTTACCTCAGCATCTGATAGACTACATTAAGAAACTGGAGGAGGAGGCTGGAGAGATGGCTCAGACCTGGGTTTCGTTCCCAGAACCCACATAGCAGCTAATAACCTTCTGTATCTCTAGTTCCCAGGATCTAGCTCCCTCTTCTGGCCTCTGTTGGCATTGCATGCACATGTGCACATACATACAGATAGGCAAAACATTCACATACATAAAAATAAACATATTTGGGGCATAAAAAAGAAATTGGAGAGCCAGGCGTAGAATAAACTTAATCCGACACCTTGGGCAGGCGGAAGGAAAGTAGCTAGAGGGAAGAAGTAGGAATAAAATGGAGGGAAAACATGAAAATGAGAAAAGAAATAATAGAAATGAGTAAGCTAAGAAATAGTAATAGGTGGGGTGGGGGGGGGGGGTATATCCACTTTTCCCAGCAAGTTGGAGGCGGAGGCAGGCGGATCTGTGGAGTTCAAGGTCCAGCCGGTCTACAGAGTGAGCTTCCAGACCCAGCTGGACTAAAGGGAGACCCCATCAAAAATCCAAAACAAAAAAAAAAAAAATTAAGAGAAGGGTCCATACAGAATAAGCCTGGAGTTGGGCTTTCTCAACACTCAGGAGACAGAGGCAGAGAGATCTCTGTGAATCCCAAGCCAGTCTGATTTACATAGCAAATTCTAGGCCATCTGGAGCTACATAATGAGACCCTGTCTCAAAAAAATAAACAAAAAAAGAAACCTTCAGAAGCCATGTGTTGTAGCCTTAGCCCTATAATCCCAGCACTTGGTAGGCAGAGGCAGGAGGATCAGGAGTTCTAAGTCAGCCTTGGTTACATAGCCAATTCACATCCAGTCTTGGCTACATACAATAAAAATAAAGTTTTGAAAAGAAATGTGTACAACCAATAGGATTTGGTGATTCATTGGATTGTGGGGAGCTAGTAGGGAAAAGGAGGAGTGGAGAATAACTTTCATAAGTGGCAAATGATGTAGAAGGAAACTGGAATCATAATGGCAAAGGAAGTTAGAGGATTGGCAGGAGGTAGATAGAGTAAGACAGACTGAATAGTAACACCTTGGTTTTGCAGTTAAGAGGTTACTGGTGATCTATGGCAGGGAAGTTCCAGGGGAGTCAAGGTTGATAATGGGCTGAAGAGCGAGCAAGAGACATGGAAGCGAGAGCAGCAAATGCATGATCCTGGCTGTCATCCAGAAATAGGATTTAGCTTTGTGAATAATGATGAGTTCAAGGCAACATACAGTAGACTGCATATCAACCACTGTTTGCAAGGGAAAAGCCTGGGAGGAAAAGGTATTTATTTGTGGATGAACATTTGCATTTGTGCCTGTGTAAGTGTAATCCAGGGAGGGCAACATATGAATCTGCCCATCCTCCAAGGCCTCAAGATGCATGGTGGTCCTGAGGATTAGAGATTGCCTGCTAGTGTGTAAGGCAGGAATATCCTTTCTAAGTCCATCTGATCTACTAAGTCCTTGGCTTGGCTGAGAGGCAGGGGACAGAGCCACATAAACTAAGGCTGCCAAATGGGAATTTTCATCCATGTGAATCCAGGTCCCTAGGACCTTATTTTGTGTTTTTGTTGCTTCAGGGTCTTGCTAGGTAGCCCAGGCTACCCATGAACTCAAACCCTCTTGCCTTAGTCTCCAGAGGGCTGGAATTACAGATGTGTACCACCATGTCCAGCCCTAGTTTCTTCCTTATATGTGCTTTGAAAATGTTGGAATAAGAAGCTGGAGAGATGGCTCAGTGGTTAAGAACACTTACTGCTCTTCCAGAGGACCTGAGTTCAGTTCCCAGCAACCATATGGTAGCTGACAACCATCTGTAACTCCAGTTCTATGGAGATGTGACGCCCTCTTCTGGGCCCTGCTGGTGCCATGTATGCACGTGGTACACATACATATATATTCATACACATAAGCTAAAAATAAATCTTTGTATATAATAATAAATAATTATAAATAAATAAAATTAAATAAATCTTATCTTAGGGGACTGGAGAGATGGCTGAGCACTGGCTGCTCTTGCGGAGGACCCCGGTTTGGTTTCCAGCACCCACTTGGCAGCTAACAACCATCCATAACTCCAATTCTAGGGGATCTGAGGCCCTCTACTGACCTCAGTGGGCAATGTACAACATCAGTGCACTTACATACATGTAGGCAATACACTTATACATGTAAAAATTAAAATAATAAATATAAAAAATGAAACACCTATTTAAAAAAACTGAAATAGGGGCTGGAGAGATGGCTCAGTGGTTAAGAACACTGACTGCTCTTGCAGAGGACCTGAATTCGAATCCCAGCACCCACATGGCAGCTAAGAGCCATCTTAGGCTGGGCATGGTGGCACCCACCTTTAATTCCAGCATTCGGGAGGCAGAGACAGGTGGATCTTTGTGAGTTCAAAGCCAGCCTGGTCTACATCTCCAGCTCCAGGCCTAAAGGGAGACCCTGTCTCAAAAAAAAAAACAAAAAAAACCACCAGGTGTGGTGGTGCACGCCTTTAATCCTAGCACTCGGGAGGCAGAGGCAGGTGGATCTTTGTGAGTTCAAGGCCAGTCTGGTCTACAGAGTGAGTTCCAGGTCAGCTGGGACTAAGGGAGACCCTGTCTTGAAAAGACAAAAAAAAATACTATTGCATGTTTGTGATATGCCTAAAGTCATTTCATGTTCTACCCCAGTATGTACGCAGCATAGCAGTACAGGACTGAAAAACTTATGCAAAGTATTTCAAGCAGACNTGAAATAGAGGGCTGGAGAGATGCTCAGTGGTTAAGAACACTGGACTGCTCTTGCAGAGGACCTGAATTTCGAACTCAGACCCCCACTGGCAGCTAAGAAGCATCTTAGGCTGGGCATGGTGGCACCCACCTTTAATTCCAGCATTCGGGAGGCAGAGACAGGTGGATCTTTGTGATGTTCAAAGCCAGCCTGGTCTACATCTCCAGCTCCAGGCCTAAAGGGGAGACCCTGTCTCAAAAAAAAAAAAAACAAAAAAAACACCAGGTGTGGTTGTGCACGCCTTTTATCCTAGCACTCGGGAAGGCAGAGGCAGGTGGATCTTGTGGGAGTTCAAGGCCAGTCTGGTCTACAGAGTGAGTTCCAGGTCAGCTGGGACTAAGGGAGACCCTGTCTTGAAAAGACCAAAAAAAAAAAAAAAAAAAAAAAAAAAAGACCCCCCCCCAATAGACCTAAAAATTATTTTTATGTGTATGAGTGTATTACCTGCATGTATGTACTATGCAATGCCTCCAAAGTTAGAAGAGGCCATCAGATCCCCTGGAACTGGAGCTGCAAATGGTTGTCAGCTGCCATGTAGGTGGTGGGAATGGAGCAGGGTTCTTCTGCAAGAGCAGCCAGTGCTCTTCACCTCTGAACCATCTTTCCAGCTAAAACTTCATAGTTTAAAAAAAAATTATTGCCGGGCATGGTGGCACATGCCTTTAATCCTAGCGGGAGGCAGAGGCAGGCAGATCTTTGTGAGTTCAAGGCCAGCCTGGTCTACAGAGTGAGTTCCAGGACAGCTGGGGCTACAGGGAGACCCTGTCTTGTTGAAAAAGACCAAAAAAAAAAATTATTTATTTTTATGTGTATGAGTGTACTACCTACATATGTATATAAGTGCACCAGTGTTGTGCAATGGCCACAGAGGTCAGAAAAGGGTGGCAGATTCTTCTGAAACTGGAGTTACAGGCAGTTGTTAGTTGCCATGTGGGTGCTGGGAACTGAACCTGGGTCCTCTGCAAAAGCAACCAGTGCTCTTAAACAGTGAACTATCTCTCCAGTCCTGGTTTTGTTGTTTTGAAACAGCTTCTCATGTTTTCCAGGCTGGCCTCAAATTCCCTATGTAGCCATTGCTTCCCCCCTCCCACTGCTGACAGGAGTATTATACTACACCCAGTTTATGAAGTGCTAGTGAGCGAACTCAGGGCTTTACATATTCTAGGCAACCACTTTACCTACTGAGTTACATTTCTAGCCCAATTTCAGGTTTATGACTTAAGAAACTATTATTAGCCAGGCTAGCACTTGGGAGGCAGAGGCAGGCAGATTTCTGTGAGTTCAAGGCCCGCCTGGTCTACATAATCTCCAAGCCAGCTGGAACTAAAGGGAGACCCTGTCTCAAGAAGACCAAAAAGAAAAAAGCAAAAAACCCTATAATCGGAAATTTAAATATTTTCCTGTCTTTTTTTAAAATTTTATTTATTTTTGTATGTGTATGAACGTACTGTCTGCATGTAGGTTTGTGCACCCGTGTCGTGCAATGCCGCGGAGGTCAGAAGAGGGTGTTGGATTCCCCTGGAACTGGAGTTCTCCTGGAATTGTAGTTACAGACGGTTCTTAGCCGCCATGTGGGTGCTGGGGATCGAACCTGTGTCCTCTGCAAGAGCAGTCAGTACTCTTAACCACTAGGCTATCTCTCCAGCCCCTTCTTGTCTTTCAAGGATAGAAATACCTTATAGCAGTTAATCCTGATATTAACTTTTAGATATTTGACTTTCAGATTTTTTCCAGGAATCTGTACCATACAAGATAGAAGACTGTCTCAAGATGCTCAGTTATAAAGGAGAGAGCTGGGCAGCATCTGGAAGATAATGCTAGATCCAGAAAGAGATTGCCACCATCCCATATACCGATTATATATCGATGAAAATACAGAAGCTGTTAGTGACTGGGAATGTGCAATGGACCAGTGACAGCAAGGATGGAATCTAAATAACAGCACAGGCTGTTGGCTCAGTTTATCACAGAAACATCCAACCTTTTCCTTCTGCCTGCTCTGTGGCCTGCCCTTCTCTAGGGTAGAAACAGTGAATGGATCTCCAAGGACAGGTAGGGGAGAGCAACTGGTTTTGAGAGAAGTGGTAAGCTGCCCAATCTTCAAGTTTGGTGGGAGAAGTAAGACAGGACAATGAACACGACCAAAAGCACTGGAACGTGGGTTTGTACAGGGTGCGTTGGAACAGGTGTGGCAGCACCAAGCTCTCCCAGGCTGCATGAATCATATGTAGTAATTCAGTCTATAGCCACTTACAGGTCCATAAGCATGTCTGGGACAGTTTTAAAATCCTACCACTCCCTCTTCCAACCTCTTGTGTAGGGCATGGTGGTACAAACCTTTAATCCAAGTACTTTGGAGCCAGAGGGAGATGGATCTCTGTGAGTTTGAAGCCAGCCTTGTTGCAAGTTCCGGGCCAGCTGGGGATACAGGGATACAGGAAGACCCTGCCCCCACCCCCAAAAAACCCCCCCCAAAACCCAAGAATAAGCAGCTGGAGAGATGGCTCAGTGGTTAAAAGCACTGGCTGCTCTTGCAGAGGACCGAGGATTGAATCCCAGCATCCACAAGGTGGCTTACAACCGTCTGTAACTCCAGCTCCAGGGGATCCAACGCCAGACTTCCGACGTACCTTCGTGGGCACTGCATGACACCGATGCACTCGCATACATCCAGGCAATACATTCATATACATAAAAATGGATAAGAATTTTAAAAATTCGCGGGGCGTGGTGGCACAAGCCTTTAATCCTAGCACTTGGGAGGCAGAGGCGTGTGCGTGTGTGTGTGTGTGTGTGTGTCTGTGAGTTCAAGGCCAGCCTGGCCTACAGAGTGAGTTCCAAGACAGCCAGAGCTACAGGGAGACTCTGTCTTAAAAGGACCCCCCCCAATTTTTTTTAATTCAAAACAAAACAATAACAAAACTCGACATTCGCCCCACAAGCCTCAAGCCTCAATACCTACAGCTGGGCAGGACAAACTGATTTTTCCCAAGCAAAGTGGACTACTTCCTAAAAATTCTCCCTACCAGTTCTGGTCACACCAATCACTCTCGATCAGCCATAAATTATTAAGTGCGTGTTACGGGGCTTGATAACGAAGGGGACCTTACTTCCCCTACCTAAAAGCAAAGGTAATTCTTGGTTTGCGCGCAGGTTCTAGGAGCATGCGTCGGCTGCGCATCCTCCCTGAGATGGGATGCTGTGGTCTAGGCTGGGTCTGACCCGCCAGGGCTCAGCGCATCCTCTTGGGGGACCAGCTCTTGCATCCGACGGCCCGCCCACTCCCCATGACCCGGCCTCTGACGGAAGCGGAAGCGCGGCTCTTCCGGGCTCGCGGATTACGGAAGTGGATGCCCTTTGCTCCTCGGCTCTCTGGTTACCATGGCGCTGGCCTCCCTGCGGGTCCTGGAGCCCTTCCCCACCGAGGCGCCCCCATTGGCGGTGCTGCTGCCTCCCGGAGGCCCCTGGCCCGCGGCCGGGCCGGGCCTGGTACTAGCGCTGCGGCCTGCGACCGAGAGCCCGGCAGGGCCGGCGCTGCTGGTAGCGGCTGTGGAAGCTCCGGCTGGCGACAGCGAGGAGCGGGGCCCGGGGCCTCCGCCGCTTCTGGTGAGCCGCGCGCTGCTGCGGCTGCTGGCGCTGGACTCCGGGGCGCGCGTGCGGGCGCGGGCTGTGCGGCGGCCCCCAGCGCTGGGCTGGGCGCTGCTCGGCACCTCTCCGGGACCCGGCCTGGGCCCGCGAATCGGGCCGCTGCTGGTGCGGCGCGGAGAGACCCTGCCGGTGTCCGGGCCGCGCGTGCTGGAGACGCGGCCGGCGTTGCAAGGGCTGCTGGGCCCGGGGACGCGGCTGGCTGTCACTGAGCTCCGCGGGCGGCCCAGACTGTGTGCGGAGAGTGGGGACAGCAGTCGCCCCCAGCTCCCGCCTTTGGTGTCCTCCTTTGCTGTCAGCCACCCGGTCCGGCGACTTCTGGGAGTGGTGGGAGGGACCGAAGAAGATGCCCTAGGGGTGAGCCGGAGCTGCCTCCGTGGCCTCGGCCTCTTCCAGGGGGAATGGGTATGGGTGGCCCGGGCCGGAGAGGTGCCAAACACTTCCCAGCCACACTTGGCCAAAGTTCAAGTCCTAGAACCTCGCTGGGATCTGCCCAAGAGACTGGGACCTGGCTCTGGGCAGCTGGGAGAGCCACTCGCCGACGGACTGGCGCTAGTGTCCGCCACTTTGGCCTTTAATCTCGGCTGTGACCCGTTGGAAGTGGGAGAGCTCAGAATTCAGGTCAGGAATGCTTCCTTTTCCTTCTGCCCTCTTACCTGTGTTAACTGGATTGAAAGGCTAGAGCTGTAGAATTTAGGTCCCCTGTTCCTTACGCACCAGGACTTTACACTGAATTTCTCTTAGCCTTATTTAGCAATAAGCTTTTATCAAAATAGGATAAGTCTCCATTGTGTGGTGGGGTATGGGAGATTTTTTTTTTTTTTGGTCTTTTCGAGACAGGGTCTCCCTATAGCCCCAGCTGTCCTGGAACTCACTCTGTAGACCAGGCTGTCCTGGAACTCACAGAGATCCACCTGCCTCTGTGCCGTCCCAAGTGCTAGGATTAAAGGCGTGCCGCCACACGCCCGCGGGGAAGAGATTTTTTATTCGGATGAAAGGTAGGTTCACTCAAGTATCAGATGTGCATTTTGAATTAGTCATATACTGGATTGGCTATATGCACTGTGCTGGGGTAGTGTGGAGATGGCTGGGGCTTGGGGGCTTTTGTTTTGTTTTTCAGGGGGGGGTGTTTTTCCATACCGGGTCTCCTATACCCCAGCTGAGCCTGAACTCTCTATGTAGACCAGGCCGGGCTTGAACTCACAGAGCCTCTCGCTGCTCTTCCTCCCAAGTGCTAAATTAAAGAATGTGCAAACACACAACCGGCATTAATATTGTTTTAAAGGTCGGGAGAGATGGCCCAGTGGTTAAGAAGCGCCGACTGCTCTTGCGAGGAACTGGGTTTCAATCCCCAGCACTCACATGGGCATCTGAGAACCATCTTTAAATCCAGTCCAGGGGAATCCAAAGCCCTCATTCTGACCTCCGAGGTAGTGCACGACAACGGGTGCAGAAACCTACAATCAGAACAGTACCCATACACTACAAAATAAATAAAATATTAAATACATTCAAGAGAAATTTTTGAAGTTTCTGGTTTCTGTACTTGGAGGGTCAGTTACGGTCTAGAGTTTAGGCATCTAGATGTATGGTTTGGGTTGACGCTGGCTTGTAAGAAGGCTGGCAGCCACTTTAAAAATTTATTTTTTAAATTTTATTTATTTTCATATGTGGTATGGAGTGTACTGTATGCATGTAGGTCTGTGGCACCCATGTCGTGCAGTGCCCTGGAGGTCAGAAAGAGGTTGTCCAGATTTCACTGGAACTGGATTTTTAAAGCGGCTCTGGAGCAGCCATGTGGGGTGCTGGGATCGAACCCGGGTCCTCTGCAAGAGCAGTTGGTGCTTTAACGGCTAGGAATGTCTCTCCAGCCCCACTTTAAATTAACTAGCTGTAGGGTCTGGAGAGATAGCCTACGGTTAAGAGCACCGACCGCTTGCAGAGGACCCCGGGTTCGAGCCCCAGCACCCTGGCGGCAGACCCGTCTGTAACTACATCCAATTCAGGAGAACTCTTCATTATCCAGTTCCAGGGGAATCTGAACCCGCTTCTGACCTCCGCGCGGATCATTGCAACGACAGGGGCAAGACCGCATGCAAAACAATACATTCATACACAATACAAAAATAAATAAAAAAATTAAAAAAAACCTTTTTTTTGGGAAAAAAAAGGGAGTTCTTTAGTCGCCTTCACCACAGATCAAGTGCCCAGTGGTATTTGTAGATCTCATCATTGTAGAAAGTTCTGCTGGGTGTCAAAGCTATGAGATGGAGCCGGGCGTGGTGGCGCACGCCTTTAATCATAGCACTCGGGAGGCAGAGCAGGCGGATCGTTTGTTGAGTTCAGGCCAACCCTGGTCGACAGAGTGAAGTTTCCAGGACAGCTGGGGCTACAAGGGAGACCCTGCCCCAAAAAGACAAAAAAAAAAAAAAAAAAAAAGCTATGAGATGGAACTGGGGTATGGCTCAGTGGTATACCACTTGTCTAGCACCAGAGAGGCCCTACATCCATCCAAACCAACCAAGCAACAGCAAACCAAGATGTCGGGGAAGAGTATCTATATACGTATCTCTATACAGACGATACTTGCGGGCTTCCTCCTGATTGAAGAAAAACCTACAGACGACGTGCCCAGTGGAGCTCATTCCTTTCAGCTTTGTTAGGATGATGTCCCCAGCTGTTTGTGGGAGCTCCTGCCTGTAATCTCACAGTTTGGGAGGCTGAGGAAGGAGGATCATGAGTTCAAGGCCAGTCTGAGCTACAGAGTGAGACAGACAACAAAATCATGTCCTTTTCCCACACCAGAATTCAGTGTCCTCACTAAAGACCACATAATGTCAATTCTAGTGCTGCCTAGCATCATTCAAAGGGCCGTGGGAGCAGGGCATGGTGATGCACAGGGGCCCTCAATCCCAGCTTGTGGGAGGTAGAGGTAGGAGAGTTGGGAAGTTCTAAGCCAATCTTGCCAACATAGCAAGTTCAAGACAGCCTGGGCTATGTGAAAGAAACTCTGTCTCAGTAATCCAAAAACAAACAGAAAAACAGGACTTGTGGGAATACATTGCTTTGCATTGCTGTGGCTTTGGGCTGAGTTAAAGGTATCAAAGGAAAGCACAGAAAGGTTATCTTTATTTACAGAGAGCTTTTTGGAGCCAGAATCAAGATATGGCTTCTTACACATTAGAGAGCTTTCCATTTTCTGAGGATGGTAGAGCTATCTCAGGCCTCTAAAACCTTGTTATAGAAAAGATAGAGAATGGTTGTAAATACTGGTTGCTAACAGGGTAAAACCTGACTGGGGATTAAAAAGATGGTGACTTTTTCTAATAGAGGTATTTGGAAGGCTCCATCACCCCCGAAGACAAAGGAAGCTGTTCATTGCTGCCTGGGCCTCCGTTTGCCAGAGAGTTACACATCGAAATTGTGTCCTCTCCTCACTACAGCACTAGTGGAAATTATGACCATGTTCTTTTCTGGCACTTTCAGACACCCAGGTTAGCTGCTTGTACTGTTTAGCGAAGAAAACTCCTCACCCTTATCCCTCTCCTCCAGCCCCATGCCTTAGATCCTGATGCCCCAGGGCCCCAGAATAAATGAAGCTGCGTTTTAAGCAGTAGTATAGCCAGGAGCCGTGGAAGTCAGGCTGCCAAGAGAAAAGAAATCAACTGTGAGGTGAATTCGAACATTCCAAGTGGAAAAAGGACTCCAAAAGAGCCAGGAGTCCTCTCCTAATCCCTTTATCAGCTTCCCATCATTTCCCCAGCTCAGTCCAGGTCTGTCTTGTTCCCTGGAAAATGATTTAGGAATCTCTGGGTGTGTAGTAGGTCCCTAAGTCCACACAGTTTGGGGTAGGCTTGGGAGATGTATTAGGCACATGCTCATGACTCCTACTGTGAGCTGATCAAGGTCACTGATGTGTTGCAGGGTGGTCCAAGAAGGGGATGTTCTGTGTGTGCCAACAGCTGGGCAAGTTGAGATCCTGGAAGGAAGCCCAGAGAAAATACCCAGGTATGCAGCTGCCTCCTCGCCTGTTGCCAAAATTCATAGTCCTCCCCCAAGTTGTATATAATAATTTTGTGCAAATGAATATTGTGTTGGTTATATGCATTTTTCTGGAGAGAGAGGAAAAACCAAATCTACCTTCTGGTTCCCAAATGAACCAAAGGCAGGTTAAGAATCACTAACTAAGCCGGGCGTGGTGGCGCACACCTTTAATCCCAGCACTCGGGAGGCAGAGGCAGGTGGATCTTTGTGAGTTCAAGGCCAGCCTGGTCAGGACAGCTGGGGCTATAGGAAGACCCTGTCTCGAAAATACCAAAAAGAAAAAAGCTGGCATGGTGGTGTACACCTGTAATTCCAACATTTGGAAGGTGGAGGCAGGAGGATTATGAATTCAAGGCTAGCCTAGGCTACATGGAAAAAAATGACTTTGGCCCTCTGTGACAGGAAGAAAATGTGTAGTTTTACCCAAATGTATGACACTATTCCTAGGGAGCTATGAACAAATGTCTCCCCCACCCCATATGAGGAGCCATGACAGACCAAATTTAGGGTACCTCCAAAATGTAACTTGGTGAACCCATGGATTTTATTGGAGTTACAGCTGGAGAAATGACAGAAAGCCCACCCGGTCTGATGGCTCATGAAAGCTGAAGAGCTGGGGTAGACTGCACAACTTGGCAGGCAGCTCCACAGGTTGGAGAGTGTCTCTGTCAGACAGCTTAGCTGCTCTGAGCCCCTTGTATACAGCTCTGCTTGTCTGCCCTGTCTGCTTATAGATCCTTGCAGGACAAAGGGAGCCTAGTGCATCTGGTCTGCTTCAGGGACTTCCTGAAGCCTTTGAGTTGTTTACTTCCTGAGCCTAATGAACTGCCTTCCAGAGGAAGGTTGTATCTCGGAGAAAATTGGTGCACAACACTCAAGCAGTCCTTCTATCTTTTTTCTGAACTGGTTTCCTTGGTCTTTTTTTTCCCCCTTACATTTATCTCGTGTGTGTGTGTGTGTGTGTGTGTGTGTGTGTGTGTGTGTGCAAATGCTTGCTTCCTTATGCTTATGCATGTGGGTGAGCATGTGTGGCAGTCAGAGCATAACTTGGAGGAGACAGTTCCTGCCTACCAAGCTGGTTCCAGAGATCAAACTTAGGTGCTGGCAAGTGCCTTTACCTGCCGAGTTCTCTTGTCCCATCCCCTTTTTTTCCTAACTTACTAAGGTTTATTAAGGAAAAGTGACTAAGAACTCATGAGCACTGGAAGGGGTTTTTAAAAAGGCATACCCTCCTGTGGTGTTGGATTAGTCAACACAGCTGATAGATGTACCAACCCAACAATGCCAACACAGCATTGGCAGCATCTTCTACAGAGTCTCTGCCCCAGCCTATGTCCTGTGTCAAGAGAACTATACCGTGTTGGGAATGCCTGGTCCATCCTGGTCAATATCCAGAATTTGGTTCTGGCTGGTGCTCAATGCCTCCAATCTCAGGACAGTAGTGCCTAGGTGAAAACAATGTTAGTAACTCCATTTAGTCATCAGTGGGAGTCTAGCACCCAGGCTGGTACTTACCAGTCTCTCCTAGCTCTGTCTCTTAATTTCCATTTTTTATGTGTATGAGTGTACTGTCTGCATGTAGGTTGGCACACCCGTGTCATGCAATGCCTCGGAGGTCAGAAGAGGGCATTGGATTCCCCTGGAACTGGAGTTAAGACAGTCCCTAGCCACCATATGGGTGCTGGGAATTGAACCCCGGTCCTTCGCAGGAGTAGTTGATGCTCTTAACCACTGAGCCATCAACTACTCCTGCGAAGGACCAGGGTCTCTTAATTTTAGCAAATGCCTAAGAGCTAGCTTAGTAGGTTTTTTGTGTGTGTGTTTTTGTTTTGTTTTGTTTCGGTTTTTTTGCCAGGGGTGTTTGTTTGGTTTCTGTATTTTTGAGACAGGGCCTCCCTGCAGCTGGCCTAGAACTCACAGAGATTTGCCTGCCTCTGCCTCCCGAGTGCTGGGATTAAAGGCATGGACCACCATGCCCAGCTATCTTAGTGTTTTTTATTTTTGAATCAGGGTGTTTCTCTAGCTCAGGCAGGCCTCAAACTCACTCTGTAGCCCAGACTTGCTTTGAACTTGCCTCAGCCTTCTAAGTATTGAGATCACAGAGGAGAGCCACCATATCAGACTCAGAGTTTTTTTGTGTGTTTTTGTTTGTTTGCTTTTTGGTGGTTATTTATTTTCGTCTTTTTGAGACAGGATCTCCTGTGGCACCAGCTGGCCTGGAACTCACTGTGTAGACCAGGCTGGCCTTAAAGTCAGAGATCTGCCTCCCTCTGTTTCCCAAGTGCTGGGATTAAAGTCATGGGCCAACACACCTGGCTTGTTGTTTTTGTTTTGGGGTTTTTGGGTTTTTTTTGTTTTGTTTTGTTTTTGTTTTTGAGAAAGGGTCTCATGTCCTGAAACTCTTGGGTAGCCAGTGATGGCCTTGAACTTCTGATCCTCCTGCCTCTACCTTCTCAGTACTGGTATTTACAGGTGTGCATACAGTTTCATGTGGTGCTAAGGGTTGAGCCTAGCTAGTGCTCCCTTCATGCTTGGCAAGCACTCTACTCACTGAGCTATCCTAACCCCAGACAGTTTTTTTTTTTTTTTGGTCTTTTTGAGACAGGGTCTCCCTGTAGTCCCATAGGAAAACTACAGACCACCCACACTTTGTTCTTTGATGGGAAAATAGGCAGCAGGACATCCTGAGACAGATCAGCAGGCCATTGCCCAAACTTCTGTCCCAACCCTATAGGAACCTGCCTGCCTCCTAGGTGCTGAGCATAGAGTTCTTCACTCTGAGCAGATCCCAAGGACAGAGATGAATGCATTAGGTTACTCTGGGCTTGCTAAGGGAAACCCAGAGAGCTCCTTGCACTCCCTGGAAAGTAATGCTATTGTAGATGGAATCTTTTCAGCCTCCCCTGTGCTCTACTTCAAATGAGCCTGCACGGAAGCCAGCTCTTCTGCTGTCCATCTGGCTTTCTGGAACACAGCCCAGTGTTTCTCAGCAATGCCCTACTAGGTTCCAGAGCTCTGGCCCTTCTGTTCTTTGAAGTGGTCCACCCACCCTCCACAGAAGAAGGTGGTCTCTGCCATCCCCCATTGCCTTCCCGTGCAGCGCCTCCAGGATGCACCAATTCAGGATGCTTGGCTAGACTGAGGTGCTAGACTGTAGATCCACCATCACTTGTGTAAATAGTTGCAGTAACATTGTTTTCTGGGCTAGAGTATGGTTTACTCTGAGATTTTACCCTGCCCAAACCAGGCTCTAGGTTTAATCTCCTGCACACACTTTTCCTTATGTTCTAGTTTTTAGCCATGATCACTGCCAAACATAATACTTAATATTTATCCTGCGTGTGTGGTGTGTGCAAGTACATGTGCCTGTGTGTGTGCATGGGTATGGTGATCCAAGAGTGACATCAAGTGTCTAACTTATTGGGTGGGGGGGTGCAGGGAGTTGGGACAAGGTCTTCCTGTAGCCCCAGCTGACCTGGAACTCACTATGTAGACCAAGTTTGCCTTGAACTCAAAGAGATCCACCTGTCTCTGCCTCCTGAGTCCTGGGATTAAAGGCATGTGACACAACACCTTTTTGAGATAGGGTCTCCCTGAAGCCCCAGCTGGCCTGGGACTCGCTATGTAGACCAGGCCAGCCTTGAACTCACAGAGATCTGCTTTCCACTGCCTCCCCAGTAGTGCTGGGATAAAAGCTGTGTGTCACCTTGCCTGGCTTCCTATTTATTTTTATGTGTATAAATGTCTTGCTTTTCATATATGTAAGTCCTCCCCCCACTCCTGTGTCGTGCAGTGCCTGCATAGGCCAGAAGACGGCATCAGGTTCCTGCAGCTAGAGCTGCACATGGTTGCGAACTGCCATGTGGGTCCTGGGAACTGGACCTGGGTCCTGTGCAGGAGCAGCCAGGGTCTTAAGCAAGCACTGAGCATCTCTCCTGGCCTCACATGTCCTCACTCTCTATCATATATATTGGCCTGGGAGTTCCCTGGGATTCCCTATCCTCTCTTCCTGATTGCTGTGTATATAATATATAAGTAATCCTGGGATTATATGTTGGCTGCTATATGTGACATCAAGTGTCTAACTTATGGGGGGGGCAGGGAGTTGGGACAAGGTCTCCCTATAGCCCCAGCTGACCTGGAATTCACTATGTAGACCAAGTTGGCCTTGAACTCAAAAGAGATCCACCTGTCTCTGCCTCCTGAGTGCTGGGATTAAAGGCATGTGACACAACACCTGGCTTTGTTTGTTTGTTTGTCTTTTTGAGACAAGGTCTCCCTGAAGCCCTAGCTGGCCTGGGACTCACTGTGTAGACCAGGATGGCCCATCCAGCTTTCATGTGGGTTCTAATACCTGAACTCCAGTCTTCATGCTGTGTGGTGAGCACTTTACAGATGAGCCATCTCCCCAACCCCATGTACAAGAATTTCATAATGATGCAGAGTACAACTCTGTGAGTTCAAGGCCAGCCTGGTCTACAGAGAGAGTTCCAGGCCAGCTGGGGCTATAGGGAGACCCTGTCTCAAAAAGACCAAAAAAATAAAATAAAAAGTAATTGCCGGGCGTGGTGGCGCAGGCCTTTAATCCTAGCACTTGGGAGGTAGAAAGAATAACATAAACCTGTCTCTACTTTGAGACACTCCTATCTGCCTCTGCTGCCAGAGGGAGTAGCTTGGCAACTATGTGACAGTGTAAGGGAGTTTGCACCCTAGGTTTTAGAGTGGCTGACTGTGTACTCTGCTTTGTTACTGCCTTGCTGCTTGAGAATTAAAAAGGGGAATAGTTCATGTCTCTCCCTAGGAAGCTGAGTTACTGACTGCTGTTTGCATCTATTAGTAGGTTGAATAGTCCTAACTCACTGTGACACTGACCAGTGACTGTTCAGCCCTCGTTTTGCCTCTGAATGATGGGGAAACATCTGTAAACTATGGATGCCTAACTTACATGCTAGACCCATTCATTGGACCAGAATAAAGATGAACTAGGGCCTCTGCGTCAAAGCCCCTGGAACTGAAAACATCCCCTTTCCTTTAAAAGACAACTGTTAATTTGTGTGTGCGCGCGTGCGCGCATGTGTAAGTGTATTGCCTGCATGTATGTCATGTAGTGCCCATGGAGTCAGAAAAATGTGTCAGATACCCCTGGAATTGGAGTTATGAATGGTTGTTAGCTGCCATGTGGGTGCTGGGAGTCAAACCCAGGTCCTTTGCAAGAGCAGACAGTGCTCTTAACTGCTGAGCCATCTCTTTGGGGTTGGGGATTTAACTCAGTGGCAGAGCACTTGCCTAGCAAGTGCAAGGCTCTGGGTTCAGTCCTCAGCTCTGAAAAAAAAAGACAAAATTTTAAAAAAGACCAAAAAAAAAAAAAAAAAAACCAAGGTAACTGCTCAGCCATCTCTCCAGCCTGAAATGTTAATTTTTATTTATTTATTTTTTTAAATTTTATTTATTTTTGTATGTGTATGAATGTACTATCTGCATGTAGGTTTGTGCACCCATGTCGTGCAATGCCGCGGAGGTCAGAAGAGGGGCTCAGATTCTCCTGGAACTGGAGTTCTCCTGGAATTGGAGTTACAGACGGTTCTTAGCCGCCATGTGGGTGCTGGGGATCGAACCCAGGTCTTCTGCAAGAGCAGTCAGTGCTCCTAACCACTAGGCCATCTCTCCAGCCCCCTGAAATGTTAATTTTTTAAAAAATTTTATTTATTTTTGTATGTGTATGAATGTACTGTCTGCATGTAGGTTTGTGTGCCCGTGTTATGCAATGCCTCGGAGGTCAGAAGAGGGTCTCGGATTCCCCTGGAACTGGAGTTCTCTTGGAACTGGAGTTTCAGACGGTTCTTAGCCGCCATGTGGGTGCTGGGGATCAAACCTGGGTCCTCTGCAAGAGCGGTCGGTGCTCTTAACCGCTAGGCTATCTCTCCAGCCCTGAAATGTTAATTTTTAAAAAATTATACTTACGAGCCGGGCGTGGTGCCGCATGCCTTTAATCCCAGCATTCAGGAGGCAGAGCCAGGTGGACCTCTGTGAGTTCAAGGCCAGCCTGGTCTACAGAGTGAGCTCCAGGCCAGCTGGGACTAAAGGGAGACCCTGTCTCAAAAAGACCAAAAAAAAAAAAATTTATACTTATGTCTTTATTTATTTAATACATATAGATACCTTAGAGGAGTTGGTTCTCCTTTTACCATGTGGATTCCAGGTCAAACTCACGTTGTCAGGCTTGGTGGCAAGTACCTTTACCTGCTAAGCCATCTCACTGACCTCCAGTGTTAATTTTTTTACTTGAAAGAGATAATTAACAAAATAAAATCTGCGTGTGTGTGTGTGTGTGTGATGGAACATTCTGAGGATGGAACCCCGACCCTTACTCATGTTAAACAATACACCACAAAGCTACATCCCTAGCATCGTACTTTTTTTTTGTCTTTTTGAGACAGGGTCTCCCTGTATCCCCAGCTGGCCTGGAGCTCGCTCTGTAGACCAGGCTGGCCTTGGACTCACAGAGGTTGGCCCCCCTCTGCTTCCCAAGTGCTCAGATTAAAAGCGTGCGCCACCACGCCTGGCTAATTCAGTTTTTTATTGCACTTAGGAGATCAAGCAAACATCTCTCGTTCTCACACTTTGATCACCGTACCTAGTAGTCATTTTTTCCTATTTCTTTCCCTGCCTCCAGATTCTGGCACTCACTAATCTGCTGAGTGGACTCACAGAATACAGGAAAAAGATGTTTGTTTTTAAAGTTTCACATAAAATTCCATAATAGAAGCCGGGTGAGGTGGTGCATCCCCTTAATCCCAGCACTTGGGAGGCAGAGGCAGGTGGATCTCTGTGAGTTCAAGGACAGCCTGGTCTACAAATTGAATTCCAGGACAGCTGGAGCTACAGAGAGACCCTGTCTCAAAAAAGCCCCCCCCCCAAAAAAAAAATCCATAGAGAATCATGAATCTCATTTGGGGACACAGTCTAGTCTCAGTCTTATGACCTCTCTGCCTCAGCCTCCCTAGTGTTAGAATTAGATATTAGATGTCATTATTAATGATTCTAGCTGCAGATTTTGTTGGATTATTGAATAATAAACAAGGGACACCTCTCTTTGAGGTCTGGGACCCTGGTGGGAATATATAGGAGAGACTGCTCTGAAGCCAGTAGAAACAGTCATGTGTCACATTGCTTAGTGACAGTGGCTTCTCTCATTGGAACACAGGGCTAAGCCATGTGCCTGGAGAAACACCTTCCCAAGGCCATCCAGTGCTAGTCATTGGGGGGGACACTGGGGACACAGCTTTCCTCAGAATGAGTATGCTCCAGCTGCGGAGATTAAAAAGACCGTTTTCCTTTCCTCCACCTTTACATCTCTTGCCAAGTATCTCAGGATGTTTTGTTTTGTTTTGTTTTGGTGTTTTTGAGACAGGGTCTCCCTTTAGTCCCAGCTGCCCTGGAGCTCACTCTGTAGACCAGGCTGGCCTTGAACTCACAGGTATCCACCTGCCTCTGCCTCCCAAGTGCTGGGATTAAAGACGTGCATGACCAGGCCAGGCTACAGGACACTTATTTGTACTGTACTTAACTTTGTACTTTATGAGAAAGCCTCCTGTCCTTGGAGAGGGTGGACATGGGCTCTAGATCTTGCGTCCATTGGCATTCTTTCCTGCAGGTGGCGGGAGATGTTTTTTAAAGTGAAGAAAACAATTGGGGAAGCCCCAGACGGGCCAGCCAGTGCCTACCTGGCTAACACTACCCATACCTCCTTATACATGGTAAGGTCTCAGGTAGCAGGATACCTGGTGAAGGTGCTAGAAACACATTAGAGCCTTAAGCTTCTTCCTACCCTGATAGGTGGGTTCTACCCTGAGCCTTGTTCCAGTGCTGCTATCAGGATGCTCCACTCCCTGGAACAGCTTGTCTCCTCCAGGCCTGGAGGCTGTAGTGACTGAGCTCTGTGCAATCCTGAAGCCTCTCCTACAGGCTGGGTGAGTGAGACCACAGCCACCAGGTGTGAGAAGAGCATGCTCAGAACATCCCCACAAGGGCAGCATCCAGGGAAAAGTTAAACTTGCAAGGCTCGGTCCTCAAAGCAGCATAGCTGGTCCAGGCCACTGGCCAGCGCCTTTCTGTAAGCAGACTCCCTGACAGCTAACGCTGAGGCTGCATTTCTGCTTGGGGAACCTATGAGCTATACTGGCCTCTACTAACCCATCCCTGAAGGACAGTTCTCCATGCCAGTAGCCCAAGTGTAAATCCAGACCCCTCCCTAATGCCTTGCAGTACAGTTCCAAGCAGACCTATCAATTAGGCTTTACTGAAGGCACGGATGACCAAAGGGGTTGGTCTGTGGCCTCTGCCTTAGCACCAGAGATGATGTCAGAAACAAGGCCTCATAGTGTGGAGACATCCTGAATGGGGGTAGGAGTGGGGTGCTCAAGGAGAAGCAAGATGCTTTTGAGATCCAAGGGCCCTTGTAATGGGGACTCCTAAGGACAGAAAGTAGGGAAAAAAAATTAAAAAAAAGTAGGGAGCAGTGTCTGTTCTGTCATTGCAGAGGTGCCCTACTGACGGGAACCAGCCGAGTGCTTCTCCAGGGCCCTCCAGGGAGTGGGAAGACCACAGCAGTCACTGCTGCCTGCCGTCGCCTTGGGCTCCATTTACTAAAGGTGAGGGCCTCCGGCGAGAACCCCGCCACCTGTCTGTAGCCCAGACTCTGTCTTTCTCCCTCTTCCTAGCCTCTCCTAACACCTCAGCCCAGTGTCCCAGAACATACAGCCCCATAATGCCTGGCCCTTCCTGGAAGCAGAGGGTTTTATGCTGCGTAGTCCAGGGAAGGGGAGGATGAAGGAAGTGTTAAGACTTGCCCAGTGCACCTTCTTGCCTATCCCTGCTCTTCAGAGAAAAGATTGTCTGAAGATTGTCTTGTCTCTGACTCCAACCACCTCCCTGCTCTGGGCATACCTCCCCCAGCTTGCAGACCCATTGAGTCTCCTCTCCAGGTCCCCTGCTCCAGCCTATGTGCAGACAGTAGTGGGGCTACAGAGACCAAGCTGCAGGCCACCTTCTCCCGGGCCCGCCACTGCCGGCCTGCAGTCCTGTTGCTCACAGCTGTGGACCTCCTGGGCCGGGACCGTGATGGTCTGGGTGAAGATGCCCGAGTGGTGGCCACTCTTCGTCACCTGCTCCTTGATGCAGACCCCCTTAGCAGGTATTTGTAGAACAGGCCTTGCCCTCCAATTCTCCTCAGCCCTCATTCCTCTTTTCCTCACAACCTGCTGGTTTCTGAGATCTCGTCTGTGTGTGACAGTGCTGCGCTGAAGTCAGTCTCCCCTATGTGAAGCACAGGTTCCCCCTCGTTGTACTCTCATGGACCATCCAGAAACTTTGGGTGGTGCTCACCTCCCTAGCCCATCTCGGCATCCACCCCCCCCCACCTGTGTAAGCTGAGAGCCATAGTCTTGCATTCAGTGCCCTCTCCCCGTCTGCAGCTCTCCTCCCCTGATGGTTGTGGCCACCACAAGCCGGGCCCAGGACCTGCCTACCGATGTGCAGACAGCATTTCCTCATGAGCTGGAGGTGCCGATCCTGTCCGTGGGCCAGCGCCTCAGCGTCCTTCAGGCTCTCACTGCCCACCTTCCCCTGGGCCAGGAGGTGAACCTGTCGCAGCTGGCACGGCGCTGTGCAGTGAGTATCAGTGCAGGTCCCATGCCTCTGGGAGAGGACAGGACATTTGTCACACCTGGGGCTTTGGTCCTGGTGCCCTGAGAGTAGAAACCATCAGGGCCTCTATTCCATGTGGAGTCCGGACTCCACGGCTCCTGCCTGCTGTACCCTGCTCATGTGTCCCTTTGTTTCCCTAGGGCTTTGTGGTAGGGGACCTCTATGCCCTTCTGACCCACACCAGCCGGGCAGCCTGCACCAGGATCAAAAACTCAGGGTAAGAGGAACTGGATCAGCGGAAGAATGGCTGGTGAGGCCAGGGGAAGGAACGGAACCCTGGCAGTGAAGTAGGGGCATGTTGTTTTGGGCCAGAGACTGACACTATAGCCTGGCTGGCCTAGAACTCTTAGCAGTCACCTGCTGCCACCTTCCAGGAGCTGGAACTGCTGGGGCAAATACCATGCCTGGCCCCACATTTCTCTTTGTAGTTTGGCAGGTGGCTTGAGTGAGGAGGATGAGGAGGAGCTGTGCGCTGCTGGCTTTCCCTTACTGGCGGAGGACTTCGGGCAGGCACTAGATCAACTGCAGTCAGCTCACTCCCAGGCCGTGGGAGCACCCAGGGTGGGACTCCAGGTCCTTGGAGGTAGGGCAAGGGCTCCCCGTCCCGGCCCCTTCCTAACCACTGTCCTGCATCTCATCTCCAGATCCCCTCAGTGTCCTGGCACGATGTAGGTGGGCTGCAGGAAGTGAAGAAGGAGATTTTGGAGACCATCCAGCTCCCTCTGGAGCACCCTGAGCTCTTGAGTCTGGGCCTGAGACGCTCAGGCCTTCTGCTCCATGGGCCCCCTGGCACTGGCAAGACTCTGCTAGCCAAGGCAGTAGCCACTGAGTGCAGCCTCACCTTCCTCAGGTGGGGAGGGTCTAGAAGGAAAGGTGGGTGGGATTGCAGAAGGCTTAGCGTAGAAGGGGCTGCCAGAGGGAACTAGATGGGTCTCACTGTCCCATCCTCTTACTCAGTGTGAAGGGGCCAGAGCTCATCAACATGTATGTGGGCCAGAGTGAGGAGAATGTGCGGGAAGGTAAGTGAGCAAGGAGAGGCAGAGCTTTGGGTGTTGTCCCACCCCAGCGGTCCTTGTGTCACCCTCTTCCCCTTCCCCCAGCTGCTGCCTATGGTCATTCTTAGCTGTCCTTCCGATAAGCCAACCCAGCCTGGCCCCTCCACACTCCCTGACTTCAAGCTCCCTGACCTCTCTCTCCTGTGAGTCTCAGTCTCTCTGTCTCTGTCTCTGTCTCCCTCTCTCCCTCTCCAGTGTTTGCCAGAGCCAGGGCTGCTGCTCCATGCATCATCTTCTTTGATGAACTGGATTCCTTGGCTCCAAGCCGGGGGCGAAGTGGAGATTCTGGAGGCGTGATGGACAGGTGAGGGGTCTGGATGGGAATGGACTCTGGGGTCCCAGGTGGGAGGGGAGGGGTGTGACACTAATCAGAACAGCCTTCAGACCAGAGCTCCCGAGATGGAAGTTCCTACTTTTCCATTCTGAGGTAGTAGAATGGAAGCTAAAAGGAAGTTGCGTTGTTGGATGTGGAACTTTGAGAAGGAGGGACTGTGTGGAGGGGGACACAAGGCCGAGTTGAGCAGGGCTTGCTGAGCCAGCCTTTGATGAGGAGCACTGGCAGAGCCTAGGGCCTATCAGGGACTCTCTGGTCTTGGTTTCCGCCTCTGCAGAGTGGTATCTCAGCTTCTGGCTGAGCTGGATGGGCTTCACAGCACTCAGGATGTGTTTGTGATAGGAGCCACCAACAGACCAGACCTCCTGGATCCTGCCCTTATGCGGCCTGGCAGGTGGGCACCCTGGACCTCTTGTCCGCCCCCCCCCCAGCCCTGTGGAAGGCTGCTGGCCTCCCCTGTGGGTTTGCCTCTCCACTGTTCTCCCTCATCTACTTCTCATGGCTAGGATCCCTGACACTTTTGCCTGCCTGTCTCCCTAAAGATTTGACAAGTTGGTGTTTGTGGGGGCAAGTGAGGACCGGGCCTCCCAGCTGCGTATTCTGAGTGCCATCACACGCAAGTATGTCCTGTCAAAGGAAGTCTCCCAAAGGGGCTAGGGATGTCTAGGGGGTGCATGCACCTGCAGGATAAGCTGTGGCTTTTTCTTTTTTTATATTATTATTTTGTCTTTTTTGAGATAGGGTCTTCCTTTAGCCCCAGCTAGCCTAGAACTCACTATGTAGACCAGGCTGGCCTTGAACTCACAGAGATCCGCTGCCCCTGCTTCCTGAGTGCTAGGGTTAGAGGCACGCGCCAACATGCCCGGCTAGGCTGTGGCTTTTGAGAGAAGAGTTGAACCCAATTGTAACATTCCTGATATGGCCACAACAGATTCAAGCTGGAGCCCTCTGTGAGCCTGGTGAATGTGCTAGATTGCTGCCCACCCCAGTTGACGGGTGCAGACCTCTATTCTCTCTGCTCCGATGCCATGACAACTGCCCTCAAACGCAGGGTTCGAGACCTACAGGAAGGTGAGCCACTTGCCAGCCCCTGAGGGCAACTGTAAAGCTAGTGGGAGACAGGCCTGGTCCTAGACTGCTGCAGAGGGACGTCCGAGTGCGCTCTCCAGCCTGGGCATAGACCACAGCCTGTCTTCTCCGGCTAGGGTGGCAACTCTGGCCTTCCTCTCCTTCCCACTCTTCAGGGCTGGAGCTGGGGAGCTCAGCACTGCTGCTCACCATGGAGGACCTGCTGCAGGCCGCTGCCCACCTCCAACCCTCAGTCAGCGAGCAGGAGCTGCTCCGCTACAAGCATATCCAGCGCAAGTTTGCCGCCTGCTAGGAGCTGCCTGCGTTGCGTCTCCATCTGGCCATGTGGTTAAAGGTACTCTCATTGCCCCTCAGAGACCTAAAACACCGCCGCCACCTCACCTGAAGGCCGCCTCCCTCCCCAGTGGGAGCTGCAAGCTGTGTGCTCAGGAGGGGAGCTGAGCCTGGCAGCTTGTGGACTTGGCAGCCTGGAGATCAGCCTTGAGATACCAGTTCTGTGACAGAAAATAAAGCATATGCTGCCACCTGCTGGTGTTGGTGTTGTGAGAGGCTGGGATGCAGAGGGCAGAGTTGAGAGAAGAGTAAAGAGAGGAGGGTTGACACGATGTGAGCATGTTTCTTCTGACAGAAACACAAAGTACTGTCTCAAAAAGACCAAAAAAAAAAAAAAAAAAAAAAAAAAAAAAAAAGGCACAGACTATATTGCTAACCCGCTATTGGCCTGATCCCACATTGCTGCACCCAGCTGCAGGGTCTGGACTAGGGCTCAGGCCTGGGGGGCCTGGGGTGCAGCCGCAACTTTCCCCTACCCTGCTCGCCATTGCTTGAGCAGGGGTTGTTGGAACGAGGGGCACGTTCAGTCTGTCCTCTTGAGCACGTGGATGAAATAGCAGGGAATGTAAGCCTGGCCTGGCGTGTAAGGCTTGAAGTCACCCAGGATGGTGTGCTGGCACTTGCCCCCAAAGGCTGCTCGTAGCAACTCCGTGAAGGACGCCAAACAGTGTGGGTAGTAAGAGAGCCGGAACTTACTGCAACAGCCCCAGCCAGCCATGAGGACCAATAGCCTCGGCTCTCCTTCCCACCCTCCACCTCACTCCTGCCAAACCAAGGAGTACCTGAAGCCAAGGGGCCCATCTTGACCTGCAACTGGCACCTGCACTGTGTAGTCCAGGGTTACCATATGGGCTTTGTTGTTCACTGTCAGCACTGACGTCCTGATGTCCTTGGTCAAGTCACTCTGTAGGTGGTGACACAGACTGCATTAGCCTCCACAACAGTGGGGCTCTGGACCCCCAGGCTCACACCTTCTCATGCTACCTTGTAGTAGATGTTCTTCCCTGGTGGTGCACACCCAGTGCTGAGGATGTGGTCGTAGTTGCGATGATCGATGACGAGCAAGCCCCCAGGCCGCACCATGCTTGCAATGTTCTTTAGTGCCACCCGGTGCTCACTCTGGTCACCTGGATGCCAGGCAGAGGCAGAGATGCCATCGCCTTCAGCCCCCAGTACCATTTTCCCTCCCATATCCCCATGTGCCTGTGCTAAGGCTGAGAGTTGCAAAAAGCAGCTCTACCTTGTCTGGGGCCACACTCACCTTTGCAGTCTGGCAAGTGGGCAAAACTGTTGCCAAGGCAGATCACAGCATCAAAACCACCTCCTGCTGGCTGGGGCACGTCTTTGTCCAGAGTCATCCAGTTGGCTTCTTCAATGACTGGAACCCAGAGAAGAGAAAAAAGAAGCTGTGGCATCATATTACTAGGAGCAGCCACCTCAGTCTTCAAGACATGGGACTCTGCATCCAGTTAGAGAAGACTGTTAAGGCCATGAAGAATGAGATGGGAGGAGACACCCATGGCTGTGAAAGTCATCTGCACTTAGGGCCTTTGTAGTTTAGGAGGGGAGACAGGGTAGTACTCTAAATGCTTAAAAGCAGTTCTTCAGAGCCCAGGGTAGTGGTGGGCATCTCTAGCCACAGCTGTTCACGAGGCTGAGGCAGGAGGATCTCTTGCCCAGATTAGCCTGAGCAAGCAACATAGCAGAAAAACAACTAAAACGCTGGCAGTATAGCTCATATGGCCTGCTTAGCATACCCAAGGCCTTGAGTTTAGTCCCCTGCACACAAATACAACCACAAACTAGCTCCTGGCACCTAGTACCTCGTTCTGATGCCTAAGCCTTCTAGGAAGATGACAGTCACTTCACTACACCCGCAGGAAAACAAGACAGACCATGCTGCACAGAGTTGATAGAAGCATGATGTGAGGGGTGGCTGAGAGTACATGCCAAGGGGGCTGCTGGGACCTCTGTACCCCACTTGTCGAAGGCAGGCTCCTGCCGCCGGTTCCAGCGCTCTTTAAGTGCATACTTCAGCATCTTGTCACTGGCATCCACGCTTGTCACGCTGAAGCCCTCTTCCACCAGCATGATGGAGTCCACCCTGGACAGAGTCAGGGACGAGGGGCCCAGAAGACCAGTCACAACAGCCTGGGGGCCCAAGGAAAAGGCCCTGTGCATGGCATTTCTGCCCCAACATTTCAGATTCCACTCCTCTTGCTCCTCTCAGGCCATCTCCACTGACTTTAGACCACCACTCAAGTGCATTAGTGCATTCTCTATCACCAGGTAGCAACTACACTCATTCCTTTCTGTTTCATTTTGAGACAGGGACTCATTATATAACTGGCTGCTCTGGAACTCTCAAAGATCTGCCTGCCTCTGCCTCCCCCACCTCCCTACCCCTGTTCTGGGATTAAAGGCTTGTGCCACCATGTCTGGCAGCAGCACTAAAAAAATAATAGCTGGGTGGTGGTGCAGGCCTTTAATCCCAGCACTCCAGAGGCAAAGGCAGGCCAATCTCTGTGGGTTCAAAGCCAGCCAGCCTGGTCTACATAGTGAGTTGCAGGCCAGCTGGGGCTACAGGGAGACCCTGTCTCAAAAAATAATAAAGCTGGGCGTGGTGGCGCACACCTTTAATCCTAGCACTTGGGAGGCAGAGGCAGGCGGATCCTTGTGAGTTCAAGGCCAGCCTGGTCTACAGAGTGAGTTCCAGGACAGCTGGGGCTACAGCTACAGGAGACCCTGTCCCTCGAAAAGGACCAAAAAAAAACCCAACAAAACAATAATAAAATAAGAATATAATAATTAATAATAATAAAAGCTGGCTCATGGTGGATGCATGGCCCTTTAATCCGCACTCGGAGGGCAGAGGCAGGATGGACTCTGTGAGTTCAACAGCCGAGCCTGGTCTACATAGTGAAGTTTTCAGACAGCTGGGGCTACAGAACAGGAGACCCAGTCTAAAAAAGGACAAACGAAAAACAATGTGTGTCTGGGTGTGGGTTTGTGCAACCACAAGTGCAGAACCCCGAAGTCCTATAACAGGTCATGTAGGATGCATGAAACGAGTTACAGGTGGTGTGGTAGCCACGCGGGATGGTGGGAGAATGGTGCTGAGAAACAGAACTGGCCTCCGAAGGACAATACATGCTCTTAACAACGTAAGCCATCCCCAGCCCAGTTTTTTTGTTTTAATAAGCAGAACCAGGCATTCCCAATGTGCATTTGAGAGGTGAGCAAACTGAGACTCCTAGTCATCCAGGAAGGGCAGTGTAGTGCGTGGATGGATACCCACCTGGTGAATCCTCTCCACCAGGCAGGGACTTTGACTTCTCTAGTACTAAGTGGAGAATACCATTACTTAACTCATGGGACTTTTGTGAAGCTTTGAAAAACATGTTCCAAAACTCCTGGCTAGCACGTGGCATGTACAAACAAAGGTGGAACAAATGTCCTGTTCACACTGCCCAAGGCCATTATGGGAGGAGCAAAGCTGGAGCCAAAGATCCAGCCTGGCCCCATGAACCACTGCTTCTCTGCCCGCATCCTCGCGTTGGCCCTGAGTCTCCTGGGCCCCTTGCCCACAGGAGTTTGGAGGATGCGCAAGCTGTGCCCATTCTACCGCAGGGGCAGGTGTTCCTGACCTGACCCTCCAGTACGCAAACCGCCCGCAAAGTCTGCCCTGACTGGCCGACTTTGGTCCTGTGGTCTAGCTGCCCTAGCCAAGCCGGTCTCCCAGCCCCTGCTCGAACTCACCCGGTACCGCAGGCCACGTCGAGCACCCGCCGACAGCCATGCTGGCGCAGCAGCCCTAGCAGCCATGCTTTGTACTCGGCGGTGCGACTGCGGGTGTCCCCGATGTAAAACTGCCACACACGGGCCGCCTCCCCGTCTGCGTACTGGTCCGGAATCCCTTCTGCCGCCACTCCCAGGGAGCGGGTCCGGTACACGCTGTCCACCATCCTGCCTGGTGCCTGGGTCCTCAGCCTCGTGCTCAGCACTTATAGCTCAACTGCAGTGGACCGCTGGGCGGCCACGCCTGGCCAATGGCAGGTGAGTGCCGGGACACGCCCCTAACTGGATCTCGGCCCAGAGCGCAGCTGCCCCCGCAACACCCTCGGCTCAGCCCAGCAATTCCGGACCTGGCCTTCTTTGCATGCTAGGCAAGGTGGGACGCTCTAACCCTCGCCAATCCTCTGCCAGAGTGGCCAAGGTGAGCCAAGAGGGGCCAGTAGAAGGTGGAACAATGAGATCGCCCACTCNTAGGCCATCTCTCCAGCCCCATGACCACCTGCTTTCTATGCAGGGTCAGAAGTGGCACTGGCACTGCACTCATTCTGACCATCCTCACTCAAGAACTTGGGGTTTTGTTTGGTTAATCTATTTGCCCTTCTACCCCAAGCAGGTTTCCTAGATTTTTCTCCCAAGATCCCAACAGGAATTAGGTCGATTCTGGAGGATGTGCCCAAGCACAGCCCAAAATGTGGACAAAAACCTTCCAACTTCAGAAAGAGCACTTAGAAAAACTGGGCGTGGTGGCGCACGCCTTTAATCCTAGCACTTGGGAGGCAGAGGCAGGTGGATCTCTGTGAGTTCAAGGCCAGCCTGGTCTACATTAGTGAGTTTCAGGACAGCTGGGGCTACAGGGAGACCCAGTCTAAAAAAGACAAAACAAAAAACAATGTGTGTCTGTGTGTGGGTTTGTGCACCCAAGTGCAGTACCCTCGAAGTCTATAAGAGGTCATGAGATACCTTGAAACGAGTTACAGGTGGTTGTGTGAGCCACCGGATGTGGAGATGGTGCTGAGAACAGAACTGGGGTCCTCTGTAAGACCAATACATGCTCTTAACAACTGAGCCATCCTCCAGCCCTATTTTTTTTTTTTTAATAAGCAGAACCAGGCATTCCCAATGTGCATTTGAGAGGTGAGCAAACTGAGACTCCTAGTCATCCAGGAAGGGCAGTGTAGTGCGTGGATGGATACCCACCTGGTGAATCCTCTCCACCAGGCAGGGACTTTGACTTCTCTAGTACTAAGTGGAGAATACCATTACTTAACTCATGGGACTTTTGTGAAGCTTTGAAAAACATGTTCCAAAACTCCTGGCTAGCACGTGGCATGTACAAACAAAGGTGGAACAAATGTCCTGTTCACACTGCCCAAGGCCATTATGGGAGGAGCAAAGCTGGAGCCAAAGATCCAGCCTGGCCCCATGAACCACTGCTTCTCTGCCCGCATCCTCGCGTTGGCCCTGAGTCTCCTGGGCCCCTTGCCCACAGGAGTTTGGAGGATGCGCAAGCTGTGCCCATTCTACCGCAGGGGCAGGTGTTCCTGACCTGACCCTCCAGTACGCAAACCGCCCGCAAAGTCTGCCCTGACTGGCCGACTTTGGTCCTGTGGTCTAGCTGCCCTAGCCAAGCCGGTCTCCCAGCCCCTGCTCGAACTCACCCGGTACCGCAGGCCACGTCGAGCACCCGCCGACAGCCATGCTGGCGCAGCAGCCCTAGCAGCCATGCTTTGTACTCGGCGGTGCGACTGCGGGTGTCCCCGATGTAAAACTGCCACACACGGGCCGCCTCCCCGTCTGCGTACTGGTCCGGAATCCCTTCTGCCGCCACTCCCAGGGAGCGGGTCCGGTACACGCTGTCCACCATCCTGCCTGGTGCCTGGGTCCTCAGCCTCGTGCTCAGCACTTATAGCTCAACTGCAGTGGACCGCTGGGCGGCCACGCCTGGCCAATGGCAGGTGAGTGCCGGGACACGCCCCTAACTGGATCTCGGCCCAGAGCGCAGCTGCCCCCGCAACATCCTCGGCTCAGCCCAGCAATTCCGGACCTGGCCTTCTTTGCATGCTAGGCAAGGTGGGACGCTCTAACCCTCGCCAATCCTCTGCCAGAGTGGCCAAGGTGAGCCAAGAGGGGCCAGTAGAAGGTGGAACAATGAGATCGCCCACTCCACCCTACTCCAAGTTGGAAAGGGAAGAAGCCTCTATTCAAAATCCAGGCAAAATAAATAAATAAAAATAAAATCCAGGCAAAACCTGTCCCTTCTTCCCCTTCCCCTAAACGAAATTAAAAGAAAGCTCTCCCCAAGGAGGAGGAGTTGGTCAGTGATCCTGAAGAGACTGCTACTACCAGCACAAGCCTCCTGTTCGGAAGAGGAAGAAGTCTGCACCTAAGAAGGAGATGGCCAGTGAACCAGAAGAGACCAACATGAGTGTCCCTAAGAACAAAAGGAAATGTTCTTCCAAGGAGCCAGGTAGCCCTGTAAGCCCCAGACCTGAAGCTGTTGCTGGCAACAAGAGTATCACAAAGAAAATGAGAAAACACCTCAGGAAGATTAGAATGGACTTTTGGGTAGAGAGGCATGCCCACAACGGATACCTTCCCAACTCCATGATTAACCCCAATAAAAATCACAAAAAAATAAATAAATAAAATAAAATCCAGGCAAAGCAGAATTGGACCATAATCCACTAAAGCAGATATCTGGTAGTTACAGAAAGAACATGTCATTGAAGTGGCCAGTCTCAGAATAACTGGAGTTAGTCATCCGAGTGCCAGTGCAGAGCCCACCTGGGGACAGGTGTGTGGGTCTCCAGATGCAAGCATCTGCCTTACTTCCCCCGTGAGCCTCCTCAGACAGATGCTGGTCCACTGAACACTCTCCTAAAGACTGCTGAAAGCTGAGTGCAGTGAAGGGCAACTGTAGTCCTAGGTACAGAGGAGGCTGAGCACACTGTGCTACAGACTGGAGGCCAATCTGGGGAACACAGTGAAAACTCCCTTCTCAAAAAAAGAAAAAGACATTAAAGACCACCTGCTTTCTTATTTTTTTTTTATTTTTGTATGCGTATGAATGTACTGTCTGCTTATAGGTTTGTGCACCCGTGTCGTGCAATGCCGCAGAGGTCAGAAGAGGGTCTCAGATTCCCCTGGAACTGGAGTTCTCCTGAAATTGGAGTTACAGACAGTTCTTAGCTGCCATGTGGGTGCTGGGGATCGAACCCGGGTCCTCTGCAAGAGCAGTCGGTGCTCTAAACCGCTAGGCCATCTCTCCAGCCCCATGACCACCTGCTTTCTATGCAGGGTCAGAAGTGGCACTGGCACTGCACTCATTCTGACCATCCTCACTCAAGAACTTGGGGTTTTGTTTGGTTAATCTATTTGCCCTTCTACCCCAAGCAGGTTTCCTAGATTTTTCTCCCAAGATCCCAACAGGAATTAGGTCGATTCTGGAGGATGTGCCCAAGCACAGCCCAAAATGTGGACAAAAACCTTCCAACTTCAGAAAGAGCACTTAGAAAAACTGGGCGTGGTGGCGCACGCCTTTAATCCTAGCACTTGGGAGGCAGAGGCAGGTGGATCTCTGTGAGTTCAAGGCCAGCCTGGTCTACAGAGAGAG
>VZQC01012519.1:891292-981734 GCA_009823505.1 Rhizomys pruinosus
TGTGCATGCAAGTCTGTGCACCCGTGACGTGCAATGCCGCGGAGATCAGAAGAGGGCGTCGGACTCCCCTGGAACTGGAGTTCTCCTGGAATTGGAGTTTCAGACGGCTCTCGGCCGCCATGTGGGTGCTGGGGATCGAACCCGGGTCCTCTGCAAGAGCGGTTGGCGCTCTTAACCGCTAGGCCATCGCTCCAGCCCATTTTTTTGTCTTTTTGAGACAGTGTCTTCCTGTAGCCCCAGCTGGGCTGGAGCTCACTATGTAGACCAAGCGGGCCTTAAAAAAATGTTTAAATACATTATTTTTTTTCTTTTTCCTCTTGAAATTTGATTTGATTTTTCAAATACAAGGTCTCATTCCATAGCCCTGGCTGGACTGGAACTCACTATGTGGACTAGGATGGTCTTGAACTTATAGCAATTCTGCTTCTGCCTCCTAAATGCTGGGATTATGCACGACTATACCAAGATAAAAGATCACATTCTTTACTGAAAATAAACCTGATATTTACTCTAAATGAAGAGAAAATTATTATTTGGCAATATATTGATGAGCTGAGGAAATTTGTTGACCCACAAATTGGTCGTAATGATTCAGTAGCCAAGAGCACTGTTGCCTCACAGGACCCAGGACTGGTTCCCAGCACCCACAAGCCAGCTAACCTCCACCAGTAACTCCACTTCTAATGCTCTTTTCTGGCCTCTATGGGCATTGCATACATAGGAACACTTCCATATATGCTGGCAAAACATTCATATCCAGAAAATAAACATTTTATTTTTTTGGCCTTTTTGAGACAGGGTCTCCCTGTAGCCCCAGCTGTCCTGGAACTCACTCTGTAGACCACGCTGACCTTGAACTCACAAAGCTCCACCTGCCTCTGCCTCTGAAGTGCTAGGATTAAAGGCGTGCGCCACCACACCAGGCTGGGTCACGTTTTTTGAGACAGGATCTCGTCATGTATCTCTGGTTGGCCTCAGCTCCTTCTCACCCCACCCCACCCCCATGCTGCTGAGGATCAAATCCAGGGTTTTGCAAATACATGCTTGACTCCTGGTGGGTCTTTTAATTCCTGAATTGGAAGAACCTGGCTTTGTGTTTTGCCCATCAGCCCTTGTGAGTCTGGCTGACAGGGTCACTCTGACAGATGGCAGTCCTGGGGTCTGGAAATAATTTCTGAGCACAAGACTCTGACCGAATATGAGTCCTACTCCTTAGGTTTCTCTTGAAGCAGGTTCTAGCTAGCTTCATCTTAAGGACCATGAGAGCACGATATGGTGGCACATGCCTGTAACACACTTTCTGCTGAGGCAGAAAGACTGTCACAAGTTTAGGGCCAGCCTATGCTAGTTATGTATCACACACATGGGGGGTGGTGCACAGAAACACCTAAACAAGTACTTTAAGGACCTTTTCATTCACAAGTTCAGATAATCGTATTCTAACAGGGCTTTTGATAGAGGGCTGAAAGGGAGAAGCTATGGAGCAAGCAGCACCAGGCACTTGGTAAGCAGGGAGCAGTTCCCTAGAAGACCCACAGGTCAAAGTGCAGCAGTCACAGCAAGTGCCCTTGGGCCTGGGGCCAGACTGGGATTGGGTCACTGTGCCAACACCCCTGGAAGATGACAGGGCTTTGCTCTGTCCTACGTGTAGAATCAATGCTGCTCTGAGGACAGCTGTAAGCTGTGCACTGAAGTGCTGTGGGTTCATGACAGATCAGGAAAAACAAGATACTGAGCACCAAAACTAGTCCAGAGCTACAGATTCCTGAGCCTGGATTCTAGTCCCCTCTTCATCTATCTCTTAGGCTCAGAACCAAGTCCAGGACAAGCACTGATTCCAGACTGGAATGTCATGACACATAAGCCCCTGAGCAGGCGTGCATGATGTCTTAGAAATGGAGAGGTGGACACTAGTCCAAACAAGTATATCCTCTAAGGGCCTACTCTAAGCTCCAACAGCCAGCTTCAGCTCCGCACCCCTGGGGTCCTAAGTAATGGGACCTATCTGAGGGGCCCGGATGCCAAAGCCTCTGCACCGAAGTCAGGGAGCCCCACCCAGCCCCAGCCCAGGAATGGGGGTCTCTGTTTTAAAGGGGTAGCAGCTGCCTCCTATCTTCCTTTTTGGTGGTTCTGGGGGTGAACTAACCAGACCTGGTGTACTCTGAGCACACACACTATCATGGAGCTACTCCTACAATTTTACCTGTTTTTTTTTTTGTTTTGTTTTTTGTGTTTTCGAGACAGGGTCTCCATGTAGCCCCAGCTATCCTGGAACTAGCTCTGTTCTGGCCTTGAACTCACAAAGATCTGCCTGCCTCTGCCTCCCAAGTGCTAGGATTAAAGGCGTGCACCACCACGCCTGGCTTTTTTTTTTTTTTATTTTTGTATGTGTATGAGTGTACTGTCTGCATGTAGGTCTGTGCACCCGTGTCGTACAATGCCGCGGGGGTCAGAAGAGGGTGTCAGATTCCCCTGGGAATTGGAGTTACAGACGGTTCTTAGCCGCCATGTGGGTGCTGGGGATCGAACCCAGGTCCTCTGTAAGAGCAGTCGGTGCTCTTAACCGCTAGGCTATCTCTCCAGCCCCTGTTTGTTTGTTTTTTGAGACAGGGTCTCCCTGCGGCCCTAGCTGGCCTAGAACTTAATATGTAGACCAGGCTGGCCTTAAATTCACAGAGATCCACCTACCTCTGCCTCACAAGTGCTCGGATTACAGGCATGTGCCACCATGCCCGGCAACTTTTCCTGTTGTTTTTATTGGCACTGTGGGTTGGACACAGGGTCTCTCCAGTGCTTGGCAGGGGCTTTACCTAACACTGAGCTATATCCCCAGCCCTTTTGTGATTCTAAGTTACCCAGACTAGCCTTGAATTATCTGTAGCCCAGGCAGGGCTTGAACTTTCAATGTTCTTGCTTCAGCCTTTCAAGCAGCTGGCATTAACTGGCTTCATATTTTCAAGAGTCTTAAATGGTTGTGGGTCAAGCCCAAGAAGCCACCCAGTTCCATGTGAATTGTACTGTCAGTACCTGGTATGATGGAAAAGGGCCTTAGTAGCTGTGGCCAGTTGAAAGACAATGAACTTGGAGTCTGAGCTCTCTAGCTCAACCACTCACTAAGACCTCGGGATTGTCACTTAAGCCTGTCTTCTCTCCTTTCCTAAAAGTGGGGTAAACAACCCATATCACAAATATGCCCTAAAGCTTAAAGTTTATGCCCTAAACAACCATTGACACCCAAGCTAACAACAGTGCCCTAATCCACACCCATCCCAGCTCTCAGGACATATTGGAGGTGTGTGTATCTCACAGCCCCTTCTCCTACAGATCAGCCTTCCTGTCTGTCTGTACTTGGGAGAACACGACGCAAGCAGAGTTGTCGGGAAACTGGGTGTCCTCCCCTCTGGGCTGCAGGTACAAGTTAGGAAGAACAGAAAGAGCAAAAATGGTCAGAGAACAAGGTTCAAGAACAGGCAGGGCCAGATGTGATGATAGCAGGATGGGCGGTAGCTGCTGATGACCAGTAAACACTTTACACAACAAATAGCAAGGTCTTGGGACAGGGAGGGAGAGGAGGAGGACGACAGCCAGGTGCCCAGGACACAGTGCACAGCGGGAACTGTGGAGCACAGTGTGAAGGGCTTGGGAGCACACAGGCAGCTGCTCTGTGAAGGTCAGCTGAAGGACAGGGTCAGTTACCATGCTGGGCCTTACCCCATGCTGCCTACCTTTAACCTAAAACTCTGGGCACGATGGGTTTCTCTAATGCGGTGTCAGCAGCCTGGCCTTCCTCAGCCCCCAAGGCTGGAGGGAGACAGGCAAGAAAAGCAATAAGGGGCTCCAGGGGACATGTGAGGGCTGAAGAGGACTCGGGAGTCAAACCAAAAGGCCAAAAGGTGTTTACTCTGAGCCCTGGGGAGGAGGGCTGGGCAGAGCACAGGGAATCCTCAGGAGGGGGAACAAAGGCAGGGCGCAGTGGAGACCGCAGTCTTGCTTCTTTGTGGGGCAGGAGGCCCTCCTTGGAGGGGGTCCAGTTTCCAGTGCCCAGCCCCTAGTACCACAGTCATGAGTTCGTACTGGAGTCCTCGAAGTTCTCAAGTGACCTGCCTGAGGCCTGGATCAGGAGAGAAATGCTTGGTGGAGGGAAAGGGCTGGTGCGGGCTGCCATGGCTGCTCAAACCATTCCTGGAGCTTGTGTCTGTCCTGTGGGAGGAGGGCACAGTGAGCCAGGAGACCTGCAGCTGGGAGAAGAGCGGTCCTGCCTGCCACAGCCATGCCCCATGCTCTTCAGCTTCAGGGTCAAGGGTCTCAGTTCAGGGAGGCTGGGCTGCAATCAGAGCTCATCACAGGCTGCTGCATAGAAAGAGGGATGCCTTCTGCACATCCTCCTCTTCCTCTCCTGGGGGCCGAGGTCTCTCTCCAGGACCCTCAGCTCCTTCTTGCTGCTGCTGCTCAAGCAGGAAGAGGGCACAGCTGAGGCAGGAGGCCTGAAGCTTGGAGAAGAGCCGTCTTTGCGGAGCCATGTCTTAGGCTCTTCAGCTCTGAGGTCAGGGGTCTTGGTTCAAGGACACTGAGCTGGACTCACAGCTCGTCAGGGGGGCTGTGTGGGAGGGGAGACGCCTTCTGCACGCCCTCCTCCTCCTCGGGGCTGGTGTCTCCTCCCAGGCCCTCCAGCTCCTTCCTCTGCTTGCTGCTGCTCCCCGACCGCTTGGCTCTGCTGCTCTTCTTCTTGGACTTCTTCGCTCCTAGGGCGGCTGTGTCCCCCTTCTTGCCAGACCACCGCTCTGCCAGGCAACCTGAGAGGAGGAGCAGAGAGGCCTCAACAGAGCTGCCTCCGGTCCAGCTTGCTGTACAGCAACACTGATGGAGCTTCCGGGAGGATATGTGCAGTTGGGGCCTGCCACCATCTCCATGCCCCCTGCCCGCACCCCACTGAGGTGCCCCACCCCGCTGCCCCACTGGGTCACCAAGACCCTGCCTTGCCTTCTCCTGCCCTCAGACTCACTGGTGTCTTTGCCCTTCAGCACATGGTTGGCGCAGAGGAATTCAGTCAGGTCCTCCTCCTGGTGGTTCCTGTACCAGTCCTCAATCACCTCCTCAAACTCTTCCACCAGCACGTCACACTGTAAAGCATGACACCAGAGCCTGGCAAAGCCCAAGCACTGGACTCTCCCAGGGCACCTGGCTACACCTCGACCCACTGACAGATGGGTGGGTGGCAGTGATTCACCTGAGGAAACTGAGGCCCACTGGTCAGCAGCCGGGGGAGGCCGTACTCAGGGCAGAACCACCCTTCCCCACCCCAGTGGGTACAGCACTGAAGGGCTCCTACCTGCTGCTTTTTTTTTTTTTTTCATACCTGCTTCTTGAGGTCGGCCACCTCAGCAGAGGTCTCATTCCATAGCTCATAGGGGATGTCCATCACCACCTTGACACCTTTGTGGACCAAGCTGTGCAGTGTCTCAAAGGTCTCAGACATGCCCTGGAAGAGGCAAGCAGACAGGGGAAGCGGGGCCATATCTCCCACCCTCCTCTCTTGTGTCTGAGGACCTGGGTCAGAGAAGTCAGCAGCTCTGAGGCTTCATGCCCTTGGCCTGGCCGACCTCCCTCTTTCAGGCTGACCATCCACTACCTCTAACTACAGACACCCTAACCTGCCCACTCATCCCTGAACTCTTCCAAAATACTTGCTGCTGCCCTCTGGCCCTTTGAACTTAAGACTCCTTTTCCAGGAAAAAAGATGGGTCTTGGCTCCTTCCCTTTACACTGGACACACTGATCCTTTAGACCGCTGCCTCTTAAACTGTGGGTCATAATCCACACAACTGAATATAGGGGCTGTAAAAAAAAATTGGCAGTGATGGGGCTGGAGAGATGGCCTAGCGGTTAAGAGCGCCGACTGCTCTTACAGAGGACCTGGGTCCAATCCCCAGCACCCACATGGCGGCTAAGAACCGTCTGAAACTCCAATTCCAGGAGAACTCCAGTTCCAGGGGAATCCGACACCCTCTTCTGACCTCCGCAGCATTGCACGACACGGGTGCACAAACCTGCATGCAGACAGTACATTCATACACATACAGAAATAAATAAAATTAAATAAAAAAAAATTGGCAATGATAAAAGATTTCTGAATGGGGAGCAACCAATAATCAATTCCAAGTAAATGAACCTAGGGTGTTTCTGGTAGTGCTCACCCATGCCCTACTGTGTGACATCACTGTAGCCTTGGTGCTGAATATACAACACACTGTGTGTGCCGGTGTGGCAGGACACCAATGAACGATGGGCTTGTGCTGGGCGTGGTGGGACACACCTTTAAACCCAGGACTTGGGAAGCAGAGGCAGCAATCCTCTTTGAGCTCTAACCCAGCCAGAACTACATGGTGAGACCCAGCTTCTAAACAATAACAAAACAGCAAGGAAACAAAAACCTGGGCTCAGATTTGACACAATATTGCTTGCTATGAATTACAGTGATTTTACTCTATGTACAAAGTTCTCTGTGGAAACAAAATGGGTTCAGTTATGGAAAACAAAGACTTGCAATAGCTTCCTACTATCATTTCTCATCATGTAAGTATCACATTTATCTTTTAATTGCATTATGTTAGAACATTTGGTATTTTAAAGTGTTTGAGGCTGGGTGTGGTGGCATACACCTTTAATCCCAGCACTCAGGAGGCAGAGACAGGAGGAGCTCTCTCAGTTCCATACCAGCTGGTCTGTATAGAGAGTTAGTTCCAAGCCAGCTAACTGTCCACAATGAGACCCTGTCTCAAAAATAAATACATTTTTGCCGGGCGTGGTGGCACAAGCCTTTAATCCTAGCACTTGGGAGGCAGAGGCAGGTGGATCTTTGTGAGTTCAAGGCCAGCCTGGTCCTCAGAGCGAGTTCCAGGACAGCTGGGGCTACAAGGAGACCCTGTCTCGAAAAGACCAAAAAAAAAATCAGTAAATTTTGGCTTGGTTTGAGGACATTTTCCAACATTTTCTGAAATGGCTCTAAACATACTTCTGCCATTTTATACAATGTGGAGTTCCTCAGCATTTGTGACTATAAAATCAAAGTATTAACCAATTCTTTTTTATAATTTTTTTTTATTATTAATTTTATTTATTTCTGTATGTGTATGAATGTACTGTCTGCATGCAAGTCTGTGCACCCATGTCGTGCATCGCCGCGGAGGTCAGAAGAGGGTCTCGGATTCCCCTGGAACTGGAGTTCTCCTGGAATTGGAGCTTCAGACGGTTCTCAGCCGCCATGTGGGTGCTGGGGATCGAACCCGGGTCCTCTGTAAGAGCGGTCGGCGCTCTTAACCGCTAGGCCATCTCTCCAGCCCCGTATTAACCAATTCTTAAAAGCAAGGACTAGGGCTGGAGAGATGGCCTAGTGGTTAAGAGCGCTGACTGCTCTTGCAGAGGACCCGGGTTTGTTCCCCAGCACCCACATGGCAGTTGAAAACCATCTTCAACTCCAGTTCCAGGGAAGTCGGACGCCCTCTTCTGACCTCCAAGGCTTCGCACGACATGGGTGCACAAACCTACACACAGACAGTACACTCATACACATAAAAATAAGTAAAATAAAAATTCAAGCAGCAATTAAAAAAAAAAAAAACAAGGTCTAATATGTGACCACTTCTATGAGGTTGGGGTCTGTCCCCCCAATAAAACTAGGATGTTTGAGGCCAGGCATGGTGGTGCATGACTTTAATCCCAGCACTGCAGGCAGATCTTTGTGAGTTCAAGGCCAGCCTGGTCTACAGAGTGAGTTCCAGGGCAGCTGGGGCCACAGGGAGACCCTGTCTCTAAAAGGAGCTAGTGGTGGGAGCACCTGAAGAACCCTGCTTATTCCCAGAACCGCTCCCCACTCCAGGTTCCCCCTAGCTTGTGTCGTTCCTTGCTAAGAACAGGGCACAACTGAGGCTGAAGGACTTGACTCTGTGAAAATGCTGTCCAGTCTTCCCACTTAGGAGTCAGAGATGACACACTACCCACTTCCTCCTCCTTTCTGGAGAGATGATTTAGACGAACAAGCAGGGATTGGGGTGAGGCTCAGTAATCCAGCACGTGCCAGACATGCATGGAGCCCTGGGTTTGATCCCCAGTACCAGGAAAAACAAAGCAGAAAAATCCTCTTCACCTCTTCACTCAATTTTGAACCTTGCCTTTTTTTTTTTTTTGGTCTTTTTTGAGAAAAGGTCTCCTTGTAGCCCCAGCTGGCCTGGAAATATGTTATGTAGACCAGGCTGGCCTTGAACTCACAGAGCTCCAGTTGCCTCTGCCTCCCAAGTGCTGGAATTAAAAGCTCATACCACCATGCCTGGCTTTTTTTTGTTTGTTTGTTTAACTTGGTAACAGACCTGGAGTTTAGCTCATAAGCTACTGCCTCATTCTTTCCTCCTGCCAAAGCTCTGAAGTACCCCTGAGCCATCTCTCCAGCCCCTTATCTGTTTAAAATGTGAACTTAAGTCTTCTGTTCAAAACTCTTAAGGGTTCCAAGATTTTATGACTGATGTCCTTTGCTAGAAGGGAACTTAGGAAGACAATGTGTGGAGAAACACAGAACAGAGACACAAACAAGAGCATATGATATGCAGCTCCTCTTCCAGGGACAGACACACTCCTGCACACGGTCAGGGCACTAACTGGAACATGAGCACCCTAGCAGGAGCCTACAGAGGCAACTCTGGGGGGGGGGGCTCACAGGAGGAATTGGCAACCACTGTCCCCAAATCTATTTTTTATTATTTTTTAATACAAGATTCATGGAGCCCAGATTGATCTCAAACTCACGTGCAACCAAGGCTAACCATGAACTCCTGATCCTCCTGCCTTTATCTGGGAAGCAAGTGCTGGGATCAGAGCTTGGGCCATCAGGTCTGCCTTCTGACATTTCCTTCTCACACCCCTGCACACCCTAAACTATGCTTTGCTCAAGTGTTTTTGGTCCCATGGGAGCTAGCAGCATGGAGCATTTCTACCTGTGTCTGACACTGAGGCGGACCCTGGAGGGAAGGTCCAGGCTGCAGTAAATACACCTAATGACACTACAGAGTCAGCACTCGGGAGGGGCGGAATCCAAAGAACTATCCAAGAGGAGGAAAAGGCAAAGAGGGAAGTTCCCCAGGATTGACCTGACAATCACACACACAACAGCAGACACACTTAGATTCATACCCGCCTGGCCCCAGAGGGGATAAGGCCCAAGTGCAAAGCCAACCTTGGCAAACCGGTTGCTGCCGGTCCTCTCCTTGTGCAGGCTGTAGTCCAGGAGCCTCTTGCAAATGGTTTCAGTGACTTCAATTAACCGTAAGTCCCTGCCAAAACAGCAGCACGAGAAGAACTAAATTCTTCTCCCAACCCTACTGAGCAGTGGTCAGTCCCACCAACCCTGCTGCCCAACACATCTCACCAACAGGAAGGCAGAGCTGGAAGGAAGACAGGTCATCTAGCCCTGGGCTCTGAAATGCTGGAACACAGACCAGCAAGACACTATTTTAACAGATCTAAAGGAAAGGTCTGTGTGTGTGCCTGTGGCACCCGGGATTTTTCAAAGCCAGTGCCCTGCATATGCCAGGCAAGCTCTACCACTGAGTTATACCCACACCAATCTATTTTTTCTGTTTTCCCCTCCCTCCCTCCCTCCCTCCCTCCCTCCCTCCCTTTTTTTTTTTTTTTCCCCTCTCCATTTTTCAGTGCATGGTCTCACTGTGTAGTCTTGACTGGACTGGAAACTTGCTAGTTCCAGGTTAGTCTTGAACTCAGAGGTTCTACCTGCCTCTGCCTCCCAAAGTGGTGGAGTGAAAGGGGTATACCCCCAGGCCGGCCGGGTAGTGCGTTTGTGGCTGAGCCTGCCATGCCTTATCCCAGCACTTGGGAGGCAGAGCAGGCGATTCTGTGAGTTACAAGGCCAGCCTGGTCTACATAGTGAGTTCCAGGACAAGCGGGGGGCTGTATAGGGAGACCCTGTCCCTCAAAAAAAAAAAAAAAAAAAAAGTGTGCACCCCACACCTGACCCTATTTTTACTTAAAAAAAAAAAATGCATTTATGGCTGGGTGTAGTGGCACGGTCCTTTAATACTAGCACTTGTGAGGCAGAGGCAGGAGGATCTCTGTGAGTTCAAGGCCAGCTTGGTCTACAGTGTGAATTCCAGGACAGCTTGAGCTACAGGGAGACCCTGTTTCAAAAAGAAAAAAAAAAAAAGGCATTTATGTTTATGTATGTGTGTCTGTGTATACACATATCATATGTGTGGAGGTGCCTGTAGAGATCAGAAGAGGATATCAGAGCCCTGGAGCAGGAGTTATGGGCAGTTGTTAAGTTGTCCAATGTGAGTGCTGAGAACCAAACTCAGGTACTCTGCAAGAACAGCCAGTGCTCATAAGCACTGAGCCATCTCTACAGCTCTTACATTTTCCCTGCCTGAGATACTGGGGATCAAACTCAGGCTATCATGTATGGAAGACAAGTATTCTGCTACTTCACTTTCTTTTTTTCTTTAATTGCTTTCTTCTTATAAAGCAAACTGCATCATTATTTTTAATTTTACAAATAGGACTTTTAAGTGGGTGTGGTGATGCAAGCCTCTAATCCCAGTACTCAGGAGGCAGAGGCAGGTGGATCTCTGAGTTCAAGGCCAGCCTAATCTACATACAGAGTTCTAGGCCAGCTGGGACTACAGGGAAGACTCTGTCTCAAAAAGACCAAAAACAAACACACACACACACACAAATAGAAGTTTTAATTTTCCACTACTAGAGATCTGAGCCATGAACAGATTCTTGAACTGATGGTTCCTATCCATCAGCTAGTTCACCTGGAGCACCTACAACATCATCACATCATCAGTAGTTTTTCCAGAACCTTCACCAGGAAGCTTCACAAGTTCCCAATTTAAACTTGAGCTTCTTCAGCATTTTTTACTTCTCTCATTGAAAAAATATATTAATTTTTATTCTATGTGCATGAATGTTTTGGCTACATGTATGTATGGGCATCATGCAACTGTGTGCACAGAAGCCAGAAGAGGTACCAGATCCCCAGAAAGTAGACTTACAGTTGTGAATTGTCTAGAGTGGGTGCTGGGAACTGAATCGCTGGAGGAGCAGCCAGCGCTTACAAGTGCTGAGCTCTCTCTCTCTCTAGCCCTTCTTTTTTTTACTGTACTAATGAAGCCATCAAGAACAGGTCTTTTCCAATTATCCCTAGAAACAATTTATTAACCAGTTCTTTGTGTGTGTAGTATGTGTGTATGCACTTTTGTGTGTGTGTATATTGTGTGGGTACAGACATACATGTACATACGTGTGGTGGCCAGAGGTTGATATCGGGTGTTTTCCTTAATCAGTTTCCCCCTCATTTTTTGAGACAGGGTCTCTTGCTGAACCTGGAGCTCATCTCCTAGACTAGACTAGGTGTGCAGCAAGCCTCAGGGGTCCCTCCTGACTCTGCCTGGGATTATATGTAAGCACCACCATGCCTGGCTATTTTCATGGGTGCTGGGATCAAAACCAAGCCCTCATGCTTGCAGAGCAAGGACTTTTCCAAGTAAGCCATCTTGCTAGCCCATCACCAGTTCTTTCAAGTCATTTGTTTGAGTGTTGTGGTCATGATTTCCATCATCTTTTGGGGGGGGGTAGAGGGGAAAAGGCAGACCCTTTGTGCTTAGCATAGGCAGTTTTAGGCATCTTGTTTGTGCTTTTTAGTAAAACCAACACAAAAGAAATGATGCAAATACTCTTGATCAACATGACTTTTTTTTTTTTTTTTTTTTGGTCTTTTTGAGACAGGGTCTCCCTTTAGCCCCAGCTGTCCTGGAATTCACTATGTAGACCAGGCTAGCCTTGCACTCACAGAAGTAGTCTCAAAAGACCAAAAAAAAAAAAACAAAGAACACAAAGTACAGGTAACGTGAAAAAAAGGCACGGACTAATTGCTAACCCCCGATTGGGCCGAAGATCCCACATTGATGCACACCAGTCTGCAGTCTGGACTAGGTGCTCAGGCCTGGGGGGCCTGGGGTGCAGCCGCAACTTTCCCCTACCCTGCTCGCCATTGCTTGAGCAGGGGTTGTTGGAACGAGGGGCACGTTCAGTCTGTCCTCTTGAGCACGTGGATGAAATAGCAGGGAATGTAAGCCTGGCCTGGCGTGTAAGGCTTGAAGTCACCCAGGATGGTGTGCTGGCACTTGCCCCCAAAGGCTGCTCGTAGCAACTCCGTGAAGGACGCCAAACAGTGTGGGTAGTAAGAGAGCCGGAACTTACTGCAACAGCCCCAGCCAGCCATGAGGACCAACAGCCTCGGCTCTCCTTCCCACCCTCCACCTCACTCCTGCCAAACCAAGGAGTACCTGAAGCCAAGGGGCCCATCTTGACCTGCAACTGGCACCTGCACTGTGTAGTCCAGGGTTACCGATATGGGCTTGTCTTGTTCACTGTCAGCACTAGGAACGTCCGGAGGTCCTTGGTCAAGTCACTCTGTAGGTGGTGACACAGACTGCATTAGCCTCCACAACAGTGGGGCTCTGGACCCCCAGGCTCACACCTTCTCATGCTACCTTGTAGTAGATGTTCTTCCCTGGTGGTGCACACCCAGTGCTCAGGATGTGGTCGTAATTGCGAGGATCCGTGACGACAAAGCCCCAGGACGACACCATGCTTGGCAATGGTTGCTTTAGTTGGCCACCCCGGTTCTCACTCTGTCACCGTGGGGCCAGCAGGAGGCAGAATGCAATCGCCTTCACCCCCAGTACCTGGTTCCCTCCCAGATCCCCATTACTATCCTAAGGGCTGGAAAGTATCAAAAAGCACTCTACCTTGTCTCGGGGCCACAACTCAACCCCTTATGCATCTGGCAAGTGCAAAACTGTTGCCAAGGCAGATCACAGCATCAAAACCACCTCCTGCTGGCTGGGGCACGTCTTTGTCCAGAGTCATCCAGTTGGCTTCTTCAATGACTGGAACCCAGAGAAGAGAAAAAAGAAGCTGTGGCATCATATTACTAGGAGCAGCCACCTCAGTCTTCAAGACATGGGACTCTGCATCCAGTTAGAGAAGACTGTTAAGGCCATGAAGAATGAGATGGGAGGAGACACCCATGGCTGTGAAAGTCATCTGCACGTAGGGCCTTTGTAGTTTAGGAGGGGAGACAGGGTAGGTGACCTAAATGCCTTAAAAGCATTCTTCAAAACCGGGGTGTGTGGGTGGGCTCTCTAGCCACAGCTGTCACGAAGGCATGAGGCAGGAGGATCTGCTGCCACGATTAGCCTAGAGCAAGCAAACATCAGAAAACAACTAAGATCGGCAAGATACATCATATGGCCTGCGTTAGCATACCCAAGGCCTTGAGTTTAGTCCCCTGCACACAAATACAACCACAAACTAGCTCCTGGCACCTAGTACCGCCCTACAACCGTCGACGCCTCGGTCGGATGCCTAGATCCGTTCTAGAAGAAGACATCACTTCACTACACCCGCAGGAAAACAAGACAGACCATGCTGCACAGAGTTGATAGAAGCATGATGTGAGGGGTGGCTGAGAGTACATGCCAAGGGGGCTGCTGGGACCTCTGTACCCCACTTGTCGAAGGCAGGCTCCTGCCGCCGGTTCCAGCGCTCTTTAAGTGCATACTTCAGCATCTTGTCACTGGCATCCACGCTTGTCACGCTGAAGCCCTCTTCCACCAGCATGATGGAGTCCACCCTGGACAGAGTCAGGGACGAGGGGCCCAGAAGACCAGTCACAACAGCCTGGGGGCCCAAGGAAAAGGCCCTGTGCATGGCATTTCTGCCCCAACATTTCAGATTCCACTCCTCTTGCTCCTCTCAGGCCATCTCCACTGACTTAGACCACCACTCAATGCAATTAGTGCATTCTCTAATCCACCAGTAGCAACTTACACGCATTCCTTTCTGTTCATTTTGAGACAGGGTCTTGGAACTCACTATGTTGATCAGGGTGGCCTTGATCTCAGTGATCTGCTGCCTCTGCCTCCCCCACCTCCCTACCCCTGTGTCTGGAATTAAAGGGCTGTGCCACCAGTCGGGCGCAGCACAAAAAATATTACTGGGGGGTGGTGCAGGCCTTTAGTCGCCACAACTCCAGAGGCAAAGGCAGGCCAATCTCAGTGGGTTCACAGCCAGCCAGCCTGGTCTACATAGAGTGAGTTTGCAGGCCAGCTGGAGCTAGACGGAGACCCTGTCTCAAGAAAATAATAAAAGCTGAGGCGTGGTGGCGCCAACCTTTAATCGAGCACTGGGAGGCAAAGGCAGGCAAGCCTTGTGAGTTCAAGGCCAGCCTGAGTCTACAGAGGTAATTCCAGGACAGCCTGGGCGTACAGGGAGACCCTGTCCTCGAAAAGGACCAAAAAAAAACCCAACAAAACAATAATAAAATAAGAAGATAAAATAATAATAAAAGCTGGCGTCTGGTGATGCATGCCTTTGATCACAGCACTCGGAGCAGAGGCAGGATGGACTCTGTGAGTTCAAAGCCGAGTCCTGGTCTACACAGTAAGTTTCAGGACAGCTGGGGCTACAAGAACATGGAGACCCAGTCGTAAAAAAGACAAAACGAAAAAACAATGTGTGCTGTGGTGTGGGTTTGTGCAACCCAAGTGCAGTAACCCCGAAGTCCTATAACAGGTCATTAGGATGCATGAAACGAGTTACAGTGGTAGTGTAGCCACGCGGTGGTGGGAGAATGGTGCTGAGAACAGAAACTGGTCCGAAGACATACATCTCTTAACAACTAAGCCACCTCCGAGCCCAGTTTTTTTGTTTTAATAAGCAGAACCAGGCATTCCCAATGTGCATTTGAGAGGTGAGCAAACTGAGACTCCTAGTCATCCAGGAAGGGCAGTGTAGTGCGTGGATGGATACCCACCTGGTGAATCCTCTCCACCAGGCAGGGACTTTGACTTCTCTAGTACTAAGTGGAGAATACCATTACTTAACTCATGGGACTTTTGTGAAGCTTTGAAAAACATGTTCCAAAACTCCTGGCTAGCACGTGGCATGTACAAACAAAGGTGGAACAAATGTCCTGTTCACACTGCCCAAGGCCATTATGGGAGGAGCAAAGCTGGAGCCAAAGATCCAGCCTGGCCCCATGAACCACTGCTTCTCTGCCCGCATCCTCGCGTTGGCCCTGAGTCTCCTGGGCCCCTTGCCCACAGGAGTTTGGAGGATGCGCAAGCTGTGCCCATTCTACCGCAGGGGCAGGTGTTCCTGACCTGACCCTCCAGTACGCAAACCGCCCGCAAAGTCTGCCCTGACTGGCCGACTTTGGTCCTGTGGTCTAGCTGCCCTAGCCAAGCCGGTCTCCCAGCCCCTGCTCGAACTCACCCGGTACCGCAGGCCACGTCGAGCACCCGCCGACAGCCATGCTGGCGCAGCAGCCCTAGCAGCCATGCTTTGTACTCGGCGGTGCGACTGCGGGTGTCCCCGATGTAAAACTGCCACACACGGGCCGCCTCCCCGTCTGCGTACTGGTCCGGAATCCCTTCTGCCGCCACTCCCAGGGAGCGGGTCCGGTACACGCTGTCCACCATCCTGCCTGGTGCCTGGGTCCTCAGCCTCGTGCTCAGCACTTATAGCTCAACTGCAGTGGACCGCTGGGCGGCCACGCCTGGCCAATGGCAGGTGAGTGCCGGGACACGCCCCTAACTGGATCTCGGCCCAGAGCGCAGCTGCCCCCGCAACACCCTCGGCTCAGCCCAGCAATTCCGGACCTGGCCTTCTTTGCATGCTAGGCAAGGTGGGACGCTCTAACCCTCGCCAATCCTCTGCCAGAGTGGCCAAGGTGAGCCAAGAGGGGCCAGTAGAAGGTGGAACAATGAGATCGCCCACTCCACCCTACTCCAAGTTGGAAAGGGAAGAAGCCTCTATTCAAAATCCCAGGCAAAATAATAAATAAAATAAAACCAGGCAAAACCTGTCCTTCTTCCACCTATCCCGCTAAACGAAATTAAAAGAGGCTCTCCCCAAGGAGAAGAGTTGGTCAGGTGATCGCTGAAGAGGAACTGCTACTACCCGAGCACAATCCTGCCCGTTGGAAAGGGGAGAAGTCCCGGCCCCTAAGAAGAGTTGGCCAGTGAACCATAAGAGACCGCAGACATGTGGTTCCCTAAAACCAAAGGAAATGTTCTTCCAAGACCAGGTTAGCCCTGTAATCCGCCAGACCTGAAGCTGTTGCTTGCAACAAGAGTATCGACAAGGAAATGAAAAACACCCCTTCCAGAGATTAGGAAGATGGACTTTTGGGTAGAGAGGCATGCCCACAACGGATACCTTCCCAACTCCATGATTAACCCCAATAAAAATCACAAAAAAATGAATAAATATGAAATCCAGGCAAAGCAGAATTGGACCATAATCCACTAAAGCAGATATCTGGTAGTTACAGAAAGAACATGTCATTGAAGTGGCCAGTCTCAGAATAACTGGAGTTAGTCATCCGAGTGCCAGTGCAGAGCCCACCTGGGGACAGGTGTGTGGGTCTCCAGATGCAAGCATCTGCCTTACTTCCCCCGTGAGCCTCCTCAGACAGATGCTGGTCCACTGAACACTCTCCTAAAGACTGCTGAAAGCTGAGTGCAGTGAAGGGCAACTGTAGTCCTAGGTACAGAGGAGGCTGAGCACACTGTGCTACAGACTGGAGGCCAATTCTGGGGAACACAGTGGAAACTTCCTCTCAAAAACAAGACAAAGACATAAACACACCGCTTCTTATTTTTTTTTATTTTTGTAATGAGTATAGAATGTACTGTCTTTTTAGTTATGCACCGTGCTCGTGCAATGCAGCAAGGTCAAAGAGGGTCTGCAGATTCCCTGGAAACGTGGAGTTCTCCTGCTAATTGGAGTTACAGACAGTGTAGCTTTGCCATGTGGGTGGGCTGGGGATCGAAACGCGGTCCTCTGCAAGAGCATGGTTTGTAAAACGGGATAGCCGATCTCATCCAGCCCCATGACCACCTGCTTTCTATGCAGGGTCGAAGTGGCCTGGCACTGCACTCTTCTGGAATCCATCCTCACTCAGAACTGGGGTTTTGTTTGGTTAATCTATTTGCCCTTCTACCCCAAGCAGGTTTCCTAGATTTTTCTCCCAAGATCCCAACAGGAATTAGGTCGATTCTGGAGGATGTGCCCAAGCACAGCCCAAAATGTGGACAAAAACCTTCCAACTTCAGAAAGAGCACTTAGAAAAACTGGGCGTGGTGGCGCACCCTTTAATCCTACTACTAGGCAGAGGCCATTGAGTGCAGTTCGGGTAAGCTCAGCTGGTTGTGAGTTCAAGGCCAGCTGGTCTACGAGAATGTTCAGGCCTACTCTGGGCTATAAAGAAGACCATCTCGAAAAACCAAACAAAAAAAAAAAAGAGAACACTATGGCAGGAGATAGAGGAATTACCCCCTTCTTAATCCTAAGGACATACGTCTGGAGCTGGAAGGACCCCCAAATTGTGTGGTCATCTTTTAGCTTTTTATTTTTTTGGTCTGTTTTTTTTTTAATTTAATTGTATTTATATTTTTTATTTTATTTCGTGTTTTGATACTGTCTTATTGTCTGCATGATAGTTGTCCTGCTGCAATGCCGCTGGAGATCAGAAGAGGGCGTCGGACTCCCGGAACTGGAGTTCTCCTGAATTGGCAGTTCAGACGGCTCTCCGGCGCCCCCGGCCCCATGTGGGTTGTGGGATGAAACCACGGTCTCTGCAAGAGCAGTTGGCGCTCTTAACCGCTAGGCATCGCTCCAGCCATTTTTTTTCTTTTCTGAGACAGTGTCTTCCTGTCCGCCCCAGCTGGGCTGGAGCTCACTATGTAGACCAAGCCGGGCCTTAAAAAATGAGTTTACAATACATTATTTTTTTTCTTTTTTCCTTTCCCTCTGAAATTTGATTTGATTTTCACAATACAAGGTCTCATTCCATAGCCCTGGCTGACTGGAACTCACATAATGTGGACTAGATGTGCTGTGAACTTAGCAATTTTTGCTCTTTCTTGCCTCGATAATCTGGATTATGCACGACTATACCAAGATAAAAGATCACATTCTTTACTGAAAATAAACCTGATATTTACTCTAAGTGAAGAGAAAAAAATTATTATTTGGCAATATATTGATGAGCGAGGAAATTTGTTGACCCACAAATTGGTCGTAATGATTCAGTAGCCAAGAGCACTGTTGCCTCACAGGACCCAGGACTGGTTCCCAAACACCCACAAGCCAGCTAACCTCCCCAGTAACTCCAACTTCTAATGCTCTTTCGGCCTCTATGGCATTGCATCAATAGAACACTTCCCATATATGGGCTAAACATTCTGCTTATCCAGAAACTAAACCTTTTTTTTTTGCTTTTTATGAGACAGGTCTCCCTGTAGCCGCCACTGTCTGATACGACTTGTGACCCACTCTGGACCTCTGACCGATAAATTCACCCCCTCTGCCTCGCTGAAGTGCCGCGAGTGATTAAAGGCAGGCCTGCCCCACACCAGGGGCTGGTTTCGTAGGTTTTTGAGACCAGGAGCTCGCAGGTGCTCGGTGGCCGTCGCCCCCTTCCGCCACCACCCCACTTCACCCCATGCGCATGAGGATCTAATCAAGGTTTTGCAAAACCTGCTTGACTCCTTGGGTGGGGACTTGTTAATTCCTTGACATTGGAAGCCTGGTTTGTGTTTTGCCACATCAGCCCTTGTGAGTTCTGGCTGACAGGGTCACTCTGACAGATGGCAGTCCTGGGGTCTGGAAATAATTCTGAGCACGAGACTCTGACCGAATATAGATCCCTCTACTCCTGGTTTCTCTTGAAGCAGTTCTAGCAGCTTCATCTAAGGACCATGAGAGCAACGATATGGGGTCACATGCCTTGTGACCACACTTTCGGCTGGGCAGAAAGACTGTCCCACCAGTTTAGGGCCAGCCTATGCTAGTTAGGGAATCCACAATGGGGGTGTGCACAGAGGACAGCCTAAACAGTACCTTAGAGACCTTTTCCATTCAGCAAGTTCAGATAATCTATGGTCTAACAGGGCTTTTGATAGAGGGCTGAAAGGGGAGAAAGCTATGGAGCAAGCAGCATCCCAGGCACTTGTAAGCAGGGACAGTTTCCCATAGAAGAGCCCACAGGTCAAGTGCAGCAGTCACAGCAATGCCCTTGGTGTCTGGGGGCAGAACTGGGATTGGGTCACTGTGGCCAACACCCCTGGAATGACGGTAGAACGAAGGAAGCTTTGCTCTGTCCTACGTGTAGAATCAATGCTGCTCTGAGGACAGCTGTAAGCTGTGCACTGAAGTGCTGTGGGTTCATGACAGATCAGGAAAAACAAGATACTGAGCACCAAAACTAGTCCAGAGCTACAGATTCCTGAGCCTGGATTCTAGTCCCCTCTTCATCTATCTCTTAGGCTCAGAACCAAGTCCAGGACAAGCACTGATTCCAGACTGGAATGTCATGACACATAAGCCCCTGAGCAGGCGTGCATGATGTCTTAGAAATGGAGAGGTGGACACTAGTCCAAACAAGTATATCCTCTAAGGGCCTACTCTAAGCTCCAACAGCCAGCTTCAGCTCCGCACCCCTGGGGTCCTAAGTAATGGGACCTATCTGAGGGGCCCGGATGCCAAAGCCTCTGCACCGAAGTCAGGGAGCCCCACCCAGCCCCAGCCCAGGAAGGGGGGTCCTCTGTTATAAAATAGGGGTAGCAGCCTTGCCCCTCCTATCTTTCCGTTTTGGTGGTGTTGGGGGTGAAACTAACCAACCTGGTGTTACTGGAGCACACACCCTATCATGAGAGCTACTCTACCAATTTTACCTGTTTTTGTTTTTTGTTTTGTTTTCTTTTTTGTTTTTGACAGGTCTATCTTTTTTGCCCCAGCTATCCTGGAACTAACTAGCATCTTTGCTGGCCTTGAACTCATAGATCCGCCTGCCGGTCTGCTCCCAGGTGCTAGATTAAAGGCGTGCACCACCACGCCTGGCTTTTTTTTTTTTTATTTTTGTATGTTATGAGTTGTACTTTTGCATGTAGTCTGTGCACGTGTTCGTACAAGCCGGGAGATCAGAAGAGGATGATTCAGTATTCCCCTGGGGAATTGGAGTTACAGACGATGTTTCTTAGCCACCATGTGGGGTGTGGGGGATCGAACCCAGGTCCTCGTAAGAAGCAGATCGGTGGCTCTTAACGCTTAGGCCACCGCTCCAGCCTGCCCTGTTGTGTTTGTTTTTGAGACAGGTGCCTCCCTAGCGCCCTAGCTGGCTAGAACATAAACTAGTAGGACCAAGCTGGCCTTAAATACAGCAGATGTGGCCACCTAACCTCTGCCTATCACAGAGTCCGACTATTAGGGCGTGCTGCACACCATGCCCGGCAAACTTTTCCCTGTTGTTTTTATTGGTCACTGTGGGTTTGGACCAGGTCTCCTCCAGTGCTTGGCAGGGGCTTTACTCTACACTGAAGCTATATCCCAGCCCTTTTGTGATTCTACGTTACACCAGACTAGCCTTGAATTAGCTGTAGCCCGGCAGGCCTTTGAACTTCAATTTCTTGCTTCAGCCTTTCAAGCAGCTGGCATTAACTGCCTTCATATTTTCAAGAGTCTTAAATGGTTGTGGGTTCACAGCTCAAGTAAGCCACAGTTCACATGTGATTGTACTGTCAGTACCTGGTATGATGGAAAAGGGCCTTAGTAGCTGTGGCCAGTTGAAAGACAATGAACTTGGAGTCTGAGCTCTCTAGCTCAACCACTCACTAAGACCTCGGGATTTTGGTCACGTTAAGCCTGTCTTCTCTCTTTCCAAAAGTGGGGGTAAAACAAACCCCATATCACAAATATGCCCTAAAGCTTAAAGTTTATGCCCTAAACAACCATTGACACCCAAGCTAACAACAGTGCCCTAATCCACACCCATCCCAGCTCTCAGGACATATTGGAGGTGTGTGTATCTCACAGCCCCTTCCCCTACAGATCAGCCTTCCTGTCTGTCTGTACTTGGGAGAACGAGACGCAACAGAGTTGTCGGGAAACATGGGTGTCCTCCCCCTCTGGGCTGCAAGGTACAAGTTAGAAGAACAAAAGAGCAAAAAGGTGCCAGAGAACAAGGTTCATGCACAGGCAGGGCCAGATGTGAAGATAGCAGGTGGCCAGTGGGTAGCTGCTGATACCAGAAAAACTTTATCACAACAATAGCAAGTTGTGACAGGGAGGGGAGGAGGAGGACGACAGCCAGGGTGCCCAGGACACAGTGCACAGCGGGGAATGTGGAGCACAGTGTTGAAGGGCTCTGGGGAGCACAGGGCAGTGCCCTCTGTTGAAGTTAGTCTCTGAGGACAGTGGTCAGTTACCATGCTGGGCCTTGACCCCATGCGCCTATCTTTAACTAAAACTCTGGGCACGATGGGTTTCTCTAATGCGGAGTGTCAGCAAGCCTGGGCCTTCCTCAGCCACCCCAAGGCTGGAGGAGACAGGCAAGAAAAGCAATAAGGGGCTCCAGGGGACATGTGAGGGCTGAAGAGGACTCGGGAGTCAAACCAAAAGGCCAAAAGGTGTTTACTCTGAGCCCTGGGGAGGAGGGCTGGGCAGAGCACAGGGAATCCTCAGGAGGGGGAACAAAGGCAGGGCGCAGTGGAGACCGCAGTCTTGCTTCTTTGTGGGGCAGGAGGCCCTCCTTGGAGGGGGTCCAGTTTCCAGTGCCCAGCCCCTAGTACCACAGTCATGAGTTCGTACTGGAGTCCTCGAAGTTCTCAAGTGACCTGCCTGAGGCCTGGATCAGGAGAGAAATGCTTGGTGGAGGGAAAGGGCTGGTGCGGGCTGCCATGGCTGCTCAAACCATTCCTGGAGCTTGTGTCTGTCCTGTGGGAGGAGGGCACAGTGAGTCCAGGAGACCTGCTCTGGGAGAAGAGCGGTCTGCCTGCCACAGCCATTCCCCATGCTCTCAGCTTTCAGGGTCAAGGGTCTCAGTTCAGGGAGGCTGGGCTGCAATCAGAGCTCATCACAGGCTGCTGCATAGAAAGAGGGATGCCTTCTGCAACTCCTCATCTTCCTCTCCTGGGGGCGAGGTCTTCTCTCTCAGGACCCTCAGCTCCTTCTTGCTGCTGCTGCTCAAGCAGGAAGAGGGCACAGCTGAGGCAGGAGGCCTGAAGCTTGGAGAAGAGCCGTCTTTGCGGAGCCATGTCTTAGGCTCTTCAGCTCTGAGGTCAGGGGTCTTGGTTCAAGGACACTGAGCTGGACTCACAGCTCGTCAGGGGGGCTGTGTGGGAGGGGAGACGCCTTCTGCACGCCCGTCCTCCTACCTCGGGCTGGTGGCTCCTCACCAGGCCTACAGCCATCCCTCTGCTTTGCTGGCTGCCTCCCCGAAGCTTGGCTCTGCTGCCTTCTTCTGGACTTCTTCGCTCCTTAGGGCGGCCGTTCCCCCTTCTTGCCAGACCACCGCTCTGCCAGGCAACCTGAGAGGAGGAGCAGAGAGGCCTCAACAGAGCTGCCTCCGGTCCAGCTTGCTGTACAGCAACACTGATGGAGCTTCCGTGAGGATATGTGCATTGGGGCCTGCCACCATCTCCATGCCCCCTTGCCCGCACCCCACTGAGGTGCCCCCCCCGCTGCCCCACTGTGGTCACCAAACCCTGCTTGCGCTTCTCCTGCCCTCAGACTCACGGTGTCTTTGCCCTTCAGCACATGGTTGGCGCAGAGGAATTCAGTCAGGTCCTCCTCCTGGTGGTTCCTGTACCAGTCCTCAATCACCTCCTCAAACTCTTCCACCAGCACGTCACACTGTAAAGCATGACACCAGAGCCTGGCAAAGCCCAAGCACTGGACTCTCCCAGGGCACCTGGCTACACCTCGACCCACTGACAGATGGGTGGGTGGCAGTGATTCACCTGAGGAAACTGAGGCCCACTGGTCAGCAGCCGGGGGAGGCCGTACTCAGGGCAGAACCACCCTTCCCCACCCCAGTGGGTACAGCACTCGAAGGCCTTCATAAGCTCTGCTTTTTTTTTTTTTTTTCATACCTCTTTCTTGAGGTCGGCCACCCAGCAGAGGTCTCAATTCCATAGCTCATAGGGGATGTTCCATCACCACCTGACACCTTTGTAGGGACCAAGCTGTGCAGTGTCCAAAGGTTCTCACATGCCCTGGGAAGAGGCAATCGAGACAGGGTGAGGCGGGGCCATAGTCTCCCACCCTCCTCTCTTGTGTCTGAGGACCTGGGTCAGAGAAGTCAGCAGCTCTGAGGCTTCATGCCCTTGGCCTGGCCGACCTCCCTCTTTCAGGCTGACCATCCACTACCTCTAACTACAGACACCCTAACCTGCCCACTCATCCCTGAACTCTTCCAAAATACTTGCTGCTGCCCTCTGGCCCTTTGAACTTAAGACTCCTTTTCCAGGAAAAAAGATGGGTCTTGGCTCCTTCCCTTTACACTGGACACACTGATCCTTTAGACCGCTGCCTCTTAAACTGTGGGTCATAATCCACACAACTGAATATAGGGCTGTAAATAAAAACTCAGATTGTGGCCTGGAGAGATGCCAGCGGTTAAGAGCGCCGATGCTTCTTACAGAGACCTGGGTCAAATCCCAGCGCCCACGATGGCGGCTAAAACGTCTGAAACTCCAACTTTCCAGGAGAACTCCAGTTCCAGGGGGAATCCGACACCCGCGCTGACTCCGCTAGCCATTGCACGACACGGTGGCACAAACCTAGCATGCAGACAGTCCCATTCATTACACATAAATGAATAAAAAATTAAATAAAAAAACTTAGGCCAATGATAAAAGATTTCTGAATGGGGAGCAACCAATAATCAATTCCAAGTAAATGAACCTAGGGTGTTTCTGGTAGTGCTCACCCATGCCCTACTGTGTGACATCACTGTAGCCTTGGTGCTGAATATACAACACACTGTGTGTGCCGGTGTGGCAGGACACCGATGAACGATGGCGCTGTGCTGGGCGTGGTGGGACACACCTTTAAGACCCAGCGTGGGAGCAGAGGCAGCAATCCTCTTTGAGCTCTAACCCAGCCAGAACTACATGGTGAGACCCAGCTTCTAACAATAACAAAACAGCAAGGAAACAAAAACCTGGGCTCATATTTGACACAATATTGCTTGCTATGAATTACAGTGATTTTACTCTATGTACAAAGTTCTCTGTGGAAACAAATGGGTTCAGTTATGGAACAACAAAGACTGCAATAGCTCCTACTATTGCATTCTCATCATGTACATTCACATTTATCTTTACAAATTGCTATGTATAGAACATTTGGTATTTTAAGTGTTTGAGGCTGGTTGTGGTGGGCAATACACTTGTAATCCCAGACACTCAGGAGGGCAGAGCAGGAGGTATCTCTCTCAGTTGCATACCAGCTGGTCTGTATAGTAGAGTTAGTTCCAGCCACCTAAACTGTCCCAAATGAAGATCCCTGTCTCAAAAATAAATAAATACATTTTTGCCGGGCGTGGTGGCACAAGCCATTTAATCCTAGCACTTCGGGAGGCAGAGGCAGGTGATGATCTTTTGTGAGTTCAAGGCCAGGCCTGGTCTAAAGGCGCGTTCCAGGACAGCTGGGGCTACAAAGAGACCCTGTCTCGAAAAGACCAAAAAAAAATCAGTAAATTTTGGCTTGGTTTGAGGACATCTTTCCACATTTTTGAAATGGCTCTAACATACTTTCTGCCATTTATACAATGTGGATTTCCTCAGCATTTGTGACTATAAAATCAAAGTATTAACCATTCTTTTTTATAATTTTTCGTATTATTAATTTCTACTGTCTATGTGTATGAATGTACTGGGCCATGTCAAGCGTGGGCAACCCCTGCGGCGTGCAATCGCCGCAGGGTCAGAACGAGGGTCTCGGATTCCCCTGGAACTGGAGTTATCTTCGGATATGGAGCTCAGACGGTTCTCCCCGCCTGTGGTGCTGGGGATCGAACCCGGGTCCTCTGTAAGAGCGGTCGGCGCCTTAACCGCTCAGGCCATCTCTCCAGCCCCGTATTAACAACCAAGTCTGTAAGAAGCAGAGGACTAGGCTGGAGAAGGCGTCTAGGGTTAAGAGCGCTGACTGCTCGTGCAGAGGACCCGGGTTTTGTTCCCAGCACCCACATGGCAGTTGAAAACCATCTTCAACTCCAGTTTCCAGGGAACCTGGACGCCCTCTTCTGACCTCCAAGGCTTTGCACGACATGGGTGCATGTGCACAAACCTACAAGCACAGACAGTAACTCATACACGATAAAAAAGAAATAAAAAAATTCAAGCAGCATATTAAAAAAAAAAAAACAAGGTCTAATATGTGAAAAAAAAAAAAAAAAACCAATTCTTATGAGGTTGGGGCTGTCCCCCCAATAAACTACGGTGTTTGAGGCCAGGGCATGGTGGTGCATGACTTGAATCCCAGCATGCACGGCGAGTCTTGTGAGTTCAAGGCAGCCTGGTCTACAGGAGTGAGTCCAGGGGCAGCTGGGGCCACAGGGAGACCCTGTCTCATAAGAGGAGCGATGGTGGGCAGCACCTGAAGAACCCTGCTTTATTCCGCAGAACCGCTCCCCACTCCAGGGTTCCCCCTACGTGTGTCGTTCCTTGCTAAGAAAAGGGCACAACTGAGGCTGAAGGACTTGACTCTGTGAAAATGCTGTCCAGTCTTCCCACTTAGAGGAGTCAGACATGACACACTACCCACTTCCTCCTCCTTTCTGGAGAGATGATTTAGACGAACAAGCAGGGATTGGGGTGAGGCTCAGTAATCCAGCACGTGCCCAGACATGCATGGAGCCTGGGTTGATCCCCAGTACCAGAAAAACAAAGCAGAAAAATCCTCTTCACCTCTTCAACCAATTTTGAACCGTGCCTTTTTTTTTTTTTTTGGTCTTTTTTGAGAAAAGGTCTCCTGTAGCCCCAGCTGGCTGGAAATATGTTATGTAGACCAGGCTGGCCTTGAACTCACAGAGAGCTCCAGTTGCCTCTGCCCTCCCCAAGTGCTGGAATTAAAAGCTCATAACCACCATGCCTGGCTTTTTTTTGTTTGTTGTTAACTTGGTAACAGCACCTGGAGTTTAGCTCATAAGCTACTGCCTCATTCTTTCCTCCTGCCAAAGCTCTGAAGTACCCCTGAGCCATCTCTCCAGCCCCTTATTCGGTTTAAAATGTTGAACTTAAGTCTTCTGTTTCAAAACTCTTAAGGGTTCCAAGATTTTATGACTGATGTCCTTTGCTAGAAGGGAACTTAGGAAGACAATGTGTGGAGAAACACAGAACAGAGACACAAACAAGAGCATATGATATGCAGCTCCTCTTCCAGGGACAGACACACTCCTGCACATCGTCGGAGCACTAACTGAAACATGAGCACCCTAGCAGGATCCTACAGAGGCAACCTGGGGGGGGGGGCCAAAAAAAAAAAAAAAAAAAAAAAAAAAAAAAAAAAAAACCAAAGTATTTTTTATTTTTTTAATACAGATTCATGGAGCCAGATTGATCTCAAACTCACGTGCACCAAGGCTAACCATGAACTCCTGATCCTCCTGCCTTTATCTGGGAAGCAAGTGCTGGGATCAGAGCTTGGGCCATCAGGTCTGCCTTCTGACATTTCCTTCTCACACCCCTGCACACCCTAAACTATGCTTTGCTCAAGTGTTTTTGGGTCCCATGGGAGCTAGCAGCATGGAGCATTTCTACCTGTGTCTGACACTGAGGCGGACCCTGGAGGGAAGGTCCAGGCTGCAGTAAATACACCTAATGACACTACAGAGTCAGCATCTCGGGAGGGGCGGAATCCAATAGAACTATCCAAGAGGAGGAAAAGGCAAAGAGGGAAGTTCCCCAGGATTGACCTGACAATCACACACACAACAGCAGACACACTTAGATTCATACCCGCCTGGCCCCAGAGGGGATAAGGCCCAAGTGCAAAGCCAACCTTGGCAAACCGGTTGCTGCCGGTCCTCTCCTTGTGCAGGCTGTAGTCCAGGAGCCTCTTGCAAATGGTTTCAGTGACTTCAATTAACCGTAAGTCCCTGCCAAAACAGCAGCACGAGAAGAACTAAATTCTTCTCCCAACCCTACTGAGCAGTGGTCAGTCCCACCAACCCTGCTGCCCAACACATCTCACCAACAGGAAGGCAGAGCTGGAAGGAAGACAGGTCATCTGGCCCTGGGCTCTGAAATGCTGGAACACAGACCAGCAAGACACTATTTTAACAGATCTAAAGGAAAGGTCTGTGTGTGTGCCTGTGCAACCCGGGATTTTTTCAAGCCAGTGCCCGCATATGCCAGGCCAAGCTCACCACTGATTATACCACACCAATCGATTTTTTCTTATTCTCCTCTCCCCTCCCCCCTCCCTCCCCTCCCTCCCTCCCTCCCCTCTCCTGACTGGTCTCACTGTGTAGTCTTGACTGGACTGGAAGCTTGCTAGTTCCAGGTTAGTCTTGAACTCAGAGGTTCTACCTGCCTCTGCCTCCCAAAGTGGTGGAGTGAAAGGGGTATACCCCCAGGCCGCCGGGTAGTGCGTTTGTGGCTGAGCCTGCCATGCCTTATCCCAGGACTTGGGAGGCAGAGCAGGCGATTCTGTGAGTTACAAGGCCAGCCTGGTCTACATAGTGAGTTCCAGGACAGCTGGGGCTAGAAGGGAGACCCTGTCTCAAAAAAAAAAAAAAAAAAAAAAAAAAAGTGTGTCACCCCACACCTGAACCTATTTTTACTTAAAAAAAAAAATGTCTTGTATGGCTGCTGTGTAGTGGCACGGTCCCTTAATACTAGCACCTTGTAGCAGAGGGCAGGAGGATCTCCTGTGAGTTCAAGCCAGCCTGGTTCTACGTGTGAATTCCAGGACAACTTGAGCTACAGGGAGACCCTGTTTCAAAAAGAAAAAAAAAAGAAAAAAGGCATTTGTTTATGTATGTGTGTCTGTGTATACACATATCAATGTGTGGAGGTGCCTGTAGAGATCAGAAGAGGATATCAAGGCCCGGGAGGGAGTTATGGGCAGTTGTTAAGTTGTCTCAATGTGAGTGCTGGAGCAACAACTCGGGTACTCTGCAAGAACAGCACAGTGCTCATAAGGCACTGAGCCATCTCTACAGCTCTTACATTTTTCCCTGCCTGAGATACTGGGGATCAAACTCAGGCTATCATGTATGGAAGACAAGTATTCTGCTACTTCACTTTCTTTTTTTCTTTAATTGCTTTTTCTTATAAAGCCAACTGCAATCCATTATTTTTAATTTAACAATAGGAACTTTTAAGTGGGTGTGGTGATGCAAGCCTCTAATCCCAGTATCAGGAGGCAGAGGCCAGGTGGATCTCTTGAGTTCAAAGCCAGCCTATCCTACATAAAGGACGTCCTAGCGCCAACGTGGGAACGACGGGAGACTCTGTTCCTAAAAGGACCAAAAACAAACACAACAACACACACACAAATAGAAAGTTTTATAATGTTTCCACTACTAGAGATCTGAGCCAATGAAACAGATCTTGAACTGATGGTTCCTATCACATCAGCTGTAGTTGCACCTGAGCAACCGTACAACATCAATCCACATCATACCTAGTAGTTTTTCCAGAACTTCACCAGGAAGCTTCACAAGTTCTCCCAATTTAAATTGACCTTCTTCAGCATTTTTACCTATCCTCTCATTGAAAACAAATAGACTTAATTTTTTTTCTAGTGCATGAAGGTTTTTGGCCACCATGTACTGGTATTGGCATCCATGGCAACTGTGATGCACAAAGCCAGATCGAGAGTACCCAATCCCCAGAAAGGTAACCCTTACAGTTGTGTAGTTGTCTTAAGTGAGGTGCTGGAAACTAATCGCTGGAGGGACAAGCCAAGCGCTTCTTACCAATTGCGGAGCTCTCTCTCTCTCTCTAGCCCTTCTTTTTTAGAATAATGTAACATAATGAGGCCATCAAGAAGGTCTTTTCCAATGTAATCCCTAGAAACAATTATTACCACAGTTTCTTTGTGTGCTGTAGCTATCGTGTGTATACACTTCTGTAACTGTGTTGATCAAATAATGTGTCGTACAGACCATACATGTACATACGTGTTGGTGGCCAGAGGTTGATATCGGGTGGTTCCTTCTAAGTCAGGATTTCCCCCTCATTTCTTATGAGACGGGTTCTCTTGCACATGGAATCCTGGAGCCATTCCTAAGACTAGACTAGGTGCTGAGCAAGCCTCAGGGGATCCTCACTGACTCTTCCTGGGATTATATTGTAACGACCCACCATGCCTGGCTATTTCATGGGTGCTGGGATCAAACACTCAGCCCTCTGCTTGCAGAGCAAGGACTTTTCCAAGTAAGCCATCTTGCTAGCCCAACCAGTTCTTTCAAGTCATTTGTTGACGTGTTGAGTGTGTCTATGATTTCCATCATCTTTGGGGGGGGATAGAGGGGAAAAGCAGCACCTTGGTGCTTAGGCCATAGGCAGTAGGTTTAGAGCAGCTTTTCGCGGCTTATTTTAGGTAAAATCCAACACAAAAGCAAGATGCAATACTCTTGTCCAACATGACTTTTTTTTTTTTTCTTATTTTTTTTTTTAGAGTGCTTTTTCTAGGACAGGGTCTCCCCTGTAGCCCCAGCTTGTCCTGGAACTCACTCATGGTAGACAGCTTAGCTTGAACGCACAGAAGTCCTGCCTGCGCCTCCCTGCCTCCCCAGTCTGGCATCTACCAGGGTGTAGCCACCCCTCCCCCCAGCTNTACATGACTTTCAATCGTATTGGTAAACTGTCATGTGTTGTCCGAGCTCACTCAGAAGCCATCTTTTCAGGCCTAGCTTGCATGTTCTGACTGCAGCTACTGTAGATCAGCAAGGCCCCTGCTCTTGGGGGCCATCAGCTGCAACTGTGCTTCCTTGGGTCCTTGAAGCTGGTGTTTCCGGTATTTCTAAATTGCACACAGCCAGCGCTTTCACAGCATACCAAGTTTTCTTTCTTTTTTTTTTTTTTGGTCTTTTTGAGACAGGGTCTCCCTGTAGCCTCAGCTGTCCTGGAACTCATTCTGTAGACCAGGCTGGCCTTGAACTCACAAAGATCCGTCTGCCTCTGCCTCTGCCTCCCAAGTGCTAGGATTAAAGGCATGCGCCACCACGCCCGGCTTAAAGACAGTTCTTAGCCGCCATGTGGGTGCTGGGAATCGAACCTGGGTCCTCTGCAAGAGCAGTCGGTGCTCTTAACCGCTGAGCTATCTCTCCAGCCCCACCAAGTCTTCTTAGAACATGATCAGCCGCTGTCTTCTAGGCTTCCTTTGTTCCACCTTTCACAAGGCACCTGTCTTACCTACAGCTATTGTGGCACTCTTGAGAGCCAAAGGGTTAGTTTCTGAGATAGAATCTCTCTCTAAAGCCCAGTTTTATTTATTTTCCTGCTGTGACAAAATACCCTGACAAAAGCAACTCAAGAGGGAAGGGGCTCATTCAGGCTCACTGTTCAAGTCCATCACGGTGGGGAGGTCGAGGTGGCAGGAGCTTACTGTGATGGTCACATCGCATCCACAAGTGGGAAGCAGAGAGGAGGTACAAATGCATACTGCTGCTCAGCTCCCTTCCTCCATTTTATACAGATCATGATCCCTAGCACCGTCTAGGGATCCCTACCCTAGTCTCACTGAAGGGACAGAAAGAGGCCAGTGGAATTTTCCACTTTGCAAGAAATAGTTTAGCAAATAGCAACCCCTTCCTAGGTTAGCAAATAACAGAAAACCATAGTCAGTTATAATTCCAGGAAGAACCACCCTGAGGGCCCTGGCCCCAAGCCACCTGCAGACCCAGGTATGCTATGTATCCCTGCCTGTCAGGCAGGAGACCAGGGTTCGATTCCTGCCCTGCCCTGCTCTAAGTGTACAAAACCTGTACGCAGAGACTGCTCGGGGTCTGCCTCTCTCCTTGTACAGGCGAACCCCGGTGCACCGGAGGAATAAACCTCTTGCTTTTGCAGTGAGACTTGTCTCCACATCTCTCACTCGGGGGTATCTCAAGTGTAAGGCTCGATTCGGGTCTTACATCACAAGATGGATCTTCTCACATAACTACTGCAATCAAGATAATCTCCTACAACATTCACAGGGGCTAACCTTAGCCTAGATAACCTCTTACATCCTCAGAGGCCTTCCCCTCAGGTGACTTAGATTCAGTCAAGTTGACAATTAAAACTAACCATGACACCAACTTCTCATCCTGCCTCAGCCTTCCAACTGCCGGGATTGCAGATTTAAGATACCATGCCCAGCATGTACCTTTTTCTGTTTGTTTGGGTTTTTTTGTTTTGTTTTTATTTTCTCTATGTAGTTCAGCCTGGCATAGAATTACCAGGTAGGTCAAGCCGGTCTCAAATTTGTGAATAATCTTCCTGTTTCTCCTTCCCAGGTGCTGCGCGCTATAGGTATGTGAGACATGTATCTTTTTTTTTTTTTTTTGCCTTTTTGAGACAGGGTCTCCCTGTTAGCCCTAGCTGTCTTGGAACTCACTCTGTAGACCAGGCTGGCCTTGAACTCACGAAGATCCGCCTGCCTCTGCCTCCCAAGTGCTAGGATTAAAGGCGTGCGCCACCACTCCCGGCTCAGTCTCACTTTTATAAATGAGGTCCCAGAGAAGTCCAGGCAATTAGGAAGGTCGCCTAATTTGCTGGTGGCAGAACCAGTGGATGAATCTGAGTCCCTTGACCAAAGCTCATTTCCTTGTAGTGGGTTTGCCTGGCTAGAAGGAAAAGTGGGATAACAAGTTCCCCAAACAAAACAAGCTAGGCCATGAAGTCCCCATTCACTTACGACTTGGTGTACTTGACTCCGGAGGCCTTCCGGTCCAGGATGCCATAGCCCGTGTCAATCACCTCTTTGGTTTTGCCAGTTTCCTCAAAAGCTGACTTTAGTTCCACTGCAACGTATTTGCACACTGGGGAAGGGAAACATAGCATAGCCCAGTGAGCTTCTGCTGGGAGGCCAGAGCAGCAAAAGCAACCCAGGTGGACATCCCTTCCTAGCCTGGGCCTAAGCAATACTCAAGGCAGGGAAGAAGCTAGTCCCCAGGCTGCCAATTGGAGTTCACTACCCCATGTCCATTACCCAGCCTGTTTCTGTACCTCACTCCCATCACTTTACAAGGAAGGAGCACAGTGGGTAATATCCAATCCAAACTTCTTGGGAAACTGAGGCAAGAAGACTGTGAGGTCAAGCCAGCCCGGGCAACAAAGAAACATCTCAAAGAACAATGAACAGGGCTGCTGAGATGGCTTAGTAGGTACAGGTGCTCACTGCCAAGCCCAAGACCTGAGTTCTATCCCCAGGATGCACCTGGTGGAGGAAGAGAACTAAATCCTGTAAGTTGTCCTCTGACCTCCATACACACACCGTGGCACATGTACACACAGAAATTAATTAATTAGTTGATTAATTAAAGCCAGCAGTGGTGGCACTTGCCTTTGATCCTAGCATTTAGGAGGCAGAGACAGGTGGATCTCTGTGAGACTGAGGTCTGCCTGGACTATGTAGTGAGTTCCAGGCTGGTTGGAGCTACAGGTAGACCTTGTCTCAAAAGCAAAACAAGGAGCTGGAGAGATGGCTCAGTGATTAAGAGCACTGGCTGCTCTGACACAGCACCTGGTTCAGTTCAGTTTCCAGCACCCATATGGCAGCTAATAACATCTGTAACTCATTTCAAGAGATCTGCCGCCCTTTTCTGATTTCTGTAGGCATTGCATAACATCAGTGCACTTACACACATGCAGGCAAAACACTCATACACATAAAATAAACAAATGAATAAAAAAATTAAATTAATGAAAATCATATACATATTAAACCTGAAGGAGTACAGTGAGTAATTCTAGCCTTCTACTTGTATTCAACATTTGCTAAGGACTTGCCACAACTGCTCTCCAGTATCTACTGTATATAATAATATATTGCATCAATGCATCATCATATTCCTCTTGTGAATACAGAAGTTCTGTATAACCATAAAACATTATGGTATTTGGGAAACTAGCAGTAATTCCAACACCATCTAACTTCATATTAAAATTTCTCTGGGCTCTGGGCTGTCTTATTACTTGATCTCATGTGTACCCTCCCCCAGCTCTCTCTTCCTGCCAAGGTAATCTGCTCCATCACCTCCAGAGAGGCCTACTGTTCTTATGAATGTATTTTCTCCTTTCTTCCGACCTCCTTAAATGGTTATTAGGCAACCCCTGTGTGCTGAGCACTGTCTGGGGACACAGAGGTTGAAAACAAGGGCCTTCCTTCCTGATGCTCAGTGTGAAGGAGCAAAGTTACCAACCACCACTGCAGGAGAAGGCTGCCGCCCTGAGACTGCAAAGCATCCAGGGCCCTGACAAAGTGCTCAATGCTTTATAGAGGCTTCTCTGACCACATTTAACTTCCTCCCCAAGAAGGCCCTTCTGGACCAATGCCGTCTGCTCTTGCCTTCACTGGGGGCCTCGGGGGGAATCCATGCCCTTCCTAAGGAGCCCAGCCAGCTCATCTTTCTACATAGACTTACAGGGGTCCCTGAAATGTGTGTGCTGTTCCTGCATTTCTTCTGTGTTGCCTACTCTGGTGCTCTCTCTCCATCCTAGGTGCTCGCTAACTATGGCTGATAGGTTCATGTATATGACTGAGCATCTGATATCTATGATCGGATACCGTCTGCAGGCTGAGTGCCATCTGTACTGTTACCATGATAAGAGCAGTTTGGTCGAAACCAATTTACCACAAAAATAAATATACCCCCTGAAGGCTTGCTTGATGAAATTTTATAGAACAACTACAATCACTGATGGCTTAGAAAACTTGGAACACACAAAAGCTCCAAATTATAAGCTGGTGAGCTCAGAGTTTGCAATGTACCAAAGTGGTTGGTTTCATCTCCCTGGTTCCTCACTGGGGCATCTGGGCTCCCTCCCCTCTCCTGTCTGTGCTCCAGCCAACTCATCACAGTTCTGCCTCCTCGGCTCCCTTCTCCCACACCCTCAACATGTGCTATCCCAGAAGGGGAAAAGAGGAGGTTCCAAGCATCCTTTCTCTCATATCTTCAACCACAACCTTGCTTCCCAACTCTTCTAAACACCACTTCTTCAAGTCCTCCCTCTGGCTCCTTCCCAGAATCAAACGTGGAGGAGTCTCATGGCCCAGACCCCAGGCTCTCATGGACAGCCACCCACTCTTTTTCTGGGCAAGTTTTCCTTCCTCTGTGCTGAGGCCTGTTCCATCCAGGCTACTAAGCCCGAAGGCAAGCTCTGTGAGCCAGACACAGTCAGCATTTATTAACAAAGGTATAACAATAATAAACAAAATAAAGTCTTAAGAGGATCCAAGTTTGACAAACCACTCTGTGACTGAAAAATCCCTTGTAAACTAATCTTCACCAATTACAAAATTAGTTTAGGCTACAATAATCTCTAAGAGCCTTGCCAGCTTCATGTGTTTGACACAGTGACAGTCTCCTAAGGAAAAGAAAAGTGAGCTTCCTAGGCTGCAAGCAAGATTCTGTTTCTTTTTCCTACTTTTTTTTTTTTTTTTTTTGTCTTCTTCCTGTAGTCCCAGGTGGCCTGGAACTCACCATCAGACCAGACCAGACTGGCCTCGATCTCATAGAGATCTGCCCACATCTACCTCTACTGAGTGCTAAAATTAAAGGCATGTGCCATCATGTCTTGCCTTAGGCTGTGAGATCGTAAGTGAAGCAGTAGGGACTCTTGTCTCTGAGTAAGAGAGGAATAAGAAAAAAGAGATGAGGAAATGAAACTCCAATGAATGTCACTAGATCTAAAGTGGCAAGACAACATCCTAGCCCAGGCTGGACCCTTCACTGGGTCCCCTGTCAGTGAAGTCAGTATCTCTTGACAGTTTCACTTAAAACTGCTGCCAAGCCTGACAACCTGAGTTCAATATCCAGGGTCCAAAGAGGGGAAGGAGAACTGACTCCTGCAAGTTGTCTCTAACCTTCACACACACACACACACACACACACACACACACACACACACACACACCAGGTAGCATGAGTGTGTCCCCACATGAAATCAATTTAAAAAGGTTTAATTGTGTGTACTGCATATGTGTGGATGCACATACATGTACAGGTATGTATATGGAGGCCAGAGGTGTTTTCTTCTACTGTGTGTCACCTTAACTGGCCTGCCAATTTGGCTAAATTGCACTGTTCAAGTCCCTGAGATCCTCCAGTGTATCCCTACCAGGGTTGGGATGACAGATGCATGCATGCACTCATGTTGCAGTGCCTGGCTTTTTACATGGATGCCAGGGATCTGCACTCATGTCCTCATGCTTGTGCAGTAATCACTTTACCCACTGAGCCATCTCCTCAGCCCCTATTCTCACTTTTAATCACTCAAATGGAAGGATTCTGTGCCTCAAATCCCCCACCCCCACTTCCCATGGCTTAGGGAACATCTGGCCTGAATTGAATTCACATCAAATGGATTTGCAGCTTACTTTGGGGGTGGGGGACTTAGGGCCAGGTTGCAGATAGGAGGGGGTGACTATAAAGGTCCGAGGAGTAAACTGAGACGTGACAAGCAGGATGAAAGGTAGGCCCTTCACGGCCTCAGGTCCCTGCACAGCTCTCTCAAGTTCTGCCTGCATCCCTATGTCTTGGGAACTCCCCATCCTCTATTCTTAACATCTTCTTCCATCATGAGCCCCAAAGTGACCTCTTGATCCTCCCAGTCTTTCGACCTCCCCCTCACCCCCAACTCCTCTAGTTAATCACACGTAGGCCATAAGCATTTCTTTTTCCCTTTGGCTGCCTACCAAACCAAACACTGTGTGGATAAATATCTGAGACTAAGTCCCTGTCCTCCTCGTGGGAGCAAAAGACAAACCACAGACAGATGACGTGGTAGTGAGGGCACACTGGAGAGTTTCTGGTTCCTCTTCTGAGTCATATGGACCTTTTCATTTCCTCAAAATCACCCTTTTCCTGCCTGGCCTGCAGGGCCTCCTCACCCTTCACTGCTGCTGTGGTTTCCGTTGAGTGGGTCCCTCTCCACTTTTCATTTCCTGCCCAGCTCCTAATTTTCTCCAGGCTTCTTTTCCCTGGCTCTCTTCTGTACACAGCCTTTCCTCCTCCCCACCTGCTGAAGAGTGGCTGCTCGTTCAAAGTGCAGGTTCAGCCGCCACTCTTCAGCAGGCCTCCAAACCTCGGATCTTTCGCTTATCCGCGTGTCCCAGCATCCAGGACTGCCAAGCACACAGTGGGCCAAGTGACCTCTCCTGAACCCAGAACCAGCCATCCTACTACCCTAGCCCACAGGCCCCGCCCGGGCCCCGCCCCCGGGCAGGCTACGCCCCGCGGCCCCGCCCCCTCACCTTCGCATTTGCTGGGTAGGTGAACCCAATCGGTCTCCTCCGCCCCGGCGCGGCTCGGGCCTAGCTGCGAGACCGGCGGCAGCAGTAGCAGCAGCAGTGGCAGCAGCAAGGAAAGCAAGAGGCAGCGGGACGCGGACAATGACTCCATGGCCCAGCCGAACCCAGACCCGAGCGGACCCACCAGCGCTTCCTCCCGCGGCGCGCCCGGAGCAGCTTCCCCGGGCCGCTTCCGGGACTGCGCACGTGCCTCCGCGTAACCACGGCAACTGCAGCTCTGGGCCAGGCGGGTCCTCTCGGCCTCCGGAGGCCCGCGGACAATGCAGCCAATGGGCTTCCTTGGCGTTTGCGTTCGAGCGAATGGAAGGACGACCTTTTTCCGCCTCGGCCAATCAGAGGGCGGATGGTGGCCTCGGCAACCTAAGGCGGCTTCTTTCTCCGCCTTCTAACCTAGGTTCTGGGAGAGGCCGAACTCAGGGGGGAGGAGCCCGGGTCTTCTCTGTGTGGCCCGGGTTCCTGCGCTCTGGCTCTGGAAGACAGGAGGACTTTCTTCATGGCTTCCTTTCTTTTCTTTCTTTTCTTTTTCTTTCTTTTTCTTTCTTTTTCTTTCTTTCTCTTTCTCTTTCTCTTTCTTTCTTTCTTTTCCTTTCTTTCTTTCTTCTTTTTTTTTCCCTTTCTTTCTTTCTGTCTTTTAGAAACAGAGTCTCCCTGTAGCTCCAGCTGCCCTGGAACTCGCTATGTATACCAGGCTGGCCTCCATCTCACAGAGATCCGCGAGCGGCAGGCTCCTAACCTACTGAGCCATCTCGCAGGCCCTCTTCATTGTTTTTTTTCATAAGGCTGCAAACACTACAACTGCTTTTCAATTTTGTTGCTGTCACTCAGACACTTGTTGGGGGTTGGGGTGAGGGCAAGACAACTCAGAACGTGAAGCAGTAACCAGCATTTGCCATTGTGAATACCAGAAAATTAGAAACTTTCTCTCTGAACTGCAGTTTCTATTTGTTGATAAAATCATCCCCTTAGCTACTCTGCCAGACTTGCCTGCTGTTGGGAAGTTCAAATCGATTCATGGATTGAATTAAATTTTTCAGAGTAGGCCAGAACTATAGGTCCATGGTAGAGCACACCAAGGAAGGCCTTAGTGTACTAAGACCCTAGTACTAAGGACATAGAAAGAAGAGGATCAGAAATTCAAGGTCATCCTTGGCTACATAGTGAGTTCAAAGCCAGCCTAGGGTACATGAGACCATATCTCCAAAACAAAACAAAATCCTAAGATTTATGGAAAAGGTGGCTAAACATTCTGGCATTTTTAGTGTGTAATTTCAGTCCTTTTTTTTTAATTTAATTTTTAAAATTTTTTATTTTTTTAAATTTAATTAATTAATTTATTTATATGAATGTACTGTCTGCATGTAGGTTTGTGCACCCGTGTCGTGCAATGCCGAGGAGGTCAGAAGAAGGCGTCAGATTCCCCTGGAACTGGAGTTCTCCTGGAATTGGAGTTACAGACGGTTCTCAGCCGCCATGTGGGTGCTGGGGATCGAACCCGGGTCCTCTGCAAGAGCAGTCAGTGCTCTTAACCACTAGGCCATCTCTCCAGCCCCAGTAATTTCAGTCCTTTTATTCTGCTGTTCATTTCTTTGTTATGAGCTCCCAGAAGGCAGGAATTTGGCTTGAACATTTATATTTCCCCTCTGCTCAGCAACATCAGGGCACCTGACACTGGGTACTCTATAAGACCCTTGTTAAGAGGACCTCTCAATCCCGGCGTGGTGGCACTTCCCTTTAATCCCCACACTGGGGAGGCAGAGGCAGGCAGATCTCTGTGCGTTCAAGGCCAGCCTGATCTACAAAGCGAGTTCCAGGACAGCTAAAGGGGACCTCTCCAGCTAGGAATGTAGCTGCCGAGTTGGTGGAGTGGTTTCTTGTGTGTATGAGATCCTGGATTCAATCCTTTTTTTTTGTCTTTTTGAGACAGGGTCTCCCTGTAGCCCCAGCTGTCCTGAAACTTGCTAAGTAGACCAGGCTGGCCTTGAACTCGCAGAGATTCGCCTGCTTCTGCCTCCAGAGTGCTGGGATTAGAGTCGTGCACCACCACAACTGGCAGATTCTATCTTTTAATCCCTGCACTTGGAAGACAAAGGCAGGTGGATCTCTGTGAGTTCCAGGCCAGCCAGGGCTACACAAGAAGACTTTTGTCTCAAAAATATGAAAGAAAAGAAAATCCCCCACCATACCAATCGGGTGTAGTATTTGTTTGATCCTGTAATGCTCAGTACTTGGGAGGTATGTTATTTCCAGGCAAGAAAATCACAGATTACCACCACACACAGAAGCCAATTAAAAGGGAAATGAGTCCTTTATTGATTAGCCTGAGACTGAGAGTGGTCAGAAAACATTTCTCAGCACTGAAGCTCCAGTACAGCGTTTATAAAGGCAAAACTGGCAAAAATCAGTTTGAATCAGATGGAGGATCTGAGAGAGCTTGCTACAGTAGTTATTTTGGTTATACTTCTAGGCCATAGTCAAGGTCCTGAAAAGCCCTGTATGTGTTGCTGGGGGAGGCTGGATGGGCAGAATGCCAGTGCAGGTGCAGCCTGGGGCCAGTACAGGCCCAGCACAGATGCAGTTTCTCTGTTACTTCTGGGAAAGTTAGAAATACCAGGAGTTCAAGACCACCAGCCTTATTCCAGAAGGACCTCCTGGGTGGTGGAGATTGCTTCAGATCACCTCCGAACTGTTTGCAAATGCAATGCTCCCCTTGTATTTCCTTCCTAAAGGTTGGCTTATTTTTGCTACCTTATGAAGTCTTCAAAGTACTGAGGCCTGAGCTGATGTCATTTTCTGGCCTTAGAGAGTTGCCTACACCAGTTGTGCTAGTAACAGCATTTCAGCTAGGCAAGGCGTGGCTCGCCTGGCAGGGCACGGCTGGATCAGGACCTCCTCTCAGGGTTCTCCACTTTTTCTAGGCTCTGTTAGATTTGGGTTGGCTCAGAAGCTGGCCACTACCCTTGACTCGCATAGCCTGAGAAACCCTTTGGGGACACAACATTAAGTCAGCCACAGTGGGTGTTTGAGAGACAGGCAAGGCAAGGTTAAGGAGCAAGGACAGCAAGGTGTGGAGGAGGGTGAGAACTCAGCTTCCAGACAAGGGGACCTCTATCTACAGGGGCAAAAATTAATTATAGAGGCCTAGTCTCAGCATCTGGGCTGTGAGCTGAGAAGGGACAATTGCTAGACAAAAGTGGTGGCTCCAGCTGGACACTATTCCCCTGGCGCTCAGTCGGGCCATTGGAGAAGGGTGGAGCTCTGAGGATGGTGGGCAGCTTTACCACTACAAGCTGTGGCCCCTTGCTTCCCAAGGAATCCAAAGAAAGAGACAGATCGAGCAAGGGAGATGGTTCAGTGGGCAGAGGGCTGCTTGTACAAACTTCAGAACTCTTGAGATCCCCAACTACCAGGTGGCCAGGTGGATTAGATCATGCCTTTAAACCCAGCATTTAAGAGGCAGAGGCAGTGGCAGGTGGATCTCTGTGAGTTCAAGGCTAGCCTGGTCTACATAGTGAGGTCAGGTGGAGCTACAGAGAGACCCTGTCTCAAGAATCGTGAGTGCTGGGATTAAAGGTGTGCACCACCACACCCAGCCTCTCCCACCCCCAAAAAAATTGTGTTTAAAAAAGAAAAAAAAAAATGGGAAAACTAAGGAAAGCCGAACCTCTAGTACCTGGCTCCCAACTGATGCCATGGGAATATCTGTCAAATGAATAATGATTCTTAATTGATTAATAACCTGTAAGTTTGCAATTATTGACTTAAGACACTGTTAACATTGGATACAATCCTGTTCCCCTGGGAATCCTGGCCCTGCTCAGCAGTGTCAAGTCTGTACAAGATTAGTAGCCCAGCACCACCTCCCTGGCTCCTGCCCTGCTGTCTCACATGTTGTGTGCCAGGGTAACATAGGGGAAGAAGGAGACCCCACGACTCCTCCCCAGTCCCAGGCCCACTCTGCAGTTCCTAAGTACTCACTCCCAGGAAGCACTCTTCCTCCAGGGACCCTTCCCAGCTTTCTGCTTCCTCTCCATCTACCTCTGTCACCATCTCCTCCAAGCTTGGGAATAAAAACCTTTGTAATTTGCACGTCAGGTAAGCTCTTCTTTATTGTTACCTTGGCTGTCTACATCCCAAATGCCCCAGGGCTCCAGTATCACCTCATCTCCCCACTCTGTCTGATGGGAGAAACACAGCTCTTTTCCTCCCAGTGTGAGGGAGGCTGAGCCCAGCCGCAGGGCAGCAATGTTTACAGGAAGAGGCAGATCACATACAGAAAAAAAAAATGCTCTGAAACTTGAGAAAGGAATCTCAAGGGCAGATGATGAGCTTCAGACACAACTGGCCCTGCAGTCCAGACTCTGCTTTCCTGCCCCAGGTGGAGGTGTCTGGAGCCCTGGGCTCAGCACAGAGCCTCAGTGGGGGCTGAGTGAGCTGGAGGCATGGGGCTCCTTGTCACTGCCTCTGAATGCACGAGGTGGCTCCTGGGGCTTGCATGCAGGTGCCAGCAGCAGGTGCCCACCAGGGGGCAAGCAGAGGTGGCTGCAGGTGACGAAGAGGTCCAACAGGAGCAGTTTGAAGAGAAGCAGTCGCAGAACCTCCAGCCACAGGACCTGACCTTGCAACCCTGCAGAAGGAGCCAGGAGTCCCCAAGGGCCCTCAGTGCCCCCAAAAGAGACAGGGGCCTGTCCTCTGTGCTAGTCATTCTCCCTCTCTGTCTCCTCCTCCAAGGAGAGTTCCTCCTGGTGTCTAACCTCAGTTGCTACTGGTAATAAAAACCAACACCTTCCCAATTAGCCCTCAGTTTATTCCACAAAGGGTGCGGCTAGCAGGGGTGAACATCAGATGCAGAGCTAAGTAGCTCAGAATATCCAGTCAAGAAGCAGACTGTGGGGGCTGGAGAAATGGCTCAGTGGTTAAGAGCACTGGCTGCTGTTGCAGAGGATCCAAGTTTGGTTCCCAGCACCCACATGGCAGCTAACAACCATCTGTAACTCCAGTTCCAGGGGATCCAAAACCCTCTTCCGACCTCCGTGGGCATTGCACACACAACACAAGTGCACTTACATACAGACAGGCAATATGTTCATACAAATAAAAATAAAATATAGAAAAGAAATACTTTGTGATTATTAGTCCAGGGTGCTTTCCACCACCTCAGATACTAATGCATAGACGTCAAGCTGAGACTGCCTGCCACCCAAGAAACCATCAAGGCCTCTTCTGCAGCCTCTCATCTGTGCTGTCCCACTGGGATTTAGTAATTAGGCTGGGGTCAGGGGACCCCATGCTAGGGCAGGCAGAATCCCAGGCTAGCCCTACCAAAGCAACTCCTTAAATGGGGTCTTCTCAATCCCTCACCCCAACCTTGGGACCCACAGATTACAGTTGAATGCTGCCCCCAAGTGCTGGTCCCCACCTTTTATTTGTAGCCACCATCCTGCCTCCCACCCCCAAGTACTCACCCCTAAGAGGTTCCTGGAGGCAGGTCCTGGCTGTGGAAATGTCCCCTGCTAGCGGACAAGGAGAGGGAAGTGAGGACTATGGGATGGGCAGGCACCCCACAGCCACAGTGGTATGCTCAGCCCTGTGGTCAGCTGGCCGGACATATGGACATGTGTAAGCCCTGAGCCCACTTGCTGGCAGGCTACAAGGAGCAGGCCCTTCTCCCCGCCCTGCCTTCCTGCTCTGGGCTCTGGGCTTTTTCCCTCGAGGAGCCCCCATTCTCTCACAGATCTCCATGCAAAGTGGGCTTCTGTTCAGCAGGCATTCCTGTCCAGGAGGTAACAAAACTGATGTAACCAAGATGGCTCAGTCATACAAGTGTTTGTATAGTAAGCATGAGGACCTGAGTTCAAATCCCAGAATCTTTCAAAAAAAAAAAAAAGAAAGAAAGAAAAGAAAAAAGAAGAAAAGGAAGGGGGATGGAGAAAATGTCTCAGCAGTTGAGAGCACTCGCTGCTCTCGTAGATGGCCAGGTTCGGTTCCCAGCACCCAAGTCATGTGACTTACAGCAGCTACAACTCCAGCTCCAGCAGTCACACTCTCTTCTGGCCTTCATAGTCCCCACACTCATGTGTTTACACTTACCTACACGGACACACACATACACATAATTTTGGGTTTTTTGGTCTTTTTGAGACAGGGTCTCCCTGTAGCCCCACCTGTCCTGGAACTCACTATGTAAACCAGGCTGGCCTTGAACTCACAGAAATATGCCTGCCTCTGTCTCCTGAGTGTTGGGATTAAAGGTGTGCGCTACCACCCCCAGCTTATTTATTTTATTATTTTTATGACATGAATGTATTGCTTGCATGTAAGTGCACCTGTGTTGTGCAATGCCTATGGAGATTGGAAGAGGGCGTCAGACTCCCCTGGAACTGGAGTTACAGATGGTTGTTAGCTGTCATGTGGGTGCTGGGAATTGAACCTGGGTCCTCTGCAAGAATAGCTAGTGCTCTTAACCACTGAGCCATCTCTCCAGCCTCATATATACATAATTTTTAAAGTTATAAAATATTTTGCCGGGCGTGGTGGCGCATGCCTTTAATCCTAGCACTTGGGAGGCAGAGACAGGCGGATCTTTGTGAGCTCAAGGCCAGCCTGGTCTACAATGTGAGTTCCAGGACAGCTGGGGCTACAGGGAGACCCTGTCTCGAAAAGACCAAAAATAAATAAATAAAATATTTTTCATTATTTTATGTGTATGAGTGTATTGCCTGCATGTATCAAGTGCACTATGTCATGCAATACTCAAGGAGGTCAGAAGAGGGTGTTGGATCACCTAGAACTGGAATTATGGATGGTTGTTAGCTACCATGTGGGTGATGGGAATCAAACCCAGGTCCTCTGCAAGAGCATCGAGTGCTCTTTACCACTAAGCCATCTCTCCAACCCCTTAAAACATTTTTTATCTAAATCTAAAAAAACTCTAAAAAAAAGTTCTTTAAAGAGAGAGCTACAGTTTAAAGAGAGTTACAGCTGTAACCCCAGAACTCATGGCTTTGAGGCAACTCTGTTGTAAGCCCAGGCCTCAGCTTACCCTTAGCCCGCTTTGCTTCACATGTCTGTAGCTTGTCTCCTCTCCCCACCATATCCTGGTGCTAGGGTGTGTGGAAGGGGACAGTGAGCGTCTACAGGGGTTCCATCCCTACCTGACAGCTGGAGGGGCTGTGTGCTCTGCCTCTGGCCCCCAGCTGCAGGCTTGGTGTGGCAGACCAAAGATTCCCAGACTGCCAGCTCTTCAGAGGCCAGGGAGAGCTGGGCTAAGCTAGTCCAGGTGCCATCTGCTGTTGGGGAGGGCCCATAGGTGAAGGCATCCAGTGTACTGCCGTTGCCAGCTGAGAACCAGATAGAGCTGTCAAGGCCAGGAGGCTCTGCGTCGAGGACCAGGCAGACCACCAGGGTCCTCGGCTTTCCATTCATCAGCAATGTGATGGGTGGGGCGAGAGAAGGGAAAGGCAAACCAGCTACACCTGCAAGAGAGGAGAGAGCAAGAGCAGGGGGTTCTGGGTCTGTGTGCGGTCTCTGTCAGCCTGGGGGGCCGAGTTTCTTTCAATTCAGCCTGTCACCATCACCATCCACCAAGCTACCCTAAGATCCTTCTCGCATTTAGTCATTTCTTCCCCCCATCAAGCTGAATTTTCTTTCACTGTTTTGGGGTGAGTATGTAATATGATGCGGGGTGTGTGTGTGTGTGTGTGTGTGTGTGTGTGTGTGTGTGTGTATGTGATGTGTAAGCATAGGAGTGTGCACACAGAGGCTAGAGGAGGACTCTGGGTGCCATGCTCTATCATGCTCTGCCTTAGTCCCCAAGATGGAATCTCCCACTGAACCTGGAGCTAGGCTGGCAGCTAGCAAGCCCCAGTGGTCCTCCTGCCTCCGCCCCCTCCCTGCCAGGGTTCCAGACACATCCACGGCCATGCACAGATTTTCCATTAATGCTGAGGATTTGAACTCAGGTCCTTGTGCTTGTGCAGCAAATGTTCTTACCCACTGAGCTGTCTCCCCAGCCCTCAGCCATCCTTCCATCTGTCCTTCCATCCATCCTTTCTTCTATCCTTCATTTGTTCATCTTTTCTTTTCCTTTTTTTTTTTTTTTTTTTTTTGGGTATTTTAGACAAGGTCTCCCTTTAGTCCAGCAGGCCTGGAGCTCATATGGTATGACACAGGCTGGCCTTGAACTCACAGAGATTCGCCTGTCTCTGCCTCCCAAGTGCTGGGATTAAAGGCGTGCACCACCACGCCTCAGCCTAACGATCTTTCTACCTTTTGTTGAAATGCCTGCCCATCCTCTATATAGCCATCTATCTTTTCTGAGCACCTTTCTAGATCAGGTGCTGGGCATACAACATTGGTGAAGGCATCGCCCAAGGCTTCGAGGATCTCAGTCCCATGGGAAGGACAGTTGTTGCATAACCAAATCATTATAATACTATGTTGTATCAGCCTAAGGAGAGCAGTTACCTCTGGGGAGGAAGGGAAGGAATGGGACCTGGAATAAGATCAAAAGAGGCTTCACATATACCTGAAACTTCTTCTTCTTTGAAAAAATAAAAATCTAAACCAGGCATGGTGGTACAAGCATGGAATCCCAGCACTCTAGTGGCTAAGGTGAGCGAATCTCTGTGGTTTGAGGCCAACCTGGCCTATGTAGCAAGATGTCTCAAAAACACAGCAAACCAAAAACAGTAAAAAAAAAAAAATCAGATTTCTGGGGTGTGGTGGCACCCAGAACTCAGGAGGCAGAGACAGGCAAATCTCTGTGAGTTCAAGGCCAACCGGTCTACAGAACAAGCTCCAGGCCAGCTGGGACTAAAGGGAGACCCTGTCTCAAAAAGACAAAAAAAAAAAAATCAGATTAAAATATGGTAAAATGTTAACTGTTTGCTAAGCTGTCCGGATTCCTGGTTCTTTCTGTATGTCTGTAGTCCATCTGTAGTCCGTCCCTGCCTGCCTCCCACTGGTGGCTATTTTTGCAGAGGACACAGGTTCAGTTCCCATTACCTAAGTGGTGGGCTTTGAAGAGCTCGTACTATCCAGGGCAATCTGGTTACATTCTTTACTCTGCTTACCTGCAGCATTGTCATGTATTTGCTATATATATATATATATATATATATATATATATATATATGCAAAACACTCAATATAAAATTTTTTTTTGTCTTTTTGAGACAGGGTCTCCCTGTAGCTCTGGCTATCCTGGAACTCTGTAGACCAGGCTGGTCTTGAACTTACAGAGATCCGCCCACCTCTGCCTCCCAAGTTCTAGGAATAAAGGCATGCGCCAGATAAGCTTCATTGCTAGTGACAGTAATATTACTAATGTCTTACAAACACGATGAGGAAGGCTGGGAGTGAACACTAGAAGCTTTGGTGTCCTTATCTGCTACTTCCTCCATGAAGCCTCCCAGGATTGTTTCTTCTGGTCTCAGCTGCTTCCTCCCCAGGGCTCAAGCCTCCCGCAGGATCCTCTCCCAATCAACAGTCTTTTGACACACTAGGAGTCAGTTTAGATGATTCATAAGTCCAAGACCATCCCTCACTATGCCTGTGCAAAAACTCCCACGCTTCTAGTCAGACCTGGAATTCTCCAGCCTTGATCCTTGGAGAGCTTGGGCTAAATGCCTGGGCAAGTTATTTGCTAACTAGAGGCCTTCCCTGAAGAGAACTTGAGACACCGGAGCTGTGTAGGAAGAGGGCACTCAGGGCAGTTAGGATGTCCCAGGACCTCACGATGTTGTTGATATTCCATCACCACACAACACAACCCTGGTTCCATGAACCCCTCCAACTTCTAAGGGCTCCCATCCAGTTTGTGTGTATTTCTCTTTTATTTTTTAGGGCTGAGACTGAACGTGGTCTTCATGTATGCTAGGCAAATGCTCCACCACTGAGCTATGTTCCCAGTTCCTTTTCATTATTTATTTGAGACAAAGTCTCACTAAATTACCCAAGGTGGCCTTGAACTCATTGTGTAGCTCAGGTTGACCTTCGGTAATTTTGATCCTCTGCCATAGCCTCCTGAGTAGCAGGGGTTACACGTCTGCACCACCAGAAGGGGCATGCTTTTATTTCTCTATACCTCTGAGAGGACAACAGTGGCCCTACTGAATGCCCTCCAGGGAAGGAGGACCTGAGGCTTCGGCACCAGGTGGCCTTGGGAGGGCACAATGAAATCCTCCCCAGGGTGCAGGAAGTGGCTCTTGTCCTGTTTCGCTACATCCCACAGTTCATTGTAGAGGCCCAGCTCACACAAGGGGATGGGCTCAGTGGGAGCCAGAGAGAGAAGCAAGGTGACTCACCTGTGGGCGAGACTGGATAGCAGAGGGCCAGGAGAAGCAACAGCCATGTCCTAGCCATGACCCACTCAGGAAGAGACAGAACCCAGCTGCAGCCCTGAGCTGTGGGCTGGGGGAGGAGATGCCCCCTAGACTGCCTCCCAGGCCACAGGCCCAGCTGCAGCCCTGAGCTGTGAGCTGGGGGAGGAGATTTCCTCCTAGTCTGCCTCCCAGGCCACCAGCCCAGCTGCACCTCTGCTTCTCTGCTTTGAGCAGAACCGTTTCCCCACCCCCAAGTTCCCAGTCCTCTCCTGGTAGACTAGGGAACTCAAATGGCCAGTCCCACCCCAAGAGCTGGGTGTCCACTATCTCCTACCCTCCCTCCTGTTTGAAGAACCCTTCACTGTCCAATCCTCAAGTTTTGTTTTGTTTTGATTTGTTTTGTTTTTGTTTTGTTTTCTTTTGTTTTAGACTGAATCTCACTAGGCAGCCCTGGCTGGCCTAGAACTCACTGTGTACACCAGGTTAGTCTCAAACTCCTAGATCCAAGGTGGCTGAGCAGGAGGGTGGTCGAGAGATGGCCTGGCATGCACAAAGCCCCGGGGTCCACCCCAACACTACATAAACCAGGAGAGGTGCTACACTTGGAATCTCAGCACTGGAAAGGTAGAGGCAGGAGGATCAAAAGTTCAAGGTCATTCTTGAGACAGGGTCTCCCTTTAGTCCCAACTGTCTTGGAGCTCACTATGTAGACCAGGCTGGCCTTGAACTCACAGAGCTCCACCTGCCTCAGTGGTTAAGAGCACTGACTGCTCTTGCAGAAGACCTCGGTTCGAGTCCCAGCACCCACATGGTGGCTAAGAACCCTCTTTAGTGCCAAGCATGGTGGCAAATGCCTTTAATCCTAGCACTCAGGAGGCAGAGGCAGGCAGATCTCTGTGAGCTCAAGGCCAGCCTGGTCTACAGAGCGAGCTCCAGGCCAGCTGGAACTAAAGGGAGACCCTGTCTCAAAAATACCAAAAAAAGGAGCTGGAGAGATGGCTCAGTGGTTAAGAACACTGACTGCTCTCATAGAGGACCCAGATTCAATTCCCAGAACCCACATGGTGGCTAAGAACCGTCTTTAAGATGGGGGGTGGTGGCATATGCCTTTAATCCTAGCACATGGATCTCTTTGAGTTCAAAGCCAACCTGGTCTACAGAGTGAGTTCCAGGACAGCTGGGGCTAGAGGGAGACCCTGTCTCAAAAAAAAAAAAAAAAATTGAGGCCAGTTTGAGCTACATGAAACCATGTTTCAAAAAACAAACATGCGGCTGGAGAGATGGCTCAGTGGTTAAGATGATCTTGCAGATGACCTGGGTTTGGTTCCTAGCACCCATAAGGCAGCTAACAACTGTCTGTAACTCTAATTCCTGGTGATCTAATGGACTCTCTGAACATTGCATCCATGTGCACTTACATATATGCAGGCAAACCCTCATACACATAAAAATAATAAATAAAAAATTTTCTTAAATTTTTAATTAATTTATTTCTGTATGCGTATGAATGTACTGTCTGCATGCAGGCTTGTGCACCGGTGTCGTGCCCTGCAATGCCGTGGAGGTCAGAAGAGGGTGTCGGATTCCCCTGGAACTGGAGTCAAAGACGGTTCTCAGCCGCCATGTGAGTGCTGGGGATCAAACCCGGGTCCTCTGCAAGAGCAGTCAGTGCTCTTAACTGCTAGGTCATCTCTCCAGCCCCATAAATAAAAAAAATTTAAAGAACCTTGCTTTTTGTTGTTGTTATTGCTGTTTTTGTTGGTTCTTTTATTTTATTTTATTTATTTTTGTATGTGTATGAATGTACTGTCTGCATGTAGGTCTGTGCACCCGTGTCGTGCAATGCTGCGGAAGTCAGAACAGGGTCTCAGATTCCCCTGGAACTGGAGTTACAGACGGTTGGTTCTTAGCCGCCATGTGGGTGCTGGGGATTGAACCCGGGTCCTCTGCAAGAGCAGTCGGCACTCTCAGCCGCTAGGCTATCTCTCCAGCCCCTTTGTTGGTTCTTTTGAGATAGAGGCTTCCTGTGGCCCCAGATGGCCTGGAACTTGGTACGTAAAACACGTTGGCCTCACTCTCACAGAGATCTGAGTGCTGGGATTAAAGGTGTGTACCGCCTCACATTTTAAAAATTTATTTTATTTATGTGTGTGTGTACAGATACATGTGGGTCCCTGAGGATCACTTGGAACTTTGTGTCCTCTGGAAGAGCAGCAAGTGCTCTGTTTTTGTTTTTTTTTTTGTCTTTTCTAGACAGGGTCTCCCTGTAGCGCCAGTTGTCCTGGAACTCACTCTGTAGACCAGGCTGGCCTTGAACTCACAAAAGATACACCTGCCTCTCCCAAGTGCTAGGATTAAAGGTGTGTGCCACCACGCCCAGCCGCAAGTGCTCTTAATTACTGAGCCATCTCTCCAGCTTTTCTTTCTTTTGCTTTTTTTTCTCTCTCTTATTTCTTTTCTCTTTATTTAGTCAAGGTCTCACTCTATAGCCCAGACTAGACCCAAGTCTACATCCTCTTATACCAACTTCTTGTCCCAGTCTAAGTGGCTTGATTACAGGCCTGTACCAAACATGCCCAGCTGATTTTCTGGGGGGCTTGAGAGCTATCCTAAAGAGTGGATGTTAGTGGCAATGAATCGTAGTTTGATTTTTTTTTGGCTTTTCGAGACAGGTCTCCCTGTAAGCCCCAGCGGTCCTGGAACTCACTCTGCAGACCATGCTGGCCTTGAACTACAAAGATCCGCCTGCCTCATGCCCCTCCCAAGTGCTCGGATTTAAGGCGTGCGCCACCATACCCACGCCTATAGTTTTATTTTATTTTATTTATTTTTTATCTGATTATTTTTTTTTTTTTTTTTTTGTCTCTCTGTAGCCCCAGAACTCACTCCTGTAGACAGGGCCTGCCTTGAACTCATTGAAGATCCCTGCCTGCCTCTGCCTCACCCAAGGCTAGGATTAAAGCGTCGGCACACCCACCACGCCGCCTTTAATTTTCTTTTTTAAATTTATTTATACATATATTTTTATCAAATTCCCTAGAACGCCCCCCCGATCCCCCACCCCTCCAGAGAGCACGCATTCTTATGCCCAACATGCTGTTCATCTCTCAAGTCGTTCCACATATTCCATGGGGAATTGACTGTTGAGCAGAAGTTCACTTCGTTTTAGTCAGTTCTTATGATGACCCGTCTTTCTGTTTGTTGTTTGTTGTTTCCAAAATGCATCACTCCCAACTGCTTTGGACAAATGCTCAGGGGGCCATACACAAAGAAATACTTATACAACTAGTTAATTGGCACTAGAATCCACAGATGGGAGCGGATACCATTTTGTCGTTTGTTTTTCTGCCGACGTGTCTTCACTCAGCATGAATGATGTCTTAGCACCTAAAGACATTTTCTTGACAAAAGATAATGATTGTAGTCTTCTTACTGCCTTGCATATAAACTCCTGTGTAGATGTATCACATTCTCTCTATCCACTCATCAGTGAGGAGGATTTGGGTTGGTTCCAGCCTCCTTGCTATGCTGAAGAGAGCTGAAATAACATGGCCGTGCATGTAATCTGTGGTGGCGTAAGTCTTGAGTGTAACCATACCCGGAGTGGTATGGTTGGGTCAAATCATAGGTTCATTTATAGACGTTTAAGAGTTCTCCACACTGCTTTCCCATAGTGGCGTACGGAGTTACATTCCCACCAGCAGTGGATGAGTGTTCCCCTTTCCCCACAACCTCTCCAGCACTTGGTATCATTTGTTTTCTTGATCCTAGCCAGTCTTATTGGAGTAAGATGATATCTTAAAGTGGTTTTGATTTGCATTTCCTTAATGATTAGTGACGTTGAATATAGTTTGATTTTAATTTCTTTAATGATTAGTGCTTTAGTGGTTCATATTTTATCTTCATTTGAGACAAGATCTCATGTAACCCAGGCTGGCCTTGATCTCTGAATCCTCCTGAGTGCTGGAAAGATACACCTTGACCAGTTTTTTGTTGTTGTTGCTGTTGTTGTTTTCAGACAGAGTATTACTCTATAGCCCTGGCTGGTCTCCATATGTAGACCAGGCTGGCCTTGAACTCACAAAGATCCACCTGCCTCACCCTCCAGAACCATGGGATCAAAGGCATACTCACCTGGCCTAGCCACCATGCCCATTTTTCTCAAACCTACCATTTTTGGTTTTGTGTAACAATTCATTTAGAGATTAGTCACCCCTTGTAAACCTAGGAAGTCTTCGAGAGTCTAGAGAATTGAATTGAGTCCTTCTCGTTTATGTTGCCTGCACATGGAGGCTCACCCTGGTCATGCCAGCTTTCGGGAGGCTGAGACAGTATTCCAGCAAATTGAAGGGCAGACAAAACTAAGGTGTGAGACCCTGGCTCAAAAAAAAAAAAAAAAAAGTAACTCTGGAAGCTTATGCCTTTAATCCCAACACTCAGGAAGCTGAGGCAGGCAGGTCTCAGAGCCCAGCCTGACCCACATAATGAGTTCCAGACCAGCTGCAGTAACGGGACACTACCTCAAAAACCCCACAAAATGGGCTCAGCCGGCTCTGGCTCTCACAGCTGTTGCAGTACATTGAGCTCCACAGAGACCGAGCCAAGGCAAATGAGAGTTGGGGGTGGGCACTGGGCGACTCTGTGCCTCGCTGAGGAAAACCAACTGAACATGGGCAAAGGCGATCGTGAGAAGCTGAGAGACAAAGTGTCCTCACATGCACTGTGTGCAGGCGGAGCACGAGAAGCACCCCAATACTTCAACCAGCCCCCCAGAGGGTTCTTTTAATTTTTTTTTAAATTTTCTGTGTGTATGAGCGTACTGTCTGCATGTAGGTTTGTGCACCCGTGTCGTGCAATGCCGTGGAGATCAGAAGAGGATGTCGGATTCCCTGGAACTGGACTTAAAGACAGTTCTTAGCTGCCATGTGGGTGCTGGGAATGGAACCCAGGTCCTCCACAAGAGCAGTTGGTGCTCTACCGCTGATCCATCTCTCCAGCCCCGGGTTTTCTTTTCTTTTCTTTTTTCTGTGTTTTCGAGCTAGGGTCTCCCTGTAGCCCCAGCTGACCTTGAATTCACTCATTAGACCAGGCTGGCCTAGAACTCACAAAGATCATGCACTGCACGGTGCACCAACCTACATGCAGAAAGTATACTCATACACATTCAAAAAATAAAAATTAAAAAAAAAGAGGAAAGTCTGAAGACATGGCAAAGGCAGACAAGGCTCAGTATGAAAGAGAAATGAAAACCTATATCCCTCCCAAAGCAGAAACAAAGAAGAAGTTCAAGGATCCCAATGCACCCAAGAGGCCTCCTCCAGCTTTCTTATTGTTCTGCTCTGAAGATCGCCCCCCAAATCAAAGGCGAGCACCCCTGTTTATCTGTCAGCGATTGTTGTAGTTTGTCTTCCATTGCTGTGACAAAACACTCTGACCGACACCAACTTGGGGAGGAAAGGGTTTATTCAGCTTACATCTCCTGGGTCACAGTTGATCACTCAGGGAGCCCAAGGTAAGAACTCAGGGCAGGAACCTGGAGGCAGGAGCTGAAGCACAGGCCATGGAGGAATACTGTCCACTGGCTTGCTCCTGGCTTGCTCTCTGGCTCATGCCCAGCCTGCCTTCTTATACTGTCACTGCTCAACAATCAAGACAATACACCACAGATGTGGCCACAGGCCAATCCAATGGAGCAAATTCCCCAATTGAGGCTCCCTCAACCCAGGTGTGTCAAGTTGACACTAAAGCTATCCAGCACAATTGACCCCTTGTCAACTTGACACACAAAACACATCACTATTAAACCACCACCTTTCCAGTTCTTATCCCCAAAATATGATGTTAACATGAATCACAACCTAAGACAGTACAACCTCAAAAGCCTCACAGTCCTTAAAATGTCCAAACACTTAAAAGTCCAGTCTATTAAAAGTCTCCTAACTGTGGGCTGCTGCAAAATCCAAAACAAGTACTGTCTTATTTCAAAGGGAAGAATCAGGCACTCTCAAACAAAACCTAAGTCCAGCAAGTAGCTCAAGGCTGGACACCTGGGATCCACTCACGATCTTCTGGGCTCCAAAGGGTCTCGGCAGCTCCCNGAACCATATAGAGACTGTTACAGTTACCAAGTCCGGCTTCTGGCTCGAGATGGGGCTCAGGCCCGTTGCTTGGGTCACAGTCTTCTTGTGTGACCTTGCAAGATATCTCCCCAGAAGAATTTCACCAAATCAGGATGCTGGTCTCTTGTTAATAAGCTGTTTCAGCTCCGATACCAGCATGTAATTGCCCCAGACCACAAGTTTCACTTCAAGGTTCTGCTCTGTTAACTTGACAGCTATTCTTCCACACGCCCACACTGACCAGAAACCCACAGATTACACAGTCCTGATGATCTCTGCTCTCCATTTGAAACTAGAAACTTCACAACAGGCTCCATACTTCTACAACTCCTTTCACAAAACTGCTCCAAAGCTCCACAGCAAAAACTTTAGGCATTCAAAGACTTCCCAGCACCCAAGTTCCAAACGCTTCCACAATCCTTCCCCAAAAACACCAAGGTCAGGTCTGTCACAGCAATACCCACTCTCTGGTACCCAATTTCTGTGTTAGTTTGTCTTCCATTGCTGTGACAAAACACTTTTATACGAATTGGGAGGAAAGGGTTTATTACAGCTTACATCCCTGGTCACAGTTTGATCACTCAGGACCCAAGGTAGAACTCGGCAGGAACCTGGAGGCGGAGCGAGCACGGACCAATGGAGGAATATCTGTCCACTGGTCTTGCTCCTGGCTTGCTCTCTGGCTCATGCCCAGCCTGCCTGCTTATACCTGTCACTGCTCAAACTGTCGACATATAACAACGCACGATGTGGCCATCAGTGCCATCATGTGGAGCAAATTCCCCAATTGAGGTCTCCCTTTCAACAGGTGTGTCAAAGTTGACACTGAAGCTATCAGCACAAGCGATGTTGCAAGGAAACCAGGAGAGAGGTGGAAGAGCACCTGCTGCAAATGACCGACAGCAGCCTTGTAAGAAGGAGAAATCCGGGGACACTGCTGCTGCCTACAGAGCTAACGGAAAACCGATGCTGCAGAAAAGGGAGTTGTGAAGGCCGAAAGGGAGTGGAGAAGAAAGGAAAGGAGAGATGATAGACAACGATGAAGAGTTCTGGTTTATTAGAAAGCAGTGTTCATTTCTTGTATCCTTTTTTTTTTTTTAAATATGGAACAACGTAGTCACGAATTTGCGTGGTCATCCTGACAGGGGCCGTGCTAATCTTCTCTGTATCGTTCCAATTTTAGTATATGTGCGCCAAAGCGAGCACTGTTTTCTTGTATATAAGCCATTTAACCCCTCTGTGCACGACTCCTTTAAAAGAAAAAAAAAAAAGGCAGAGGCAGGCAGATCTCTGTGAGTTCCAAGGCCAGCCTAGTCTACATAGTGAGTTTCTAGCCCGCTGGATAAAGGGACGCAGTCTCAAAAAGAGACCAAAAAAAACACAACAACACAAAAAAAAAAATGTAAGGCGTGTGTAAAGATTTGTTTTTTAAACAGTACAGTGTCCTTTTTTTTTTTTTTAGTGATTGAGTGTACTGTCTGCATGTATGTTGGGCACCTGTTGTCGTGCAATGCTGCTTGAGGTCGAGAGGTGGTCCGGATTCCCTTGAGACTGGAGTTAAGATGGGTCTTAGCTCCATTGGGTCTGGAATCGAGACCCGGGTCCTCTGAAGAGCATTCGGGCCTCTTAAACGTGCTGAGCCCCAGTGTCTTTTTTTGTTTAGTTAACACACTACTGAATGTGTCTATATAGCTCTGTCCTGGTAATATTTTCAATAACCACTCACCTTGCTGGTACATAGAAAGGGTTTAAATTGGCATGGAAATTAAAGAGGTCTGTTGGTGCACAGCAACGAGTTAGCGATCTGTGGATGGTATGTGTAGTTTTCTCATCTTCAGTTGACTGTGTTTGCATTGTTATATGAAAAAATTGGTTGTCTGTTAACTGAATACCACTTGTAATTGCAAAAAAAGAGTGAACTGTGCTGTTTTGTTGACAATTCTTGAATGTTTCCTAAGTAAAAAATGAATATACTGTTATTTAAAAAAATACAAAAGAAAAGTTTAGCTGGGTCGTGGTGGACTGACGTCCTTTAATTCCTATGCACTTGGGAGAGAGAGACAGGCGGATCTTGTGTGAGTTCAAGGCCAGCGTGCTGGTCTACAGAGTGAGTTTCCAGACGCTGGGGCTACAGGCGAGACCCTGTAATAGAAAAGACCAAAAAAAAATAAAAAAAAACGAAAAAAAAAACTTGAGCATGAGAAGATGGCGTGGCAACCTTTAAATATCCCAGCACCCAGTAGGCAGAGGCAGGCAGAATTCTCTGTGAGTTCAAGGCCAAGCCGGTCTACATAGTGAAGTTTTTAGGACAGCTGCTGGGCTTACAGGGAGATCCTGTCTCAAAAAGACAAACATAAATAAAATAAAACCAACCAACCAACAACCAAACCAATAACCATTTGTTTTTTTTTTTTTTGAGTTTTTGACTTAATCTCATCCACTCTACTGGGAATTAATTTTGGTGCATCTAAATAAAGAACATAGGTTTTCCAAGGAACCAATTAATTACCCTAGGCTATGTGCAGAACAATTCTTCCTGACTCTTGAAAGCTCTTTATTATAGGTTACTGTCTTTTGTACAGATGGGTTTATTTCTTTCTGGCTCCTCAGTGTCTTTATTCTCCTTCCAGCCTCACCCTACTTGGCCAGGAGGGCTGTTTTAATGGCCTGGTTGCCTGCCCTCTCCTGATTCTGTGCAGGGACCCTAGGGGCAGGCTCTATGTGTTCCCAGGCCCAGCCCTGGCCAGGTGCAGCAGCAGTGGCTTCCCCCCACTGCTGGGAGGAGGGGAGGCAGGTGTCCCTAACGACTCTCCAGCCTGGGGAGGTGCTGGCCCTGGCTCCATGACCACATAGACTGTGAAGGGTCCTCCGCAGCCTGCAGGTGTCAGGCGTCCCTAGGGCAGAAAGGCTGGGATCTGCATCATCCCTTTTGCTTGCTTGGCCTCAGTGAGCAATGGCCAGCTCCTGCCTCCCAGTCAGCGAGGCTTTCCTCACTTTCTCGTCACATCTGTTACCTCCTTCCAGAAGCCCAGGAATCTTCCTCCAAAGTCTTGGTGCTCTGAAGAGCCTTGCCCAGAGCAGTTGAGGATGCCCAGGCATAGGGCACGACTCTGCCACTTGCAGTCAGGCTATTTGGGAGCCAGGCCAGCTCACAGACATCTCCTCAACCTCATAACCCCTACCTGGGATATTAATCAGCCTATTTTATAGCTGAGGAAAAGCCTACTTACATCACTGAGAGTATTTGGTCTAGCAAGCAGTTAAGAAATGAGGAGTTCGGGGCTGGAGAGACGGCCTAGGGGTTAAGGCGCTGACCGCTTCGTACAGATGAACCCGGTTCGTATCCCACAGCACCCACATGGACGGCCGGAACCGTCTGAAACTCAATTCCAGAGAACTCCAGTTCAGGGATCTGACACCCTCTTCTGAACCCTCCGCGGCATGCACGACACGGGTGCACAGACTCATGCAGACAGTACATTCATACACATACAGAAATAAAAATTAAATAAAAAAAAATTTCGGAGCTTCAAATACTGGGTGTGGTGGCTAAACTCGCACCGGAGGCAGGGCATGGATCTTTGTGAGGTCAAAGGCCAGCCTGGCCTTAACAGAAGTGAGTTCCAGGACAGCTGGGGACTACAAGGAGACCTGTCTAAAAGACAAAAAAAAAAAAAAAAAAGACATGAGGATTCAATTCCTGGTGTGTTTGCGGTCTCCGCCAGAGCTCCTTCATGAGGTCTTTGGAAAAGTTAAGACCAAACCCGAGGACCCGTCCCATTGGCTGACTTGGTGCTCACTCTGTCTCATCCTTCCCTTTCTTCCTTTTTTGTCCTTTTTTGAGGCAGGGTCCTCCTTTAGTCCCCGGCTGGCCTGGACTTCACTTGTGAGCAAGGCTGGCCTTGACTCTCAGAGATCTGCCTGAACTTGCCTCCCGGTTCTGGATTATGGCATGACACCAAGGACGCCCCCTTTTTTAATTTTTTTTTATTAAATTTTATTTATTTCTTTATTATATGATGTACTTCTTTTTTTTTTTTTTTGATGAATTTGTGCACCCGTTGGTGTGCAATGGCGCCGAGTCAGAGAGGTACTCGGATTCCCCTGGAACTAGAGTTCTCCTGACTGAGCTGGAATTGGAGTTTCAGACGGTTTCTTAGCCCGCCATGTGGGTGTGGGGATCGAGCCCGGGTCCTCTGAAGAGCTTAAGAGAGGTCGGCGCTCTTAACGTCATGGCCACCTCTCCAGCCCCTCTTTCTTATATATACAAGTAAACCCAGGGTCCTTCTTAAACTGAGGTGGGCTACATGGGAAGATGAAAAAATTGGAAAGGGCTGTAGGGATGGCTCAGTGGGTAGAGCTGCGCTGCTGCCAAACCTGAAGACTGGAGAAGAACCAGCCCTACAAGATGCACTGCACACACCACACACACAACTCACACAACACCAGTGTACAACAAATTTGTTGGTGTTTTTTCTTTGTTTTGGGGGGGCGTCCATTTTTTTTGAGAACGGATCCCCTTTAGGTCCCGCATCCTAGAGCCTCGCATCAGACCAGGCTGGCGATTGAACTCACAGAGAGCAAGCCTCCTCTGCCTCCCTAGTGCTAGGTTAAAGGCATGGCCACCACAACGCTTTTTAAAGATGGTTCTTACCCCCATGTGGGCGCTGGGAATGAAACCTGGGTCCTCTTGCATGAGCATCCAGTGCTCTTGAACTGCTGAAAACCATCTCTCATGTCTCAGCCCCAGAGAAAACAAATTGTATAATAAAAGAAAAAAAAAAAAAAAGGAAAAAGAAGCTGTATGTGTTGGAGAAGATACTTCCAAGGAATTATTGGTGATACCAGCTCCAATAACTTTTTTTTTTTTGCCAGGTGTGGTGGCTCGTGCCTTTAATCCCAGCACTCAGGAGGCAGGGGCAGGTGGATCTCTGTGAGTTCAAGGCCAGCCTGGTCTACATAATGAGCTCCAGGCTAGATGGGACTAAAGGAAGACCCTGTCTCAAAAAGACCCCCAAAATATACTTTTTGCAGTCTTTTTACTTTTTGTAACCCGAGGGGTGAGTAAAATATGAGCATTGATGGGGCTGGAGAGATGGCTCAGCAGTTAAGACCACTGACTGCTCTTGCAGAGGACCAGGGTTCAATTCCCAGCACCCACATGGTGACTAAGAACTGTCTTTAGTGCTGGTGTGGTGGCACACACCTTAAAAAAAAAAGAATATAAGCATTGAAATGTCAAAAGATTCTTCTGGGGCTGGAGAGATGGCGTAGCGGTTAAGAGCTCCAACTGTTCTTTCAGAGGACCTGGGTTCAATCCCCAGCACACACATGGCAGCTGAGAACCGCCTGTAATTCCAATTCCAGGAGAACTCCAGTCCCAGGGGAATTCGACGCCCTCTTCTGACCTCTGTGGCATTGCACGACACGCCCTCTTCTGACCTCCGAGGCATTGCATGATACGGGTGCACAAACCTGCATGCAGACAGTACACTCATACACATAAAAAAATAAAAAAAAAAATAAAAAAGATTCTTCCAGAAATATTTACAGGGAACACCTGTTCTACTGATCAAGTGAAAAGCTTACAGTTTAAGTCTAGAACGGAACTCGACAGCGTCATACAACTAGAAAAAGAAAATTCTTCAATGTTATTTACAGTGAATATTAATAATCACCTAAATGCCCAAGGTCAAGCAAAATAAATTATGAGACAATGATACATTGATATGGTGAAATATTATGCACTCCTTAAAATATCCCCTCCAAGGCCCCTCCTTTTATTCTTTTAAGATAAGTTCTCATGTAACCCAAATTGGCCTCAGATTTGCCATGTGGCTGAGGATGACCTTGAATTTCTGATCTTGCCTCCACCTCCAGAGCACTGAGGTCACAGGCATGCACCGGCATGTCTCGTTTATATGTGTTGAAAATGGAATCCAGACCTTCATGCATGAAGGCAAGCACTCTACCCATTAAACTGCCTCCTCATATTCTAAACCATTAATTTCTAGTTTATGGGAAGAACTGGAACTGGGATAATAGGAGTTGGTCTTGGCAGTTAAAGGGGGGAAGAGGCAGAAAGGAGACATGTGTAACTTGTGTGTGTATTAAGGCAGAATAGGGTCTGTTCTAGTTTGTCTTCCATTGCTGTGACAAAACACTCTGACCAACACCAACTTGGGGAGGAAAGGGTTTATTCAGCTTACATCTCCTGGGTCACAGTTCATCACTTAGGGAGCCCAAGGCAAGGACTCAGGGCAGGAACCTGGAGGCAGTAGCTGAAGCACAGGCCATGGAGGAACACCATTCACTGGCTCGCTCGCTCTGGCTCATGCCCAGCCTGCCTTCTTATACCATACATAACTACCTGCCCAGGTGGCACCACTCATTGTGGGCTGGGCCCTTCCACACTGCTCGACCATCAAGACAATACTCCACAGATGTGGCCACAGGCCAATCCAATGGAGTCAATTCCCCAGTTGAGGCTCCCTCAACCCAGGTGTGTCAAGTTGACACTAAACTAAGCCAGCAGAGGGTCAGAGAGGGAGCTGGGGTGCTGGCGACACAGGTTTTGTCTAGTAATCATACCACTCAGAGGGTGAGACACAATGGACAAGAGGTTCAAGCTGGGGCTGGAGAGATGGCCTAGCGGTTAAGCCGCAACGCTCTTGCAGAGGACCTGGGTTCGATCCCCAGCACCCACATGGCGGCTAGAACCGCTGTACTCCAATTCAGGAAACTCCAGTCCAGGGGAATCGACACCTCTTCTGACCTCCGCGGCATTGCACGAACGGGTGCACAACCTACATGCAAGACAGTACTTATAACATACACATAAATAAATAAAAAAAAAGAAAAAAAAAGAGTCAAGCTGGAAGATGGCTAGCGTTAGTGAGCCCACCCTTGAGGACCCGGGTTTCATCCCAGCACCCACATGGCGGCTGAGAAACCGTCTGAACTCCATTCCAGGAGAATCAGTCCATCCAGGGGAACGACACCCTCTTCTGACCTCCAGGCATTGCACAAAACGGTGCACAAACTTGCAGCAGGGCAGATCTCTGTGAGTTTAAAGGAAGCAGCTGGTCTACTAGTGAATTCTAGGCTCCTGGGGCTACAGGACCATGTCTCAAAAAACCAAAAAAAAAAAAAAAAAAACTAGTGAAGCTAAGACTGTACCTCACTTGGGAGAGTACCTACCTAGCACTACCACACACAAAGTCCTGGGTTTGTGTCCCAGCACTGCATAAAACTGGGTGTGGTGGTGCACACCTGTTAGAAGTTCTAGGTTATCTTTGGCTACATAGTGAGTTCAAGGCCAGCAGAGGTATATGAAACTCATCTCAAAAAAGAATTTTTTTTTAAAAGGTTCAAACACTTTTTTTTAAATTTTTATTTTATTTATTTCTTTATGTGTATGAATGTACTGTCTGCATGCAAGTCTGTGCACCCTGTCGTGCAACGCCGCGGAGGTCAAAGAAGAGGGTGTCGGACTTCCCCTGGAACTGGAGTTCTCCTGGAATTGGAGTTTCAGACGGCTCTCGGCCGCCATGTGGTGCTGGGGATCGAAACCCGGGTCCTCTGCAAGAGCGGTCGGCGCTCTCAACCGCTAGGCCATCTCTCCAGCCCTCAAAAAGAATTTTTTTAAGTAAAGACCTGGGGTTGAGAGATGGCTCAACAGATAAGAGCCCTTCCAGAGAATCTGTGTTCAGTGCCCAACACTGTCAGACAGCTCACAACCATCTATACTCCAGCTCCAGGAGATCTAACTCCTTCCTTCTGACCTCTGAGGGGGTCCATAGCCATGGTTTATACACACAAACACACAGCCATATACATAATTAAAAATTAAATCTTTTTTTAAAGTAGCACTATGATCTTTGTGGTCAAACTCTCCTCTCTGCATCCATGGGCATGGGAATGTTTTTCTTCTCATACCTTTTGGAAAATATTACCATGTATGCATTTGTAAAAAATAATATCTTACAAGTTACTAAATTCTAGCCTCTACTACCATATCTATGAATATTTGTGGAATTCATGCATACTGTGAATATCTATAATAGTGGGGGTTTTGTTGGGGTTTTTTTTTTGGTGTTTTTGAGACAGGGTCTCCCTGTAGCCCCAGCTGTCCTGGAACTCACGCTGTAGACCAGGCTGGCCTTGAACTCACAAAGATCCACCTGCCTCTGCCTCCCGAGTACTAGGATTGAAGGCGTGTGCCACCACGCCCGCTGATAATAGTGTTTTTATTTCCAGCTGTGCCCCAGTAGCAAATATTAGCACATGTGTAGGATGTTTTCCTTAGCAAATATTTAAAGAGCACTACCTGTGTTGCAGGCACTGAGCTAGACACCTAACAACCATAGACTCGAAGATCCAATATAATTCATTTAATAGTATGAGGCAGGAATTGAAATAAATGCAGAATTTAGGGAAGATGATCTGATAAAACAGCAAGTGAGTATGTTGTCTGAGCCTGATTCCCTCAGGCAATAGTTGAGAGCAGTCAAATACAAACTCCCTGTCAAGAAGGGAAAAGAAGGGTGAAAGCACTTGGAGTCACTAATGCATCAAAGCCCAAGCTCTTAGCTAAGAATTGATCCTAGCTGTAAAATATGCACACACATGTACATTTATATTGGCATCCAAATAGTACAGAAAATAGAAAGCTGTGGAATAGGATGGTATAATTTTTTAAAGAAAATATTTTAAAAATAAGATGGAAGGCCTGGCATGGTAGTGCATGCCTGTAATCCCAGCACTCCAGGGACAGGGAAGTGGAGCTCTGTGATTTGGAGGCCAGCCTGCTACCTAGTGAGTTCTAGGTCAGCCAGGGGCAATTAGTCACACCTTGTCTTTTAAAAAAAAGGGAGGAAGAGGAGGAGGAGGGATGAGATTGACTGAGGAAGACACCCATTGTTAACCTCTGGCCTCCACACACTTGAATGCACATAAACACAGAAACATATACACATGTGCAACCACCACACACAGAAACACAGAAACATACACACATGTGCAACACACACACAGAAACACAGAAACACATACACATGTGCAACGCACACACACAAAAACACAGAAACATATACACATGTGCAACCCACACACACATAAACACAGAAACATATACACATGTGCAACACACACACAGAAACACAGAAACATATACACATGTGCAACACACACACACACACACCAACCTCACCATGTAAGCCACAGTGTACCTGGGTGGTTCATTGTCAAGGAGCATGAGAAACAGCCATCTTCCTTGACACAGGCAGCGGGGGAGGTTTCTGATCTCTAGTTACAGGTGGGCCAGTCTGTGCCTAAAGATATCAGTGCAGGACCCAGGAGTGAAGGGGACTGTGATGCTGGAATCAGATGGGCCAAATTTTAAATCTGAGGTCAGCATGTATCCCTTGGGTGGGGGAAGTTGATGTGGATGTGTACACGTATACATGGGTGTAGAGGTGTGTGCTGTCCACCTCGTTTTTTTGAGACAGGGCTTCCCTAGGAACTAGAGCTCAAAAACTGGGCTGGGCTGACTGCCCAGTGAGTGACAGGGGTCTGCCTGTCTCCCCCTTCCCAGCACTGGGACTACAGCTGTGCCAGGCCCAGCTTTCATAGCAGTTTCTGGGGATCAAATTCAGGTCTTCATGATTTGAAAGCAAACACTTTGCCAGCTGAACCATCTCCCCAGCCACTCCATTCAGCTTTATTGTCGCCTATGTGAGCATAGGAAAATTACTTCTCTGGCCAGTTTCCTCCTCTGTTTAAAAAAGAAATCTGTCGGGCTGGAGAGATAGCCTAGCTGTTAAGAGCACCGACTGCTCTTGCAAAGGACCCGGGTTCGATCCCCAGTGCCCACATGGCGGCTAAGAACCGTCTGTAACTCCAATTCCAGGAGATCTCCAGTTCCAGGGGAATCCGACACCCTCTTCTGACCTCCGCGGCATTGCACGACACAGGTGCACAGACCTGCATGCAGACAGTACACCATACACATACAAAAAATAAATAAAATTAAAAAAAAAATAAAGGCATGGCCACACAGGGCTCAGACTTATTAAATAAAAAAAAAAAAGAAATCTGTCATACAGACCCCACATCAAGAAGATCATCCATCATGACCAAGTTGGATTCATACAGAGATGCAGGATGGTTAACATACGAAATCAATAAACATCATCAACACATAAATGGAATCAAAGACAAAAACCACACCATCATCTCAATTGATGCTGAAAAAGCCTTGACAAAATCCAGCATCCCTTCATGCTTAAAGTCCTAGAAGGAATTGGATTGAAGGGATCATTCCTCAATGTAATCAAAGCCATATACAGGAAACCCACAGCCAATATCATCCTAAATGGGGAATGACAGAAACATTCCCTTTAAAGGTAGGAACTCAGCAAGGCTGCCCCCTGTCACCCTCACTCTTCCATATAGTGCTTGAAAATGAAACACTTGCTAGAGCAATAAGGCAAGAAAAGGATATTAAAGAGTACTAATTGGAAAAGAGGAAGTCAAACTATCCTTATTTGCTGATGATATGATTGTTTACTTTAGGGATGCTAAAAACTCCACCAGAAAACTCCTAGAATCGATTAACAGCTTCAGCAAAGTGCAGGATACAAAATTAACCTTAAAAAATCAATGGCCTTTCTTTACACCAANCTGCTCTGTCTCCAGAGTGCTGGGCTTTTTTTTAATAGCTTATAACTTTAATTTTTAAAAATTATTTTACTTTATATTGTTATTTTATTTTTTTTATGTGTATGAATGTTTGCCTGCATGTGTGTTAAGTGTATCGTGTGTGTGCAATGTCTGCAGAGTACAGAAGAGGGCACTGGATCCCCTGGAACTGGAGTTATAGATGGTTGTGAGCCACCATGTGGGTGCTGGAAACAGAATGCAGGTCCTCTGCAAGAGCGGCCAATGCTCTTCACCACTGAGCCATATCTCTAGCCCACGTCCATCTTAGAGCTTTACTAAGTATATGATATGCAGGTGACTCAGGATTGTCAGCTAATAAGGGAAATCAATGCCAGGGATGAATGGTGATGTAAGGACTGGGATCATCACCACCACACCCCCTCAGGGAGACACAGTCTTCAGTCCATTTTGGAAGGTTGAAAAGCTGTGTCTCATGTCTTTGAAGGATGGTGAAAGCGGTCTCCGGTAGCTGCACTTGCCAGTAAGACAGGTGAAGCTACTGTGTTCTCTCTCTCTCTCTCTCTCTCTCTCTCTCTCTCTCTCTCCTCCTCTCTCAAGGTTTTTTAAAAATTGTTATTTATTTTTTATGTGTATGAATGTACTGTCTGCATGTAGGATGTAGGTTTGTGCACCCGTGTCGTGTAATGCCTCGGAGGTCAGAAGAGGACATCGGATTCCCCTGGAACTGGAGTTAAAGATGTTTCTTAGCCACCATGTGGGTGTTTGGGTGGTGGGGATCGAACCCAGGTCCTCTGCAAGAGCAATCAGTGATCTTGACCATTAAGCCATCTCTCCAGCCCCATGAGATCTCAAGTTTTATACCTGAAGTACATTTCTCAGGCCTTACTAATTATTTATTTCTGGTTATACTTTCCTTTTGGACACTTAAGTCCACACTGTTAGCCCGGCTTAATCAAGATTTTTGTTTTCTCAAGGTCAGTTGAGGATCTGGTCCTCAGGTTTGGGGGGGGGGAGCCCCTGGCTCCTTTTCAGTTTTCATTTACCAGTTCCATCCACTTGAGGACAAAGTCAGGTCTTGTTAGACCAGGCTTCCCCCCCCCCTTTTTTTTTTTTTTGGTCTTTTTGAGACAGGGTCTCCCTTTTAGTCCCAACTGGCCTGGAGCTCTCTATATAGATCAGGCTGGCCTTGAACTCACAGAGATCCACCTGCATCTGCCTCCCAAGTGCTAGGATTAAAGGCATGCACCACCATGCCCGGCGAGGCCTCCCTTTTTGAAGCATGAGCAGACTTTCCTCTTTATAGACTGGACACTGGCTGAAGTCCCATTAGTGGATCTCAAGACCTCCCTGCACAGGAAGACTGGTGACTCACATTTGCAGGACATTTCAAGAGATGCCCCAATGTATATTCCCCGGGACTTAGTTGGCCTCTGAGGGCAAGGAACAAAGTTATCCCTTAAGACCCTTGTCCAAATTGGTATGGGCATTAAGTATGGTTGTTAAGCATCCAGAAAGGCTAAGTTACACAAGCCTGATACTTTTAACTACTGTATAATATTTTAGAAAAGGCTTGGACAAAAGCTCAAGCAGCCTTGTATAAGAAATACTAAGAAACACTCCCATAAGATAAATACTGTGGTTAGACACAATGTCATGACAAACTGTTTCCCCCCCTCATTCTTTTGATTTTGTGCATACATACCCTCTACCCATATACCAAAACTGCCTAAGTCTGACAATAAATGGTAGCTTAAATCTAGAACCTGTTAAGGGATTCACAATAGAAAAGCACTTCTCATGTGTTCTTCAATGACTAAGAGTTCCCTGCACAGGAAGACTGGTGACTCACATTTGCAGGACATTTCAAGAGATGCCCCCATGCATAGTCCCCTGGGACTTAATTGACCTCTGAGGGCAAGGAACAAAGTTATCCCTTAAGACCCTTGGCCAAATTGGTATGGGCATTAAGTGTGGTCATTAAGTATTATCTATGGTGACACTTAGAGGTCAAAGTGCCTCTTATTCATGATAAGAAGAGAGGCTGGTTCCTTCATCTTTCTCAGAAGTTATGTACTCATGACATGACAGGCTTGGGAAGGAATATTCCTGGGGGTGAGGACACTTTGTTATAAATCAACCAAGTTGGGGCTGTAGAGATGGCTCAGGATTAAAAGCACTGGATGTTCTGCCAAAGGACCAGGTTTGATTCCCAGCACCCACATGGCAGCTAACTGACATCTATAACTCCAGGTGCAGGGGATTCGATGCCCTCTTCTGACCTTTGTGGGCATTGCATACACATGGTGCACTTACACACCTGCAGGCATAACACTCATTCACATAAAATAAAATAAATTGCTGGGCTGGGCGTGGTGGCACACGTCTTTAATCCCAGCACTCGGGAGGCAGAGGCAGGTGAATCTCTGTGAGTTTAAGGGCAGCCTGGTCTACAGAGTGAGTTCCAGGCCAGCTGGGATTAAAGGGAGACCCTGTCTCAAAAAGACCAAAAAAAAAAAAAAAAGGAGAAGGAAAGATGACCAGAAAGAAATGAAGATAATATGATTCTGGACGTCTCCAAAACAAACCAACAAACAAACAAATGAACAAACAAATAAATTGCTGGGCTTCGTGGTGCATGCCTTTAATCCCAGCACTTGGGAGGCAGAGACAGGCCAGATCTCTGTGAGTTTGAGGCCAGCCTGGTATAAATCGTGAGTTCCAAGCCAGCTGGGGGTACGAGGGAGACCCTGTCTCAAAAAGATCAAAAATAAAAAATAAATCAACCAAGTCAATTGGTGTCATTCCTGACCTCATCCTGCCTCAAAACACAAAGCAATTCCATCACTCACAAAGTGAAGGGCTATGCCAAACCTGTGACCATCTTCCTCCTACCTATCTACACCAGGAAGTCAAACCCTGAGTCTCCCAAGGACTAGGGAGCTCTGTTACCCTTCACAGCAGCTGTCTGGTACAGCCCAAACAAACACCAGCTGTGTACTAGCCCCAGAGGAGTCAGGCAGCAGAGGAAACAACTTAGAAGCCGAACTCACCATGCAGTCATCAATGATTTCTGCCAGTCGTGTCCGGTGCTTCCGTCCTAACCGCATTATCTTCTTCCACGTGTAGTAGTACTCCACGCACTGAGCCACTGTCTTAGACTTCACCTGCAAAGAAAGTTTGCTCAGGATTGGCAACATTGCTAGGCAAACTGAGTGACGATTAATTCCGAACACAGTAATCAGTATGTTTCTATGCTCAATGAGTAAACACAGCAGAAAGACATCCTCCCATGCCTGTTCACAATGCTTATCCCTGCAACACAATCAGCCTTTCCTAGTCATTAAAGTTATATTTTTATAGTGATGTTGTTATTGATTTATTCTGGAGGTCAAAGGGCAATTTGCGGGAGTCAGTCCTCTCTTTTTCATCATGTGTGGGATTGCAATGTGTGGGCTTCATCGTGCATTACCACTGAGCCATCTAGCTGGCCCCCTAATAGTCATTTTTTTTTTTTTTTTTTTTTTTTGTCTTTTCGAGACAGGGTCTTCTGTACCCAGCTAGCCTAACTAAAATCCAGTCCTGCCTCTGCCTCCCAAGTGCTAGGATTAAAGGCGTGCACCACCATGCCCGGCTCAATTTTTTTTTTCTCTTTTTCTTTTCTTTTTTTTTTCAAATTTCTTATAAATATTAGGTCTCCTTCTAGAATTTCTCCTTTAAAAATTTTTATTGTGCTGGGCATGGTGGTGCATGTCTTTTTTTTTTTTTTTTTAATTTTATTTATTTCGGTATGTGTATCAATGTACTGTCTGTATGCAGGTTTGTGCACCCGTGTCGTGCAATGCGCGGAGGTCAGAAGAGGGTCTCGGATTCCCCTGGAACTGGAATTCCTGGAATTGGAGTTTCAGATGGCTCTCGGCCGCCATGTGGTGCTGGGGATCGAACCGGGTCCTCTGTAAGAGCGGTCAGCGCTCTTAACCGCTAGGCCATCTCTCCAGCCCCGTGGTGCATGTCTTTAATCCTAGCACTCGGGAGGCAGAGGCAGGTGGATCTTTGTGAGTTCAAGCCCAGCCTGGTCACTAGGTAGTGCGAAGTGGGGCAGCTAGGCGGGAGACCCGTCTCAAAAAGACCAAAATAATAAATAAATAAATAAATAAATAAATAAATAATAAATAATAAGGTATGAGGAAGAGGAAAAATTTGGGGGGTGGGAAATTTTTTTTTTCAGTTCCCGTCTTTTATTAACTAATACACAATTATTTGTCTTCTGGTTTGTTGAAGCAGTAAGTCAGACAGCACTTGCCACAGTAATGTCTGTCAGAGTGGCTGGCCATGTAAACTCCAGCACCACACTCATCAGACGGCCACTCTCGGCAAAGGCGACTAATTTTGCCATTTTCATCCTCTTTATAGTATTTCAGGACAGCCAACTCAAAAATATGGAATGCTTCACGAATTTGCGTGTCATCCTTGCGCAGGGGCCATGCTAATCTTCGCTGTATCCTTCCCATTTTAGTATATGTGCTGCTGAAGCTGGCACGAGGGGGCGGATCTTATTAAGACAGGGTCTCCCTGTAGCTCCAGCTTTCCTTGAACTCACTATGTGGACCAGGCTGCCGTTGAACTCACAGAGATCTGCCTGCTTCTGCCTCCTTGAGTGCTGGGATTAAAGACGTAGGCAACCCAGCAGGAAAAGGTTTTTGAAAAAAATTATCTTTATTTTATTAGTGTATTGCTTCATTGGTAGGTACACTTCACAAATGACCATGGAAGGCAGAAGAGGCCATCGAATCCCCTGGAACTGGAGTTATGGATGGTTGTTAGCTGCTGTGTGGGTGCTGGGAATCGAACACAGGTCCTCTGAAAGAACAGTCCATGCTCTTACCGACTATGTCATCTCTCCAGGCTTTTTAATTTTTATTTATTTTTTATGTGTATGAATGTACTGTCTGCAGGTAGGTTTGTGCACCCATGTCATACAATGCCGCAGAGGTCAGAAGAGGGTGTAGGATTCCCCTGGAACTGGAGTTCTCCTGGAATTGGAGTTACAGACAGTTCTCAGCCACCATGTGGGTGCTGGGGATCGAACCCGGGTCCTCTGCAAGAGTGGTCGGCGCTCTCTCCAGCCCCTCTTTCTTATATATACAAGTAAACCCAGGGTCCTTGTTAAACTGAGGTGGGCCACATGGGAGATGAAAAATTGGAAAGGGCTGTAGGGATGGCTCAGTGGGTAAAGCTGCCTGCTGCTAAACCTAAAGACCTGGAAGGAAAGAACCAGCTCCTACAAGATGCACACACACACACACACACACACACACACACACACACACACACACAGTGTAAACAAATTTGTTTGGGTTTTCTTTTGTTTTGTGGGGGTATCTTTTTTTTTGAGACAGGATCTCCCTTTAGTCCCAGCTGTCCTAGAGCTCGCTATGCAGACCAGGCTGGCTTTGAACTCACAGAGAGCAGCCTGCCTCTGCCTCCCTAGTGCTAGGATTAAAGGCATGCGCCACCACACCCGGCTTAAAGATGGTTCTTAGCCCCCATGTGGGTGCTGGGAATGAAACCTGGGTCCTCTGCAAGAGCAGTCAGTGCTCTTAACTGCTGAACCATCTCTCCAGCCTCCAGAGAAAACAAATTGGATTTAAAAAAAAAAAGGAAAAAGAAGCTGTATGTGTTGGAGAAGATACTTCCAAGGAATTATTGGTGATACCAGCTCCAATAACTTTTTTGTTTTTTTGCCAGGTGTGGTGGCTCGTGCCTTTAATTCCAGCACTCAGGAGGCAGGGGCAGGTGGATCTCTGTGAGTTCAAAGCCAGCCTGGTCTACATAGTGAGCTCCAGGCTAGATGGGACTAAAGGAAGACCCTGTCTCAAAAGGACCCCCAAAATATACTTTTTGCCGTCTTTTTACTTTTTGTAACCTGAGGGGTGAGTAAAATATGAGCATTGATGGGGCTGGAGATATGGCTCAGCAGTTAAAACCACTGACTGCTCTTGCAGAGGACCAGGGTTCAATTCCCAGCACCCACATGGTGACTAAGAACTGTCTTTAGTGCTGGTGTGGTGGCACACACCTTAAAAAAAAAAGAATATAAGCATTGAAATGTCAAAAGATTCTTCTGGGGCTGGAGAGATGGCCTAGCGGTTAAGAGCTCAAACTGCTCTTTCAGAGGACCTGGGTTCAATCCCCAGCACCCACATGGCAGCTGAGAACCGTCTGTAACTCCAATTCCAGGAGAACTCCAGTTCCAGGGGAATTCGATGCCCTCTTCTGACCTCCGTGGCATTGCACGATACGGGTGCACAAACCTGCATGCAGACAGTACACTCATACACAAAAAAAAAAAAGTAAAAAAGATTCTTCCAGAAATATTTACAGGGAACACCTGTTCTACTGATCAAGTGAAAAGCTTACAGTTTAAGTCTGGAACGGAACTCAACAGCATCATAGAACTAGAAAAAGAAAATTCTTCAATGTTATTTACAGTGAATATTAATAATCACCTAAATGCCCAAGGATAAGCAAAATAAATTATGAGACAATGATACATTGATATGGTGAAATATTATGCACTCCTTAAAATATCCCCTCCAAGCCCCCTCCTTTTATTCTTTTAAGATAAATTCTCATGTAATCCAAATTGGTCTCAGATTTGCCATGTGGCTGAGGATGACCTTGAATTTCTGATCTTGCCTCCACCTCCAGAGCACTGAGGTCACAGGCATGCACCGGCATGTCTGGTTTATATGTGTTGGAAATGGAATCCAGACTGTCATGCATGAAGGCAAGCACTCTACCCATTAAACTGCCTCCTCAGATATTTTAAACCATTAATTTCTACTTTATGGGAAGAACTGGAACTGGGATAATAGGAGTTGGTCTTGGCAGTTAAAGGGGGGAAGAGGCAGAAAGGAGACATGTGTAACTTGTGTGTGTATTAAGGCAGAATAGGGTCCTAGGAGGGAAGCTGGGGTTGCTGGCACATATTTGTCTATAATCCAACACTCAAGAGGGTGAGACACATGGATCAAGAGTTCAAGGGCTGAAGAGATGGTCTAGCGGTTAAGTGCGCCGACCGCTCTTGCAGAGGACCCGGGTTTGATGCCCAGCACCCACATGGTGGCCGAGAACCGTCTGAAACTCCAATTCCAGGAGAACTCCAGTTCCAGGGGAATCCGACACCCTCTTCTGACCTCCATGGCATTGCACAACACGGGTGCACAAACTTGGATGCAGACAGTACATTCATACACATACAGAAATAAATAAAATTAAAGAAAAAAAGAGTTCAAGACCAGGGCCCTCAAGATGGCTCAGCAGGGGACTGGAAGGATGGCTCAGTGGTTAAGAGAACTGACTATTCTTGCAAAGGAGCTGGGTTCAGTTCCTAGCACCCACAAGGCAGCTAAGAACCATCCATAACTACTGTTACAGGGGATCTGATGCCCTCTTCTGACTTCCATGGGCACTGCATGACATGTGTGCACTTACACACATGCAGGCAATACATTCATACACATAAGGATAATATGTAGGAAGCTTTCTTTTTATGCCAAACAGGGACCTGCCAAGGGGGATGGGGACACAATGCCCGCTTTGCGGACACTGTGGGGAGCTGACCCCTCAGTGCAGAGGTCAGCTGGCTACTTCCCATAGCCTGGCCTGGATGATACTTTCAACCCAGGCCCTTAGCCTGGACCCAGGAGACACGTGTTGCACTCTTGGTCGTGGCTTCTCACCTGCCCAGAGCCTGGACAGGAATTTCAGGCTGATGGCTGATCGCCTCCCTTCAGCCAATCAATACCCACTCACAACACCAGCTACCCAGATTGGTGATCCGCAAAGGAATCTCTTTCCAACCCACTGGCCACCCGAATGAAATGCAGGCCTACCTTAGACTGTATGCTCCCAATAATTAATAAAAATAATGACTGTTAATTCCATGATGATGTTACTATGAAATTCAAATTTACTCCTTGCTATAGCCTGCTTTTATAAAATAAATGATGTCAGTTCCCAGAGCCAATCATAGGACCCCCCAATTCCGCGCCACTGCACACCTTGCCCCACCCAGCATCACGCACCTGGGCCATGCTGCTTGCTTCTCCTTGGGGCAGGGCCAGACCCTCAGCCATGCAGTGCCCTGAGGCATGCTACAATAATAAATACTTTTTTTGGTCTTTTCAGTTTCCCTGTAGCCCCAGCTGGCCTGGAACTCGCTATGTACACCAGGCTGGCCTTGAACTAACAGAGATCCAAATGCCTCTGCCTCCCGAGTGCTGGGATTAAAGTCATGTGCCATCATGCCTGGCTAGTTTTTCTTTATTTCTTTATTATTCTTATTCTATGTGTATGAGTGTATTGCCTGCATGTGTGTAAGTGCCCTCGTGTTGTGCAGTGACTGCAGAGGTCAGAAAAGGGCGCCAGATTCCCTGGAACTGGAGTTATGGACAGTTGTTAGCCACCATGTGGGTGCTGGGAATTAAACCCAGATCCTCTGTAAGAGCAGCCAGTACTCTTGACTACTGAGCCATCTCATACATGCATTTTTTTTTAGTCTTTTTGAGACAGGGTCTCCCTGTAGCCCCAGCTGTCCTGGAACTGACTCTGTAGACCAGGCTGGCCTTGAACTCACAAAGATCCGCCTACCTCTGCCTCCAAAGTGCTAGGATTAAAGGCATGCGCCACCATGCCCAGCCATACAAGCATTCTTCTTTTTAATTAATTTATTTTTTTTTAATTTTTATTTATTTCTGTATGTGTATGAATGTACTGTCTGCATGCAAATTTGTGCATCGTGTCGTGCAATGCCGCGGAGGTCAGAAGAGGGTGTCAGATTCCCCTGGAAATGGAGTTCTCCTGGAACTGGAGTTTCAGACGGTTCTCAGCCGCCATGTGGGTGCTGGGGATCGAACCCGGGTCCTCTGTAAGAGTGGTCGGCGCTCTTAACCACTAGGCCATCTCTCCAGCCCTAATTTATTTTTTTATGTGTATGAATGTACTGTCTGCATGTAGGTTTGTGCACCCGTATCATGCAATGCCGCAGAGGTCAGAAGAGGGTGTCGGATTCCCCTGGAACTGAAGTTAAAGATGGTTCTCAGCCGCCATGTGGGTGCTGGGGATCGAACCCAGGTTCTTTGCAAGAGCAGTCGGTGCTCTTAACTGCTAGGCCATCTCTCCAGCCCCATACATGCATTCTTAATGGTTTAGTTAGGGGAATGTTTTCTGGATCTCTTTAAACATGTGGCTGGGGGGTGGCTAGGAAGGTTCACATGATAAACCCAGTCTAGTCATCCCATCTCCAGAGAATTCTGATTCCTTCTATAGTATGTCAGGATGCCAACGAAGTTCTGGCATTTCAAGCTTATTAACTGTGGGCTACCAGTAAATCTTTAAGGCTTTAATTAGCCCACCCAACAGACTATTAATGCCCTTCTCAGGTGCTGGAGCCAACACATTTAAATCCATATCTTGGATGGGTACCCACTGAAACGAACTTGGCCAACTGAACATTAATTCCAAGGGTCAGGCTAGTGTGTTTCTCTGGACAGGTTCTGATGGAGCCCAGGCTAGCCTCAAATACATATTTAGCTGAAGTCGACCTTAAGCTTCTGATTCTCCTGACTCCACCTCTCAAGTGCTGTGATTATAGGTATGCACCATCATTCCCGCTTTTTAAATCTTTGTATATTAAATTTCTATTTCCAAAAACTATACTTATTTTTCTCTGTGTTTTACCTAATCTCTCAAGGACATTCTCTTTTTTTATAAGAAGAAAACAAATTCTCCCTTCTTCCCTTTTAAACATCCGAGAGTACTTTTTACCTTCTACCTACAAACTTGCTCCGCTTTTTTTTTTTTTACTTAGCGGCTTGTTTTTTAGGAGTGCAGTGACGAAGAGTGAGAAAACTCACTTTGGAACTTGAGGGCGTGACCTTAAACTTTTCATCTTACTGCCTCTGCCGAAGATGATAGGTATGCACCAGGGCTCCCAATTTATGCTCAGCTGGGTGTGTTGCATCCAGGGTGCTTCCTACTTCCCGGCAAGCACCCAGCTCTCGTAAACTGCCAAACTTAAAAGGGGATTTGGAGGCTGGAGAGATGGCTAAGCAGTAAGAAGCACTGCCTGCTCTTAGTAGAGTGCCCTGGGTTTTGTGTTCCCAGCACACCCACCCCGAAGCATAGCCTACCAACTGTCTGCAATTCTCCATGTTCAGGGCAATCTTGGTGCTCTCTTCTGAATCTGGCAGGGCATTTTGCACAAGATACAGGTGGCACTTACGATGCATTGCAGGTCAATGTCTCCTCGTACACATCCAAGAATATTAATAAGGGTGGAGAGGTATGGACTCTCGGCCGCGGGTAAAATGCAGCATGAGCTAGCTCGATTTGCAGAGGACCGGAGTTTGAGTCCAAGCACCCACATGGCCGCGTAATAACCGTCCGCATAACTTCCTTTCCCCGGTGCAATCGAGCCCCGTTCTTCTCGTCACTGCGAGGCTAGCCCGCAGGTTTTTCCCCCCATTTGCCAGAGGGACCGGCAAGCAGATCGCCTCCACCTTCCCTTCCCCCTTCACCCCCCCCCGCCCGCGACCTCCCCTCTCCTTTTTTTTTTCTCCCTTCCTCCATATGGGAGGCAGCGGCAGGCGGTCTTTGTGAGTTCCAGGCCACGCCTGGTCTACCAAAGTGAGTTCCAGGACACGCTGGGGAGTGGCTGGCACAAGAGCCCTGTGTCACCAAGCAGCAAGAAACTAAATAAATCGAGAGCTTGTTGGATCTTTCATTTTTTTTTTCTTTTTTCATGGTTTTTTGTTGTTGTTTAAAAAAAAAAAAAAGTGTTTTGTTTTTTTTTTTTTTTTGTTTCTACAGTTTCTCCCTGTATCCCCCCGCTCTCCTTTCCTTCCCTTTGGCTCCGGTCTTGCTTGCCCTCCCTCTACTCTTTTCTTTCCTCCCCTCTTTCCTCGTCTTCTCCTCTTCTCCCCCCTCCCTTCCTTTCTTTTTTCCCTCCTTTTTTTTTTTTTTTTTTTTTTTTTTTTTTTTTTTTTTTTTTTCTTTCTCTCCTTCCCCCTCTTTGTAGTGTCACGGCCACTGGTCTCGAAGTGCGTTCCGGGCCCTCTATGTCCCGGGCTCCCCTTCTCTCCCCCCCCCTAAATTCGCCCCCCCCCCCCCCCCCACCCCTGACTTCTCTCCCCTTCTTCTCTTTTTTTTTTTTTTTTTTTTCTTTTCTCTCTCCTGATATCTATCATGGTGGAGCCGTCTTTAACAAATTAGGTATGCATACTTCTAAATCTTGCCTTTTTCTTTTCAACTATTTCCTCTCTCCCTCCTCTCCCTACCCCTCTCCCTCCCCCCCTTTCCCCCCCCCTTCCCCCTCCCTTTTCCCCCCCCCCTTTTTTTTTTTTTTGGTTCTTTTTTTTTTTTCCTTTCCTTCCCTTTTCTTTTTTTTTTTTCCTTCTTTTGCTTTCCCCTTCACTCCCCTCATTGGAAATCTGGAACTATATTTATGGTTGACCTAATTCTGATGTGGCCTCCTTGTTTCTGTTTTCTCTCTTGTTTCTATTCTGACCTCTGACCTCACCGCATTGCAGGACATGGCTTGCACCAACGACAGTCACTCACTCTCCACCACCCGGAGCCCAGGCCTCACTCCATCACGGTGTGAGCCCACCCTCGCCACCAGCCACCATGTTCGAAGCACGTCTAGTCCAGGGCTCCATCCTGAAGAAGGTGCTGCAGGCGCTCAAGGACCTCATCAACGAGGCCTGCTGGGACATAAGCTCGGGAGCTGTGAACCTGCAGAGCATGGACTCTCTGGTGCGGCTCACGTTGCGCTAGAAGGCTTCGACACGTACCGCTGCGACCACAACCTGGCCATGGGCTCATGTCACCAGCGTGTCCAAAATAGTAAAATGTGCCAGCAATGAAGACACGTTACACTAAGGGCCGAAGATACTGCAGATGCTTTGGCCCTAGTATTTGCAGCACCAAATCACGAGAAAGTTTCAGACTATGAAATGAAGGTGATGGATTTAGATGTTGAGCAACTTGGGATTCCAGAGCAGGAGTACAGTTGTGTTAGTAAAGACGCCTTCTGGTGAATTTGCCTGTATATGCCAGGGGCTGGAGAGATGGCCTAGCGGTTAAGAGCGCCGACCGCTCTTACAGAGGACCCGGGTTCAATCCCCAGCACCCACATGGCGGCCGAGAGAACCGTCTGAAACTCCAATTCGAGAGAAACTCCAGTTCCAGGGAATCCGATACCACTCTTCTGACCCTCCGCGGACTGCACGACAGGGTGCACAAACTTGCATGCAGAAGTCATTCATACACATAAAAAATATAATAATGCCGGGTGGTGGTGCGCCTTTATCCTAGACTTGGAGGCAGAGGCACGGCATGCGGATCTCCGTGATTCAGAGGCCCCTGGTCTACAGAGTGAGTTCCAGGACAGCCAGAGCACAGGGAGACCCTGTCTCAAAAAAAAGACCCCCCCCAAATAAATATAAAAAGTTATGTGTTGTTTTTTTAAAAAATATTTTTTAATTGTGTGTGTGTGTGTGTGTGTGTTTGTGGGTTCATGTGTGTGTCGGTCAGGGACGACTGACTTAGTTCTCTCCTTTTTTCTTGTATTTGGGGATTGAACTCTGGTTGCCAGTCTATACAGCAAGCATTTCACCTTCTGAGCCATCTCCCTGGCCCTTTATTACATTTTAGATACTATTCTGATTTGTCATATGTTTGTGATTTATATAACACCTTCCTCCATCTTAGGTCCCATTTCTCCTTTGTCCTATCTACCCACTCTCCTCAGGTAACTCTCTCACTAGACTAAAAGGCCCAAAGTTGCCCACTGCCCCACACTGGAATTCCCCCGTCTGTTACAACCTTGCTGACGCACCTAGTCTTATGAAAGGAAAAAATAGAACATAGAGCAGAGAGAGGAAGAAAATAAGTTCCATTTCTTTAGACTCTGGGCATGAATATTTTTACAAAGTTAAAGAGTCTTAGGAATAACCTTTCTCCCTCCCTCTGCCCCTCCCCCGACCCTTTTTCCCCCCTCCTCCATCTTTCCCTCCATCCTTTTCATAGAGTATCTTCAAGGTATGAAGAGGTTTGGCTTGTGCTAGACCCCAGAAATGCTCAGTAATATGCAGCACTCCAAGTCTACCATCCTCCATGACTAGTAAAAGTCAGTAGATATCTGGTTGACTGCTAGTTTAAGTTAATTCATGTGCTGACAGAAAGTTGCTTCATTTTTATTTCTAGAATAGTAACAGGGAGGTGATGATAATGCCCATTTAACCTGTGAAAAGACAATATGACAAAATGTGAAATTTGTGTATTCTTCCTCATCCTCCTCCCCATCTAAGGTAATCAGGATGGCTTTTATTTTACCAGTACTTATGAGTATGTGTGTGTGTGTGTGTGTGTGTGTGTGTGTGGTGCCCGAGATGAACCAAGGCCTTCTGCGTGCTAAACGCACCCTTGACCATGGAGCTAAATCTCAAGCTCCACAACTAGCCTAGATATTTTGTTGTGCATATTTTACAGATAAGGAAAGAGGCTTAGGAAACTGGGTGGGGGGGACCCTTTGCCAAGATAAGCAGTTCATAATCCTGGTTCTTCTAGTCTCAGTGCTCACCTCATGTCTTTTATAAAGTAATGCAGTTTGTTGGTCTATTCCAGTCCAGTCTAACATGTCTGTGCTCATCATGTTTACATTTGAGATTTTTGTTGCTGTTTCAGTTATGCTTGCTCCATTAGTGATTCTTTATTCTTCTAATTTATTTGGCTGTTGTGATTTGTTTTTGGTGGGGTCAGGAATTATGATAAAGACTAAGCACAGTAGTATATAAGGAAAAGGGCAGGGGTCCTTGCCTCTTGGAATCTTACATAGAAAACAGGTGGGAAATGTTCGATGGTCCTCTCTCACTGCACAGATTCTAATGTGCTGATTCCTGTCTCTGTAGTTCTGGAGGCAGCAGGAGCTAGAAGAGTATTCTTTATTATAATACAACTCTGAAACGGGCTGGAGAGATGGCACAGCAGTGAGGACCAAACACCGCTCTTGCAGAAGACCCGAGTTCTGTTCCCAGCACACATATCTGGAGGGTCAAAACCACCTTTACCTCAAGCTCAAGGGGATCTGACGCACTCTTTTGAACTGCTTCGGGACCTGCATTCACATGCAAACATACCTACCATGCCCAGTCCACATAATTGGAAATAAACTAAATCCTTTTTTAGAAGGTAGAACTGAGACGGCCACGTGGCTGATTCTGAATGTCTGGTTGTTGCAGAATCAACAGAGAACTGGAACAAGCCAATGCTGCAGCTGATCTCCTATGGACAGGGGTGTGCGTGCCGAATCCCGGGGACTCAGGATTCTATCAAGGCCCAGTTCTCTGAGTTGTGGCCCTGCAAGTTTCCTGGATTTGGTGTTCCTCTCTATTTTTGCAAGGTGTGTCACAGCAGAGCAAAGACGCTGAGGCTACACCTCAGGGTCATCCTGGTCCTTGTGACTATGGCTTCCTGAGTCGGCCTGAAAGGGAAAAGTTTCAGTAGTGCCCAGTATTGGGAGGGGATGAGAGAGATGTGGAGATGCAGAGGGGTCGGACAGTGGAGTCTTTTCCAACTTCCTTCAACGACCCAACAGGATCTGCTTGTTTCCAAGAAATCTGAATGGCCCGGAAAGCAGGTCTAATATTCTCCAGCAGAGGTTCCATATGGTCCCCAGAATGAACCAGATTCCAGAAGAGCCAATCTATCCCCAAACTGGATCTGTGATGGAGATTTGAGATACTTAGGCAGGAACCTCACAAAGATAAGGCTAGTATTTTTTTTTATTTACATGAATGAATGTACTGTCTGCATGTAGGTTTGTGCACCCGTTTGTGCAAAGCCCGGAGGTCAGAAGAGGGTGTCGATTCCCCTGGAACTGGAGTTCTCCTGGAATTGGAGTTATGGACAGTTCTCAGCCACCATGTGGGTGCTTGGGATCGAACCCAGGTCCTTTGCAAGAGCAGTCGGCGCTCTTAATCACTAGGCCATCTTTCCAGCCCTGAGGCTAGTTTTTGAGTTAGAAAGTGTGATAATTTTTGAATTTTTTTAATTATTTTATTTTTGTATTGGTAGAATGTATTGTCTGCATGCAGGTCTGTGCACCTGTCATGACAATGCACGTGGAGGTCAGAAGAGGGTGTCAGATTCCCCTAGAACTGGAGTTCTCCTGGAATTGGGGTTACAAGGTTCTTAGCCACCACGTGTGCTGGGGATCAAACCTGGGTCCTCTGCAAGAGCGTCAGTGCTCTTAACCCTAGGCTATCTCTCCAGCCCCGAAAGTGTGATCATTCTTTTTAAGAGATGAATAGTGTTTGCCTGCATGTATGTTTATGCACTGCACACCTACTTCATGGCTATTGAGGGCAAAAGATGGTAGATCCCTTAGATCTGGTGGTACACATAGTTGTGGGCCACCAGGTGGTTGGTGAACACTGAACCTAGTTTATCTGCAAAAGCAACAAGTGTCTTACTGACTTGCCACTTATTCAGCCCAGTGTTTGGTCTTTACCAGGAGGTTGAAGGACTGCCTTCAATCTTTCTCTTGACCATGTGAGGGAAGATGACAGCAGGAAAGTGGCCCTTCCTGTGCCCTCAATCTGCTGGGGTCTCAGTCTAGTCAACCTAATGAATCATAAGTTAGCAGGGTTTTTTTTTTATGACTTTTTTTTTTTTTTGGTCTTTTGAGAAGGGTCTCCTGTAGCTCTGGCTGTCTGGAACTCACTCTGTAGACCAGGCTGGCCTCGAACTCACAGAGATCCGCGTGCCTCTGCCTCCCAAGTGCTAGGATTAAAGGCATGTGCCTTTAATAAATGCCCAGCATTTATTTCTGTATGTGTATCAATGTACTGTCTGCATGCAAGTCTGTGCACCTGTGTTGTGCAATGCCGCGGAGGTCAGAAGAGGGTGTCGGATTCCCTGGAACTGGAGTTCTCCTGGAATTGGAGTTTCAGGACCNACCCTGTCTCTTCTGACCTCGCGGCATAGCACGACACGAGTGCACAAACTTGCATGCAGACAGTAATTCATTACACATAAAAATAAAGTTAATTTAAAGAAATTAAAGAAACAGAGCTTCAGTATGTCCTAAGGTTACTGCCTGACACGATTTATTATTCATGCACCAGGAAAAGAGGGCTGCCAGATCTCTCATAGAAACTAAGTTTAAAGATAAAAACTCCCAGGGCTGGAGAGGTGGTCCTAGTGGTTAAGAGCGGCCGACCGCTCTTACAGAGGACCCGGTTCGATACCCAGGCACCACATGGCGGCTGAGAACCGTCTTGAACTCAAGTTCCAGGAAGGAACTCCAGTTCCAGCGGAATCTTAGACCTCTTCTGACCTCCGCACGCCCTCGCCACTGATATAGATAGTTCACAAACTTCGCATTCGACAGTACATTCATACAATAACAGAAATAAATAAAATTTTAAAAAAAAAATTAAAAAAAATCCCAAAACGACAACCCGAAACATGTACTGAATTGAAACAGCTAAAGGGGGGTTGGTCATGTTGGACTTTGTTGCTGCTCCTGCAGAGGATAAGAGTTTAGAGCAAGGCGGGCATAGTGGCGCACACCTTACCTTATAGCACTTAGAAGCAGAGGCAGGCTGATCCTTTTCTGAGTTCAGGCCAGCCTAGTATACATGCATGAGTTCCAGGACAAGCTGGGGCCATACAGGGAGACCCACTGTCTCAAAGAAGACACATAAAAAAAAAGTTTAGCTGACAGCTCCCATCTATGGTGACTAACAATTCCCTGTAACTGCAGCTCTGTGTGATCTGATGCACCCTTCTGGCCCTGTGTGGGTAATGTACACATACACCTTGAAAATAAAAAAAAAAAAAAAAAAATCGGCTGGGTGTGGTGGCATTGCCTTAGGGACCCAGCATCAGGATGCAGAGGCAGGCAGTAATCTTGTGAGTTCAAGGCCAGCCTGTGTCCTACAGAGCAGTTCCAGACAGCTGGGCTAAGGGAGACCTGTCTCAAAAAGACCAAAAAATAATAAAATAAATATAATAAATAATAATAAATAAATAAATAAGGTATGGGAAGAGGAAAAATTGGGGGGTGGGAATTTTTTTTTTCAGTTCCCTCTTTTATTACTAAATACACAATTATTTGTCTTCTGTTTGTTGAAGCAGTAAGTCAGACAGCACTTGCCACAGTAATGTCTGTCAGAGTGGCTGGCCATGTAAACTCCAGCACCACACTCATCAGACGGCCACTCTCGGCAAAGGCGACTAATTTTGCCATTTTCATCCTCTTTATAGTATTTCAGGACAGCCAACTCAAAAATATGGAATGCTTCACGAATTTGCGTGTCATCCTTGCGCAGGGGCCATGCTAATCTTCGCTGTATCCTTCCCATTTTAGTATATGTGCTGCTGAAGCTGGCACGAGGGGGCGGATCTTATTAAGACAGGGTCTCCCTGTAGCTCCAGCTTTCCTTGAACTCACTATGTGGACCAGGCTGCCGTTGAACTCACAGAGATCTGCCTGCTTCTGCCTCCTTGAGTGCTGGGATTAAAGACGTAGGGCAACCCAGCAGGAAAAGGTTTTTGAAAAAAATTATCTTTATTTCATACCTACAAGTGTATTGCTTACATTTAGGTAGGTACACTTCTGTAGTGCAATGACCATGGAAGGCAGAAGAGGCCATCGAATCCCCTGGAACTGGAGTTATGGATGGTTGTTAGCTGCTGTGTGGGTGCTGGGAATCGAACACAGGTCCTCTGAAAGAACAGTCCATGCTCTTACGACTATGTACATCTCTCCAGGCTTTTTAAAAATTTTTATTTTTTTATGTGTATGAATGTACTGTCGTGCATGGTAGGTTTGTGCACACCATGTCATACAATGCCACAGAGGTCAGAAGAGGGTGTAGGATTCCCCTGGAACTGGAGTTCTCCTGGAATTGGAGTTACAGACAGTTCTCAGCCACCATGTGGGTGCTGGGGATCGAACCCGGGTCCTCTGCAAGAGTGGTCGGCGCTCTCTCCAGCCCCTCTTTCTTATATATACAAGTAAACCCAGGGTCCTTGTTAAACTGAGGTGGGCCACATGGGAGATGAAAAATTGGAAAGGGCTGTAGGGATGGCTCAGTGGGTAAAGCTCTCCGCTGCAACCTAAAGACCTGGAAGGAAAGAACCAGCTCCTACAAGATGCACACACACACACACACACACACACAGCACACACACACACACACACACAGTGTAAACAAATTTGTTTGGGTTTTTTTTTTGTTTTGGGGGGTATCTTTTTTTTTGGAGCAGGATCTCCCTTTAGTCCCAGCTGTCCTAGAGCTCGCTATGCAGACCAGGCTGGCTTTGAACTCACAGAGAACAGCCTGCCTCTGCCTCCCTAGTGCTAGGATTAAAGGCATGCCACCACACCCGGCTTAAAGATGGTTCTTAGCCCCGATGTGGGTGCTGGGAATGAAACCTGGGTCCTCTGCAAGAGCAGTCAGTGCTCTTAACTGCTGCACCATCTCTCCAGCCTCCAGAGAAAACAAATTGGCTAAAAAAAAAAGAAAAAGAAGCTGTATGTGTTGGAGAAGATACTTCCAAGGAATTATTGGTGATACCAGCTCCAATAACTTTTTTTTTTTTTTGCCAGGTGTGGTGGCTCGTGCCTTTAATCCCAGCACTCAGGAGGCAGGGGCAGGTGGATCTCTGTGAGTTCAAGGCCAGCCTGGTCTACATATGAGCTTCCAGGCTAGATGGGACTAAAGGAAGACCCTGTCTCAAAAAGACCCCAAAATATACTTTTTGCAGTCTTTTTACTTTTTGTAACCCGAGGGGTGAGTAAAATATGAGCATGATGGGGCTGGAGAGATGGCTCAGCAGTTAAGACCACTGACTGCTCTTGCAGAGGACCAGGTTCAATTCCCAGCACCCACATGGTGACTAAGAACTGTCTTTAGTGCTGGGTGGTGGCACACACCTAAAAAAAAAGAATATAAGCATTGAAATGTCAAAAGATTCTTCTGGGGCTGGAGAGATGGCCTAGGGTTAAGAGCTCAAACTGCTCTTTTCAGAGGACCTGGGTCAATCCCAGCATCCACTAGAAGCTAGAATAAAGAAGAACATTCTCACATGTTATTTAGCATGAATATTTAAATACATTTGAACACTCACTGACAATGCTCGAAGGGCGATAAGCACAAATTAAATCTAAATGCAGACAATGCATATACATTGATATGGTGAAATATTATGCATCTCCTTAAAATATCCCCTCCAAGCCCCTCCTTTTATTCTTTTAAGATAAATTCTCATGTAATCCAAATTGGTCTCAGATTTGCCATGTGGCTGAGGATGACCTTGAATTTCTGATCTTGCCTCCACTCTCCAGAGCACTGAGGTCACAGGCATGCACCGGCATGTCTGGTTTATATGTGTTGGAAATGGAATCCAGACTGTCATGCATGAAGGCAAGCACTCTACCCATTAAACTGCCTCCTCAGATATTTTAAACCATTAATTTCTACTTTATGGGAAGAACTGGAACTGGGATAATAGGAGTTCGTCTTGGCAGTTAAAGGGGGAAGAGGCAGAAAGGAGACATGTGTAACTTGTGTGTGTATTAAGGCAGAATAGGGTCCTAGGAGGGAAGCTGGGGTTGCTGGCACATATTTGTCTATAATCCAACACTCAAGAGGGTGAGACACATGGATCAAGAGTTCAAGGGCTGAAGAGATGGTCTAGCTGTTAAGTGCGACACGACCGCTCTTGCAAGGACCCGGGTTTGATCCCAGCACCCACATGGGGCCGAGAACCGTCTGAAACTCCAATTCCAGGAGAACTCCAGTTCCAGGGAATCCGACACCCTCTTCTGACCTCCATGGCATTGCACAACACGGGTGCACAAACTTGGATGCAAAAAAAAAAAAAAAAAAAAAAAAACATAAAAATAAAATTAAAGAAAAAAAGAGTTTCAAGACCAGGGCCCTCAAGATGGCTCAGCAGGGGACTGAAGGATGGCTCAGTGGTTAAGAGAACTGACTATTCTTGCAAAGGAGCTGGGTTCAGTTCCTAGCACCACAAGGCAGCTAAGACCATCCATAACTACTGTTACAGGGGATCTGATGCCCTCTTCTGACTTCCAGGCACTGCATGACATGTGTGCACTTACACACATGCAGGCAATACATTCATACACATAAGAATATATGTAGGAAGCTTTCTTTTTATGCCAACAGCAGAGCCTGCCAAGGGGATGGGGAACAATGCCTGCTTTGCGGACACTGGGGAGCTGACCCCTCAGTGCAGAAGTCAGCTGGCTACTTCCCATAGCCTGGCCTGGATGATAACTTTCAACCCAGGCCCTTAGCCTGGACCCAGGAGACACGTGTTGCACTCTTGGTCTGTGGCTTCTCACTGCCCAGAGCCTGGACAGGAATTCAGGCATGGCTGATGCTATCTTCCCCTCACCATCACAATCACTCACACACCAGCTACCCAAGTTGGTGATCCCAAAGGAATCTCTTTCCAACCCACTGGCCACCCGAAGAAATGCAGCCTACCTTAGCCTGTATGCTCCAATAATTAATAAAAATAATGACTTTAATTCAGATGATGTTACTATGAAATTCAAATTTATCTCCTTGCTATAGCTGCTTTTATAAAATAAATGATGTCAGTTCCCAGAGCCAATCATAGGACCCCCAATTCCTGCCACTGCACACTTGCCCCACCAGCATCATGCACCTGGCCATGCTGCTTGCTTCTCCTTGGGGCAGGGCCAGACCCTCAGCCATGGAGTGCCCTGAGGCATGCTACAATAATAAATACTTTTTTTGGTCTTTTCGGTTTCCTGTAGCCCCAGCTGGCCTGAACTCACTATGTAGACCAGGTGGCCTTGAACTACACAAAGATCCCCTAGCCTCTGCCTCCCAAGTCAGGGATTAAAGGCATGTGCCATCCATGCTCTAGCATCAGTTTTTTTTTTAATTTTTATTTTTATATTTTATATTTCTATGTGTATGAGTGTACTGACTGCATTGCGTGTGGTGCCCCGTGTCGTGCAATGCCAAGGTCAGAAGAGGGCTGCGGATTCCCTGGAACTGGAGTTTCTGGAACGTTGTTTAGCCGCCATGTGGGTGCTGGGGATCAACCCGGGTCCTCTGTAAGAGCCGGCGCTCTTAACTACTAGCCATCTCTCCAGCATAATTCTATTTTTATGTTTTTTTGCTTTTTTGATGACAGGTCCCCATGTAGCGCTGTCCGGACAATCGTGTCAGACCACGCTGGCTTGAATCACAAATATCATGCCTACCTCTGCCTCAAAGTTGCTAGGATTAAAGGCTGTGCTGCCCAGGCCAAATGGTTCTTTTTTTTTAATTTTTTTTTTTATTTTATTTCATTTTTAGATGAATGTACTGTCTGCATGCAGTTTGTGCACCTGTGTGCAAGCCGGAGGTCAGCAAGAGGTGTCGATTCCCTGGAACTGAGTTCTCTGGAACTGGAGTTTCGACGGTCTCAGCCGCCATGCGTGCTGGTGAACCGGGTCCTCGTAAGAGTGGTGCCCTTAACCTAGCCATCTCTCCAGCCCTATTATTTTTTTTATGTGTCATGAATGTATGTCTGCATGTAGGTTTGTGCACCGATGTGCAATCCGCAGGTAGAAAGAGGTGTCAGATTCCCTGGAACTGAAGTTAAGATGGTTCTCAGCCACATGTGGTGCTGGGGATCGAACCGGTTCTTGCAAGAGCAGTCGTCTTAAACTAGCCATCTCTCCAGCCCTACATGCATCTTAATGGTTTAGTTAGGGAATGTTTTCTGGTCTTTTTACATGTGCTGGGGGTGGCTAGGAAGGTTCACATGATAAACCCAGTCTAGTCATCCCATCTCCAGAGAATTCTGATTCCTTCTATAGTATGTCAGGATGCCAACGAAGTTCTGGCATTTCAAGCTTATTAACTGTGGGCTACCAGTAAATCTTTAAGGCTTTAATTAGCCAACCCAACAGACTATTAATGCCCTTCTCAGGTGCTGGAGCCAACACATTTAAATCCATATCTTGGATGGGTACCCACTGAAACGAACATGGCCAACTGAACATTAATTCCAAGGGTCAGGCTAGTGTGTTTCTCTGGACAGGTTCTGATGGAGCCCAGGCTAGCCTCAAATACATATTTAGCTGAAGTTCGACCTTAAGCTTCTGATTCTCCTGACTCCACCTCTCAGTGCTGTGATATATAGTTATGCACCATCATTCCCGCTTTTTAATACTTTTATATAATAAATATATATATTATATATATATATATATATATATATTATATTATACTACAGTGTTACTATAGATCCAGGCCTGCCTCTGCCTCCCAAGTGCTGGGATTAAAGGTGTGTCAAGACCAACCTACTTATTATCTTCAATTTTAAAATTTTAAAACAATGTCTTGCGTATGAAGCTCTGGCTAGCCTGGAATTTGCTATATAGACCAGGCTGGCCTTGAATTCACAAGTGCTGTGATCAAAGGCATGCAGCATCACAATTGGCCTATGCCTGGTTTTATGTGTTGCTAAAGACCAAACCAAAAAAAAAAAAAAAAACTCTAAGCTCGGGAGCTGTGAACCTGCAGAGCATGGACTCTCTGGTGCGGCTCACGTTGCGCTACGAAGGCTTCGACACGTACCCGCTGCGACCACAACCTGGCCATGGGCGTCATGTCACCAGCGTGTCCAAAATAGTAAAATGTGCCAGCAATGAAGACACGTTACACTAAAGGCCGAAGATACTGCAGATGCTTTGGCCCTAGTATTTGCAGCACCAAATCACGAGAAAGTTTCAGACTATGAAATGAAGGTGATGGATTTAGATGTTGAGCAACTTGGGATTCCAGAGCAGGAGTACAGTTGTGTTAGTAAAGACGCCTTCTGGTGAATTTGCCTGTATATGCCGGGGGCTGGAGAGATGGCCTAGCGGTTAAGAGCGCCGACCGCTCTTACAGAGGACCCGGGTTCAATCCCCAGCACCCACATGGCGGCCGAGAACCGTCTGAAACTCCAATTCTGGGAGAAATCCAGTTCCAGGGGAATCCGATACCCTCTTCTGACCTCCGCGGTATTGCACGACATGGGTGCACAAACTTGCATGCAGACAGTACATTCATACACATAAAGAAATAAATAAATGCCAGGCATGGTGGTGCATGCCTTTAATCCTAGCACTTGTGAGGCAGAGGCACGCGGATCTCCGTGACTCAAGGCCAGCCTGGTCTACAGAGTGAGTTCCAGGACAGCCAGAGCTACAGGGAGACCCTGTCTCAAAAATAAGACCCCCCCCAAATAAATATAGTTCATTGTGTTGTTTTTTTAAAAATATTTTTTAATTGTGTGTGTGTGTGTGTGTGTGTGTGTGTGTTGGCATGTATGTGGAGGTCAGAGGACAGCTGACTTAGTTCTCTCCTTTTTTCATGTGTTTGGGGATTGAACTCTGGTTGCCAGTCTTATACAGCAAGCATTGTCACCTTCTGAGCCATCTCCCTGGCCCTAGTTCATCATTTTAGATACTATTCTGATTTGTCATATGTTTGTGATTTATATAACACCTTCCTCCATCTTAGGTCCCATTTCTCCTTTGTCCTATCTACCCACTCTCCTCAGGTAACTCTCTCACTAGACTAAAAGGCCCAAAGTTGCCCACTGCCCCACACTGGAATTCCCCCTGTCTGTTACAACCTTGCTGATGCACCTAGTCTTATGAAAGGAAAAAATAGAACATAGAGCAGAGAGAGGAAGAAAGTAAGTTCCATTTCTTTAGACTCTGGGAGCATGAATATTTTTACAAAGTTAAAGAGTCTTAGGAATAACCTTTCTCCCTCCCTCTGCCCCTCCCCCGACCCTTTTCTCCCTCCCTCCATCCATCTTGCCCTCCATCCTTTTCATAGAGTATCTTCAAGGTATGAAGAGGTTTGGCTTGTGCTAGACCCCAGAAATGCTCAGTAATATGCAGCACTCCAAGTCTACCATCCTCCATGACTAGTAAAAGTCAGTAGATATCTTGGTTGACTGCTAGTTTAAGTTAATTCATGTGCTGACAGAAAGTTGCTTCATTTTTATTTCTAGAATAGTAACAGGGAGGTGATGATAATGCCCATTTAACCTGTGAAAAGACAATATAACAAAATGTGAAATTTGTGTATTCTTCCTCATCCTCCTCCCCATCTAAGGTAAACAGGATGGCTTTTATTTTACCAGTACTTATGAGTATGTGGTGTGTGTGTGTGTGTGTGTGTGTGTGTGTGTGCGTATGTGTGTGTGGTGCCCGAGATGAATCCAGGCCTTCTGTGTGCTAAAGGCACCCTTGACCATGGAGCTAAATCTCAAGCTCCACAACTAGCCTTGATATTTTGTTGTGCATACTTTACAGATAAGGAAAGAGGCTTAGGGAACTGGGTGGGGGAGACCCTTTGCCAAGATCAGCAGTTCATAATCCTGGTTCTTCTAGTCTCAGTGCTCACCTCATGTCTTTTATAAAGTAATGCAGTTTGTTGGTCTATTCCAGTCCAGTCTAACATGTCTGTGCTCATCATGTTTATATTTGAGACTTTTGTTGCTGTTTCAGTTATGCTTGCTCCATTAGTGATTCTTTATTCTTCTAATTTATTTGGCTGTTGTGATTTTTTTTGGTGGGGTCAGGAATTATGATAAAGACTAAGCACAGTAGTATATAAGGAAAAGGGCAGGGGTCCTTGCCTCTTGGAATCTTACAGAGAAAACAGGTGGGAAATGTTCGATGGTCCTCTCTCACTGCACAGATTCTAATGTGCTGATTCCTGTCTCTTTAGTTCTGGAGGCAGCAGGAGCTAGAAGAGTATTCTTTATTATAATACAACTCTGAAACGGGCTGGAGAGATGGCACAGCAGTGAGGACCAAACACTGCTCTTGCAGAAGACCCGAGTTCTGTTCCCAGCACACATATCTGGAGGGTCAAAACCACCTTTACCTCAAGCTCAAGGGGATCTGACGCCCTCTTTTGAACTGCTTCGGGACCTGCATTCACATGCAAACATACCTACCATGTCCAGTACACATAATTTGAAATAAACTAAATCCTTTTTTAGAAGGTAGAACTGAAACGGCCATGTGGCTGATTCTGAAATATCTGGTTGTTGCAGAATCAATAGAGAACTGGAACAAGCAAATGCTGTAGCTAATCTCCTATGGACAGGGGTGTGCGTGCTGAATCCCGGGGACTCAGGATTCTATCAAGGCCCAGTTCTCTGAGTTGTGGCCCTGCAAGTTTCCTGGATTTGGTGTTCCTCTCTATTTTTCCAAGGTTTGTCACAGCAGAGCAAAGACGCTGAGGCTACACCTCAGGAGCATCCTGGTCCTTGTGACTATAGCTTCCTGAGTCGGCCTGAAAGGGAAAAGTTTCAGTAGTGCCCAGTATTGGGAGGGGATGAGAGAGATGTGGAGATGCAGAGGGGTCGGACAGTGGAGTCTTTTCCAACTTCCTTCAACGACCCAACAGGATCTGCTTGTTTCCAAGAAATCTGAATGGCCCGGAAAGCAGGTCTAATATTCTCCAGCAGAGGTTCCATATGGTCCCCAGAATGAACCAGATTCCAGAAGAGCCAATCTATCCCCAAACTGGATCTGTGATGGAGATTTGAGATACTTAGGCAGGAACCTCACAAAGATAAGGCTAGTATTTTTATTTTATTTTATTTATTTATTTACGTGTATGAATGTACTGTCTGCATGTAGGTTTGTGCACCCGTGTTGTGCAAAGCCACGGAGGTCAGAAGAGGGTGTTGGATTCCCCTGGAACTGGAGTTCTCCTGGAATTGGAGTTATGGACAGTTCTCAGCCACCATGTGGGTGCTTGGGATCGAACCCAGGTCCTTTGCAAGAGCAGTCGGTGCTCTTAATCACTAGGCCATCTTTCCAGCCCTGAGGCTAGTTTTTGAGTTAGAAAGTGTGATAATTTTTTAAAATTTTTTTTAATATTTATTTTTGTATGTGTATGAATGTATTGTCTGCATGCAGGTCTGTGCACCCGTGTCATGCAATGCCACGGAGGTCAGAAGAGGGTGTCAGATTCCCCTAGAACTGGAGTTCTCCTGGAATTGGGGTTACAGATGGTTCTTAGCCACCACGTGGGTGCTGGGGATCGAACCTGGGTCCTCTGCAAGAGCGTCAGTGCTCTTAACCGCTAGGCTATCTCTCCAGCCCCGAAAGTGTGATCATTCTTTTAAGAGATGAATAGTGTTTGCCTGCATGTATGTTTATACACTGCACACCTAGTTCATGGCAATTGAGGGCAAAAGATGGTAGATCCCTTAGATCTGGTGGTACACATAGTTGTGGGCCACCAGGTGGTTGGTGAACACTGAACCTAGTTTCTCTGCAAAAGCAACATGTGTCTTACTGACTTGCCACTTATTCAGCCCATGTTTGGTCTTTACCAGGATGTTGAAGGACTGCCTTCAATCTTTCTCTTCACCATGTGAGGGAAGATGACATCAGGAAAGTGGCCCTTCCTGTGCCCTCGATCTGCTGGGGTCTCAGTCTAGTCAACCTAATGAATCATAAGTTAGCAGGGTTTTATTTTTTTTACGACTTTTTTTTTTTTTTTTTGGTCTTTTTGAGACAGGGTCTCCCTGTAGCTCTGGCTGTCCTGGAACTCACTCTGTAGACCAGGCTGGCCTCAAACTCACAGAGATCGCGTCCTCTGCCCTCCCAAGTGCTAGGATTAAAGGCATGCACCACCATTGCCCCAGATTTATTTCTGTAATTATCAATGTACTGTTTGCATGCAATCTGTGACCTGTGTCGTGCAATGCGCGGAGGTCGAAAGAGGTGTCGGATTCCCTGGACTGGAGTTCTCCTGGAATTGGAGTTTCAGGACC
>VZQC01012519.1:997231-1020360 GCA_009823505.1 Rhizomys pruinosus
ACTTCACGTATGAGAGACAACAAATGATATTTGTCTGTGAGTCTGGCTTGCTCCTGGAAAAGCAATCCTCTTTGGTTCCATCTCTTTCCTGGCACTGACAAAATTTCATTTTCCTTTTGGCTGTTTATAGGTTAAGAATGAGACCCTTGCCCTTGATTCTATTTCTGTAATGTATTATAATAGCTTCATAGGAATTTACATATGTGGATGGGTCCTTGAATCCCTATGTAGCATGTCTTGATTTATTAAAGTATCGTAGTCAGATTTTTTAGGTTTTATGAAATTGGATCAGGGAGAGGACTGGGAGAGAAGGCCCAGCACGTTAAGAGTGGCTGACTGCTCATTACAGAGGACCCGGGTTTCGATCCCCAGCAACCCACATGTGGGCTGATGAGAACAGTCTGTAACTCCCAATTCCAGGCGAACTCCAGGAACCCGTGTGCCCAGTGGTGGCACCACCCAGGTAACTGAGACACACCCACATCCACTAGCAGCTCAAGAAAAAGAGCACTCAGATATGCCCATAGGACCAAACTGATAGAAGGTCTTCAACTAAATTGAGGTTCCCTCTTTCCCAAGAGTTTTGGGTGACAACACAGACGAGCTAGAACAGTGTCCTCGCCTGGTTTACTATCACTTAATAGCTAGTTGTGAGGAATGAGGTAGGAATGGTCCCCTCCCTGTCTTTTAATGGAGTGCTTGGAGGAGCATCCATAGTTCTTTAAGCATCTGGTAGAATCAGTCACTGACTCTCTGCGGATCTATCTGAGCATTCCCTGTGTTCACAGTCTTCATTAGTTGTTCCTTTTTTTTAAAAATTTATTTTCTTTGTATACTGGTATGGACCTGTACTGTCTGGCATGCAGGCTTTTTGTGCACCACATGTCCGTGCAATGCCCCGCGAGGTCAGAAAGAGGTTCTCGCTTCCCCGAACTGGAGCATCTTCTGGAAATTGGAAGTTTCAGACGGTTACTCGGCCGCCTGTGGGTGCTGAGGATCAACCCGAGGCTCTGTAAGAGCAGTCTGCGTCTTAACGCGCTGGGCCATCTCACCAGCCCCCAAGTTGTTTCTTATTATGATCTCTTGGATGTTCACAGCTCTTCAGTTCTGATGGTCATGTTACTAACAGAAGTTGTCTAATCATTCCAGATTTCCTCTTCACTGGGATGGTACTTTTCAACTCATTTCCCACTGAGCCTCTGGGTTTCAATGACAGCTGCTGTAATGTCAGCTTATTCTGATTCTGCTATTATTCCTGATGCTCTTGGTGTTCCATGAGGGGAGGGGTTGCCATGTCCATGATCCTTTCCAATAACCAACTTTGGTTTTGGGGTCCTTTGTTTTCTACTTTCAGGTCTCTTCTCATTTCTATCTGCCTGATCTCTGTTCTGCTTTACTGTCTCCTGCTTGGGCGTTGTCTGGACTTGGCCTCCTATACATTCAGGGGCTTCATGAGGTTGTGTGAGGATTCTCAATTTGTTGCATGTAGAAATTAAACTATAACAACACCCCTTGTAGATATGCGGACCCCATTAATATTTTATTTTTTGTGTAAATACGGATCCCAGCGTTCCAATAGGTGTGTTTCATTCCTACACTTCAATGGAGGACCTGACCATGGAGCAGGACACAAACGCCTGCTCTTCTGTTAATAAGAACTTCAACTATATCCTGGGGAAGACCCTCGGTAGAGGATCTTTTGCCACAGTTAAACTGGCTTACCACATTCCCACAAGTAATAACTTTGCTGTAAAGATCATGAAAAAGACCGAGGAGAGTGAAAATGAAATAAATATTATGAGAGGCCTCTCTCGTCGAAATATAATTTCCCTATTTGAGGTGGTGGAAAGGAGAGACCACACCTACATGGTGATGGAGCTTGCTTCACAGGGAGCGCTGGTGGATCAAATCGAGGAACACTGGGCTATCTCTGAGCAGGAGACCCAAAGGCTGTTTAGGCAGGTGTTACAGGCTGTGAGGTACTGCCACAGCAACAGCATCGTGCACATGGACATAAAAGCGGACAACATCCTGCTCGATGGTAGGGGTAACGCCAAACTGGGGGATTTTGGATTTGTGACTGAACTCGAATCTGGGGAAATGCTGATGGGCTTTCATGGTACAGAACCCTACTGTGCCCCCGAAGTGTATGGAGGGGAGCCATACTGTGGTTATCCCGCTGACATTTGGAGCTTGGGAGTGCTCCTTTTCCTAATGGTCACAGGAGACTTCCCATTTGAGTCTTCTCTTGAGGAGGTGAGCTGGCAGGTCCTAGCTGCCAAGTTTACCACTCCAGTTCCGTGGTCTATGAACATTTTCATTGTTATACTAATGGTACTAACAGGAGACCCTGGCAGAAGGCCCACAGTCCACCAAATCCTGGAGCTCTGGATGGTCAGAGTCTGTGAGGCACACTCCCGACCAACACAGACTCTGGCAGGCAAGCCCAGCCCCAGCCTTGTGAAGGGCTTTGAAGAGCATGGGCTATGAGCTGGGGGAGATCAGCAGAGACCAGAATCACCATCATTGGTCACCCTGGGGAGACTGCTGTGAGCACCAGGCAGAGTCTCACAGCTTTTCTGTGCCTGGAAGGAGAGCTTCTGAGCGTGCTTTGCCCACCTGCAGCTGGCCACCTGAAGCCGAGGGGGAGGAGGAAGAGACGGAGAATGGTTGGCAGCATGGCAGAAGGCACAGCTTGCCTGCCAACTCGTGCTGCCAGCCTAAGGGGACCCGTCACCTGTCCTATTGGAGCTCTACTTCTGTTCTGCTCCTCAGCAACAGTCTGGACTCCAGGAACGACACCAAGATTGGGCTCTCTGGCGGCCCATCTGATGGGAGTCATCCATCCTCTCCCCTGCCACCAGTTGTCACCCCAGGAGGCTCCTTTGTTGGGGACATATCCAAAGATAGGACTGGCCATCCACTGGATGCCAACACACCCTCCGTTCCAAGTCATCCTCGTCGTCGTTGGGGCTGGAAAAGGGTGAAGAGGGCAATCATCACCAGCCTCAGATCCCTCTGCTATTGTCTGCCATCCCCAACAAGAACCTCCACCTCCTGTGACAACCAGGCTGCAAAGAATGGGGACAGCCACAGAAGCAGGTGGGTGGGTGGCAGCTTGCTACATGGCTCTTCCTTCCAGCCATGCTTTTTCTAATGTCCTGTGTGAGTGGCAGATGGTCCTGGGGCTTTCAGGGAGTGTGTCACTTGGCACACCATTCACCTCAAGATGACCAATTCCACACAGTTACCCCAGTGGAGCCTCAGGAAGTAGTCCTAGTAGTAGACAGCAGGGAACTTTGTCCAGAGGCATGGCAGGGATGGAAGACGGGTTTGCCAAAGGGAGCCAAGAATCCTTGGAGAGCCACTTGGGGAGTTATGAGGAAGCAGGGCCATTCCTCTATATTGAAAGTCACTGAGAGTCCCCTCCTGTCTTTCTGCTTTGAAGTGCAGAAGGGGAAAACCCCCAGGTCCATGGCTCCTGAGCCATGGGATGGGGGTCGGCCTGGCTGACAACTGGACAGCCGCATGAAGAGCCAGGCCTGACGTTCAAGCGGCTACATGGCCATAGGCCGGGTGAGAGGCCTTTGACCTGCACAGGAAGCACTGGACCTACCACTGCGCTCCTATCCAGGTAAGATCCCAGCAGGAGAGTCTGGCTCTCTGGAGGTCTCTGATTGGGTGGGGGCCCTCAGCTGTCCTGGGTTGAGCAGGCCCTGTTCTCACTCCTGGGTCAACATCAGAGTGAGTGTGGACAGCCATGGCTGGCCTTCCTTCATGTTTCCTGTGGTGAAAGGGTCTCCCTCAGCACACGGCTCTCCCAGGGAGGTCATTCCTATTCAGCCACATCCTCCTGGACAGGTGCTTCCAGCTTGAGCTTACAGTCTCCAAGCACCCTGTGTGATTCCTCTGGAGGGAAGCCTTAGCCCCTCATTTCAAAGACCTGGAGAGATGCACGCTGCTTATGTGACAGAGGCCTCAGACCACACCCAGAGTGTGTCCTCAGGGAGAGCTGGCTCTCCTCTCTCCATAGTCCTGCCATCTAAACAGCCAGTCTTGTCTCTCTTCAGGTTTGCTCCATCTAGGCCATCTGCCCCAGACCTTGAGCACAACCACATACCACATGGTTTGATGTCGTAAGATCAGGACCAATGTCACATCAGAGACTTCTGAGGAAGGAGCACCTGATGTGGGCCTGCCTCAAGCCCAGCCTGTCAAAGGCTCTTCTCACAGAGTCTCCACTCCCCTGCATGAAACACGGTCTCTTCAGGTTTCCTGATCCTCTGCAGGTCATGGGGCATTCCACAGCTAAGCCATCCTTTATAGCATCCATGTAACCTTCCCTGTCCATCACGATCATATAACATCTCATGTATTGTTCTTTCTACCTACGCTGTGCCAAGCTGTTTCAGAGCCTGAAGCACACAGATGCCTGTGTGGCTGACATGGATGCCCACCCATTCACCTGTCTGTCCTGTTTGAACTTGTGAGAGCAAGAGTTCTGGCAGAGTCATCTGCCGGGATGTTGCCCTCTTCAACAGTATTTCCGAATGCTCTGTTACCACTTTAAGAACATGTGGACTGAATCTAGTTCTGTCCTCTGAAAGTGGTTCAGTTCTTATGACAGACATTTTACTCCAAATCTGAGGAGAAGCAATAACTGCTCCCACTGTGGTCCAGGAGGCACATGCCAGGACTGTGTACTCTGCAGACAGACCTCCAGAACTATGTGGCAACGATGTGCTCCCCAGTATCTGTGCTGGACTCTAGCCACTGGGCTTGGGTGACACACTCAGGCTGAGATGAGGTTCTGCCCATGGGAACTGGTGCAGTTTGTGATGAAGCACCAGGCTGACATTGTATTCCCTGAGAATAACCGGTGTTGCTGCCCCACCCTCTGTGAACTGGGATCTGGAGACACTGCAGTGCATCCCCCACACTCTGCTGTCCCTCCTCTCTCTCTGTTTCACTCTCTCTAACTTACACAAACACACACACAACGATCCACACAACATCCACATTTCGCCAGCCTTGTCCCTTCTCACACTTACCTCTCACTACTGGTTTCTCTCAATTTCACGCTCTTGTCCAGTTTTGTTGGTTGGTTGGTTGGTTGGTTTTGGCCAAAGCACATGACTCTCATACACTAGGGATGCAGTAATTGTCTGCTCTCACTACAAGGTGTCCATTCCCCTGTTTTGATTCAGGTTTTCGGTATGTGGCACAGGCTGGACCAGGTACTTTGATCCACTGCCTCAGGTACTGAGTGTGGGAGTACAGCTAGGGACTCAGGATCAGCATGCCTTTAACCACTACGCAGCTGAGGAAGACCCTCAACTTTTTTTTTTTCTTTGCCTTTTTGAGAGAGGATCTCCCTGTAGCCCCAGATGTTCTGGAACTCCCCACGTAGAACAGGCTGGCCTTGAACTCACAGAGATGTGCCTGTCTTTCTCTCCTGAGTCCTTGGATTAAAAGGGTGTGCCACCATGCACACAGGACCTTGAATTTTTAAGCCTCCTATCTCTACCTCCCTCAACTGGAATTACAGGGACCACACACTAAGCCTTTCTTATGAGGCCCTGCTGCCTACCGAGTTCTAGGCTTAAAGGCATGTACCACCACACCCGGCACTTAGATTTTTTTTAAAGGCATGATCTTACTATGTAACTCTGGCTGTTTCCTGGTTCTTTTCTTTATTTTTATGTTTAAATTCATGAATTTGCGTGTCATCCTTGTGCAGGGGCCATGCGCTAATCTTGTCTGTATTGTTCCAGTTTTAGTATATGTGCTGCCGAAGCGAGCACTCCTGGTTATTTTCTAGCTGAGACTAGTTGAATTTGCAGATTCAGAATCCAAGTAGAGCACATTGTATTCTAGCTTATGGTTCTATCTAGGTTTTTCCTCATAGTACCAACCACATACTCCAAAGTCCTCTGGACTAATTATTTCCATCTCTGCTTGAAGGGGCCTGCTTAGGGGAAGATATTTGTGCTGTTTAAGGGTTCATTTCAGTGCCTACTACAGAATAGACACAAAATAAAATTTGTTTTGAACTGTCTCCTCTGCAAACTGATGAGTAGTCTCTCATGTATACTCCTGTTATACAACTTAAGATTTTTTCTTATTTTTTTTTTTTTTTTTTTTTTTTGGTCTTTTCAGGACAGGGTCTTACTGTAGCTTCAGCTGTCCTAAATCCCTATGTAGACCAAGGCTGGCCATGTCATTTTTTTTTTCCCCATTTTCCCTTTCTCTGATATCTTTTTTTTTTCTTTTTTTCTCTGACATCTTTTAAAAAAACATTTATTATTTTATTTTTTTAATTTATTAATTTTTTTATGTGTATGAATGTACTGTCTGCATGTAGTTTGTGCACCCACTGATATGAGGTCAGAAGAGGTGTCATGATTCCCCCAGAACTTGAGTTAAAGATTGCTCAGCTGCCATGTGGGTGCTGGGGATCAAACCCGAGTCCTCTGCAAGAGCGTTGGCGCCTTAACACTGGCCATCTCTCCAGCCCTTTATTATTTTTATTTTATGTGTATGCTTTATTGCCTGGATGTATGTAAGTTCACCCATATCATGCAATGCCTGAGGAGGTCAGAAGAGAGTGTTGGATCCCTGGAACTGGAGTTACAGATGGTTGTTAGCTACCATATTGGTACTGGGAATGGAACCTGGGTCTTCTGCAAGAGCAGGCAGTGCTCTTAACCACTGTGCCATCTCTCCAGCCACTTAGATAATTTTTTAAATTTTTTAAAAATTTTTTAATTTATTTTCATATGTATATGAATGTACTGTCTGCATGTAGGTTTGTGCACCCGTGTCGTGCAATGCCACGGGGTCAGAAGAGGTCAGAAGAGGGCATCAGATTCCCCTGGAACTGGAGTTAAAGGGGTTCTCAGCTGCCATGTGGGTGCTAGGGATCTCAACCTGGGTCCTCTGCAAGAGCTGGGGCGTCATAACCGCAAGGCCATCTCTCCAGCCCTAGATATATTTTTTATTTTACATTGTTTTACAATTTATCTTTTTGAGACAGGTCTCACTGTGTACCCCAGGCTGGCCTGGAACTCATGGTCTTCCTGCCTCAGTTTCCCAACTTATGAAGTCACTGGCCTGTGTCATCATATCCATCTTAGCTCCAATTTTTCTATTTATTTTTTTTTATTTATAATGTTTGTTTATTTATGAATGTATACTGCATGTAAGTGTACCACATGCATGCCTGGTGCCAGAGAGGTCAGAAGGATGTGCCCTATGAAGAGTTACAGAATATTTGCTACAGTGGAGTGCTTAGAACTAAACCGAGTCCGTTTGCTAAGAGCAGCCAGTGCTCTAATAGCTGAGTTATCTTTCTAGGAACACTCCCTTTCTTCTTTTCTTTTCTTCTTCTTCTTTTTTTTTTTTTTTTTTTGAGACAGGGTCTCACTGTAGCCTAGTTGCCCTGAACTCACTATATAGACCAAAGTTGGCCTCAAATTCACAGAAGATCTGCCTGCTTCTTTCCGAGTTCTGGGACTAATGTGTACCACCACCCCAACTCCTTTAGTATCTGTGTTGATTTTTGGTATGAGACAGAGCTGAGTTTAACTGAACCTTGACTCTATATTTCTTCCCTACTAATTATGAAACCTTTGAGATTTACTACATTGCTTCTGACCACAGCTTACTTTGGAAAAAAAAAAATAGAAAAAAAAAATATGGTACTTAATGTCTATTGTACATACAAGAAAAAAGAAGAGCTTGCAAGTGTCTTAGCCTGGATCTTGGGCTGTGCCCAGTGAGTTGGGCATATGGTGATTGTTACCAGTTATCCCTTGACTGTTCAGGGCAGAACTTAATTCTTTTTTTTTTTTTTTTTTTCATTTTTTTTTTATTTATTGATTATTTATTTTTAATTTTACAAATCTAGACCCGTGTCCGCTCATCCCCACCCCGTCAGAGCTCGTGTATTATGCTGCGAAACATGCTTTCCATCTCTAGTCTTTCTCAATATTCATATGGGACCGTTGACTGTTTTGAGCAGAAGTTCACTGTTCCAGTCAGTTCTTTGATTGCAGTATTTTTGTTGTTGTTGTTAGTTTCCAAAATGCATTTGTCCCAACTGCTTTGTACAGAAGCTCAGGGGGGCCTACACAAGGAAATACTTAACGCGGGTACATGGCTATAGCATCCAAGATGAGGGATACCATCGTCGTTTGATTTTCTAGGACCGTGTTACTTCACTCAGCAATGATGTCTTCTGCTCCAGCCATTTTCCCGCAAAGCTCTAATGTCGTCTTTCTTACTGCTGCATTAGAATTCCATTGTGTAGATGTACCACATTTTCCTCTATCCATTTCGTTCAGTGAGGGGCTTGCATTATAGGTTGGTTCCAGCTTTTTTTTTTTCTGCTATTGAAGAGAGTTCTACAATAAACATGGCCTGTGCATGATCTTATGTAGGTGGGTAACGTAAGTCTTGAGGGGTACAGCCCAGGTAGTGGTATGGCTGGGTCTGGTGGCAAGTTCATTCCAAGTTCTTCCAAGGGGTTCTCCACACTGCTTCCCATGTGGCTGTTAGAGTTTCATTCCCACCAGCAGTGGATAAGTGTTCCTCCCCTTTCCCACAATCTCTCCAGCATTGTATCATTTGTTTTCTTTGATCTAGCCCAGTCTTACTGGAGAAGTATGGATATTAAAGTGGTTTTGATTGATTCCTTATGCCCATAGTGATGTTGAGCAGTTCTTGAGGTGTTCTCAGACATCTCTAATTCCTCGTTGTGAAGTCTCTGTTCAGTTCTTTGCTCCATCTAATGGAGCGGGTCGTTTGTTTTCTTTTTCTTTGTTTTTGAGTAGTATTATATTCTGGAAATCAATGCTTTGTCAAGTGTATCTGCAGTGAAGGTTTTGCTCCCACTCTGTGGGATTTTCTTCACTTCCTTTGATTTGTTTCTTTTGATGCTACAGAAGCTTTTGAGAGTTTGATGAGTCCCATTTGTCATTGTCGACCTTAATTCTTGTGCAGCTGCTGTTGATTTAGAAAGTCTTTTCCTACGCCTATGTTTTGTAGTCTGCTTGCCAACTTTTCTTCTATCACCTTCAGAGTTTGGGGTTTCACGTTGAGGTCTTAATCCATCTGGAGTTGACTTTTGACAGTCGGGCGAGGGTAGGGTTTATTTATTCTTCTACACTGTGGTGAGTCGCGTTTTGCCAACACCACTTGCTGTAGATGCTTTCTTTTCTCCATTGTGGTTTCTGTGGCCGCCCTCCCTGTCAAATATAGAGATGGCTGAAATTATATGTGCTCATGATTTGGATCCTTCGGTTTTGTGCCATTGGTCAACAGGTTCATTCTTTTCTGTGCCAGTTACCAGGCTTGTTTTATGACTATAGCCCTGTGTATAGTCTTAAAATCTGGTAAGAGATCCCTCCTGTGTAGCTCTTTTCACTCGGCATTGTTTGGCTATTCGGGGTGTTTTTTTTCCAAAATGAATTTAAGAACTTTTGTTTCCAAGCCTTGAAGAAACTCTTGTGGGATTTGATTGGTGATTGCCATTAAATCTATACGTGAGTTTTGGTAAAATGGACATTTTTACGACATTTATTTTCCCAGTCCATGACGGCATGGGAGGTTTTTCCATCTTCTGAGGTCTTCTTCACTTTCCTTTCTTAAGGGTTTAAAATTTTTGTTGTGAGAGGGTTTCTTTGGGTGTCTTTGGTTAGGTTTGTTCCTAGGTATCTTATTGTTTTTGAGGCAGTCTATTGTGAGTGGTAAGGTTCTTGAATTCTTTCTCCAGTTGCTGTTCTTGTGTAAAGAAAGGCCATTGATTTTCTTGAAGGGTTAATTTTTGTAATCCTGCCACTTTTGCTGAAGTGTTAATCGTTTCTAGGAGTTTTTCTGGTGGGAGTTTTTTGCATCTCTAAGTAAAAATCATATCATCAGCAGAAAGGAAGTTTGACTTCCTCTTTTCAATTAGTTACTCCTTTAATATCTTTTTGCCTTATTGCTCTAGCAGTGTTTCAAGCAACTATATTGAGAGGCAGTGGTGAAGAATGGGGCAGCCTTGCCGAGTTCCTACTTTCAAGGGAATGTTTCCGTGTCATTACCCCATTTAGGTGATATTGGCGTGGGTTTCCTGTTATGATGGCTTAATTACATGAGGAATGATCCCTCAACCACTTCCTTCTAGGACTTAAGCGATTAAGGGTGCTGTATTTTGTCAAAGGCTTTTCAGCATCAATTCGCTGATGTCGTGGTTTGTGGTTTTTGTCTTTGATTCCGTTTATGTGTTGTATGCATGTTTATTGATTTCGTATTGTTGAACCATCCCTGCATCTCTGGTATGAATCCAACTTGGTCGATGTGGATGATCTTCTTGATGTGGTCTTGTATGCATTTACGCGTATAGATAGGTTGGGAGATTCTTATGTCCTTTTCACGGTCAAGGTAATCTTGTGGCTGCCTCTCCAGAAGATTGGGGTCTTCAAATATAGTGAGATGCGGGTGTGAATAACGCCTATATTGTTGACTCACGGTTTGTCGAATAGAGTGATTGGCCTAGAAGATTAGTGAGAGCTCTGAGTATGACTTCTGATAACAGTTCTCGAATTGGAGTGAGTCTTTTGAAATGTTCTAGACATCTGCTGTCGAAACCGTCTGGTCGGCCTGGCTGTTTTTTTTTTAGTTGGGAGGCTTCTTATTACATCTCTAATTTCTTCATTGTTTATGGGCTGGTCTGTTTAAGCTGGTCTCTTCTTGGCAGCTTTGGTGATTCCCAAGATTCAGATATTCATCCATTTCTTCTAGATTTTCAAAACTTGTGTAGAATTAGGTTCTTGTAGATATTCCCATATAATTTTTTGATCTTTTCCTTGTCCTTGTGATGATTTCCTTTTCATCACAGATTGTATTGATTTGGATGTTCCTTCTTTCTTTTCGTTAACTGGACTAGAGGTTGTCTATCTTGTTTATTCTTTCAAAGAACCAATTTTGGCCTTCATTGATTTTTTTGTATTGTTTTCTTGTGTTCTATTCATTGATTCTGCTCTGATTTTTGTTTTTCATTTCTTCCTGTCTGTTTCGTTTAGGGTTCATCTGTTGTTGCCTCTCAATGTTCTTTTCAAGCTGCTAGTGTTAGATTTTTTCCCATTTTTCACTTTGTGCTCTTTCTGTTTTTAATTGTAGGACACCAGGGCTTAAATTCACCTCTTAGGGACTGCATTTAAGGTATCCCATACGTTTTGTTGTGTTGTATTGTCATTTCATCAGTTCCAGATGTTTTTATTTCTTCTTTATCTCTTCCTTTGACCCATTCATTATTCAAGGTGTGTTTGCTTTAGTCTCCATGTGTTTCCTGTAGGCAGCGTAGGTTGTCCTGGTGTTGATGTTGAGGCTTCATGCACTGTGGTCTGACAGGATGCATCGAAATGGGGTTATTTCAATCTTTTTGAATTTGTAGAGGTTTCTTCTTGTGTCCCAGGGTGTGGTCGATTTTGTACGAAATGTTCCGTTGGGGTGCTGAGTAGAAAGTGTCTATCTACTGGTATTAGGATGGGAAGTCGGTAGATGTCTATGAGGTTCCATTTGGTGTAATCATTACGTTCAGTTCCATTGATGTCTCTCCTGCTTCCATTTTTTGTCCCCGCTCGTACTATCCCAAGGACCTCAGTCGCCCGCCGCTATTGTCAAATCTCCCACTATACGTGTGCCTGCGAGCGTTAGTCTGTGACTCTCGCTGTCCTGCCGAAACTTGCCCTCTTTATAAAGCTTCTTCGGTAGCACCGAATTTGGGGCCTATATATTCATAATTGTGAAATTCTTCTTGGTGCGATTGTCTCCTTGATGAATAAAGTTGTAATTGGCCTTCTTTGTCTCTTCTGATCTTTTTTACTTTTGCAGTCTATTTTATCCTATATTAAAATAGCAACACCTGATCTTTCTTGTTCATTAAGGTACAACAATTTAGCGTGCTGGAATAGCTTTTTTCATCCTTCACCTTTAAAGTGGTGCCGTCTGTCCTTGATTAAGATGTGTTTCTTGCAACAGCATATCGATGGATTCGGTTTCCTAATCCATTCGCCAGTCTATGTCTTTATTGGAATTGGGAATTTAGTCCATTCAATATTTAAGGTTATGACTGATAGGTTTGTGTGCTTTACCTTTTGACCTATTTATCATCTGCGGTGTTTTGATTTTAGGTTTCTACTTCTGCAGTTATTGTTTTATTATTATTTCTCCTTCTAGTTGCCTGGGTGGTTGCTCCTTTCTTCTGTCTTTGAGATTGCTTCTAGTATTTATGAAGAGTTGGGTTTTCCAGACATGTATTCTTCAAGTTGTTTATGTCATGGAAGATTTTCCTCTCTCCTTCCCTATGATTGCCTGTTTGCTGGGTATAGTAACCTGGGCTGGCATCCTTTGTCCCTCAACCTGGGAATTAGGTTCTTTTGCTCAGTTGCTCGTCCCCTCAAATCTTCTCTTCTAGTACTCTGGTTGCTCGATATGCCTACTAAGGTCGAAGTCCGTTGGAACATATATTCGATGGTGGTTCCCTTAAGGTCACTTGTTGTTTTTCTCTTGTCGCTTTAAGAATTTTTTCTCTTTGTTTTGGGTGTCCAGCATTTTAATATATTGTGGACGTTGGAGGAATTTTCTTTTCTGACTTTGCTGTTTGGAGTTCTTGTTGCTTCTTGTATTGGTATTGACTTGTCCGTTTTAGTTTGGGGAAGTTTTCATCTATTATTCGTTGAAGATCTGGTCAATACCTTTCTCTTGGGATTCTTCTCCTTCCTCTATTCTATGATGCGAGAGTTTGATCTTTTCATAGTTGTCCCACAGCTCTTGGTTGTTCCATTTTGTGTATTTTTAATTTTCATATCTTTCCTTGAGTGTTTTCAGTTGTTCTGTGTTTTCCATCCAGTCTGATATTATTTGTTCTGACTTCCTCCATTGTATTCTGAGGCTTTTTTCATTCTTGTCCTCTTGACATGGATGAGTGTTTGATTTCCTTTTCATTTCTCTTTCTGTTATTTATGTTTCTATTTCTTTTTGGAGCTTCTCGATCTCTGTTTGTAGCTCTTGTTGTTTGCTGGTGGTTTCTTTTTCTTTTTCAGCCATGGGATCTTTTCAGTGTTTCTCCACTTCCTTACAGGAGTTGTATCATTCTCTCTCTCGGGTCTTCTGAGTTCTTTCTTTCCTTAAGTCTTTAATTGTTTCTTTATATTTGTAGTTCTTTAAGTATATTCCAATTGTGTTCTGATGTCTGTGTCCGGGGGCATCCCAGAGGGATCCCACTGCAGAGTACTTCCATAGGGTTAGTAAGCTTGGCCGGGATTTCTGCATCCTTTCCAAGTAGTTGTCTCTTTCGTGATCCTGTGGGCATATGGGTTCCTTCCGTATTCCATGTGTGAGTCCTGAATGCCTCTTACTGTGTTGAAGGCGGGCTTTGCTGTCCCTCCTTCAGAGCCTTCTTCGTAATCAGTAGGGGGGGGGCTCTTCGGCCCGCGCCCCGGCACCTGCCGCTGGGCTCAGAGATCTCCAGAACTTAATTCTTACTCCCTATTGTATTTCAATGTCCAACATACTCTCAGTGTTAAGTCATGTTTTGAATCATTGACTATTGGATGGAAGAATGGAGAGATAGGAGGATCAGTAAATTTCCCCCTCAGAACACCTAGAAGGGCTGAGGCCCAGAGGGTAACACAGTTCTCTGGGGCTGAGGGTTAGGATCCTGATCCGTTGACAGGCCTGTCCTCACTACTGCCTTCCCTAGCAGGTTTGGGATGTACATTCCGTTCCTGCAGCTGAACTATGATCTTTGAAAGACAAACCTCTTCAGCCACATGACTTCCATGGGGCCCCCGAGAGGCAGTCAGCGGGCTGGCAAGGAGTCGGGACTACTTGCTAACACTGCGGGAGACTTGGAAGCAACATCCGAGACAGCTGTATGGTCCAGAAGCCATGCCAACCCATGCCTGCTGCCTGTCACCTAGCCTCATTCGAAATGAAGTGGAGTTCCTCAAAACAGACTTCAATTGGCACATGAAGGAAGTTCTTGTCAGCTCTATGCTGAGTGCCTATTACGTGGCCTTTGTGCCTGTCTGGTTTGTGAAGGTACATAGTGCATAACTCAACCCAAGGAATGTGTCTTGTTGTCTGTCCTGACCTGGGTATCTTCCTTAATTGCTCGCCATCTTGTTTCGAGGGAGGGTCTCCCTGAATCTGGAGCTTCTGATTTAGCTCGACTTCCCTAACACTGTGATTATGGGGGCCACACCACCATACCCAGCTTTTTTTTTTTTTTTTTGTCTTTTGAGAGTTTCCCTGTAGCCCCAGCTGTCCTGGAACTCACTATGTAGACCAGGCTGGCCTTAAACTCACAGAGATCCACCTGCTTTCTGCCTCCCAAGTGCTGGGATTAAAGGCATGTGCCACCATGCCTGGCTAACACCCAGCTTTTTTACATGGGTTCTAAAGACTAGAACTCAGGTCCTCATGCTTGTGTAGTGAGTACTTTGCCAGCCGAGCCATCTCCCCAGCCCTGTCTGCTAGTTTTGATTGGATGTCACTTCTGGAGACTTTGAATGCAGAGAATAAGGCTCCTTGAAAGGAAGTGACCTGAGGTCTCCAGACAGACAGTGGAGGACCTGCTTTTGGTGCAGGTGCATCCGGGTGTCCTGCTTTGTCAGTAGGTGAAGAAACCAGGAGTTGGAGCTGGAGAGGTGGTTCAGTGGTTAAGGACCACTGGCTTGGGGATCAGGTTCAGTTCCCAGTCGGTCACATTGTGGCTAACCATGTCCTTAACTCTAGTACCAGGGATCTGACACCCTCTTCTGGCTTTGCATGCCACATCCCCTACATGCATGCAGGCAAAACACATAAGATAAAAGTAAATAAAATCTGTCTGATCATCTTCAGAGTCTGTTTGTACCCCAGCGTGTACTTTCCACTTTTTATAACAAGCTGGAGCCTAGAGTTGACAGACTACAGAGACTTTTTCACCTTCTTTGTGGCCACCATTTTCCTGCCTTAGGTGCGGATAGCCCCCAACCAAGAGTGGCCACCAAATGTTAAAATCTTTTTAATGCCTGGCTATTGTCAGTCCCCTTATCATTTTGTTCATGAGAAAAGGCACAGAAAACTCAAATTATTTGCCCAAAATCATGTAGTTATTATTATTATTATTATTATATTCAATTCTTTTTAATGTAATTTTTTTTANTGGTATGTGGTTGTGCTCAAGGTCTGGGGCGTCGTGAGGGCGGATGGCCTGGATGGAGCAAACCTGAAGAGAGACAAGGCTGGCTGTTTAGATGGCAGGACTGTGGAGAGAGGAGAGCCAGCTCTCCCTGAGGACACACTCTGGGTGGGGTCTGAGGCCTCTGTCACATAAGCAGCCGTGCATCTCTCCAGGTCTTTGAAATGAAGGGCTAAGGCTGCCCTCCAGAGGAATCGCACAGGGCTGCTTGGAGACTGCAAGCTCAAGCTGGAAGCACCTGTCCAGGAGGATGTGGCTGAATAGGAATGACCTCCCTGGGAGAGCCGTGTGCTGAGGGAGACCCTTTCCCCACAGGAAACATGAAGGAAGGCCAGCCGTGACTGTCCACACTCACTCTGATGTTGACCCAGGAGTGAGAACAGGGCCTGCTCAACCCAGGACAGCTGAGGGCCCCCACCCGATCAGAGACCTCCAGAAAGCCAGACCCTCCTGCTGGGATCTTACCTGGATAGGAGCGCAGTGGTAGTTCCAGTGCTTCCTGTGCAGGTCAAAGGCCTCTCGCCCGGCCTATGGCCATGTAGCCACTTGAACGTCAGGCCTGGCTCTTCATGCAACTGTCCAGTTGTCAGCCAGTCCGACCCCCATCCCATGGCTCAGGAGCCATGGACCTGGGGGTTTTCCCCTTCTGCACTTCAAAGCAGAAAGACAGGAGGGGACTCTCAGTGACTTTCAATATAGAGGAATGGCCCTGCTTCCTCATAACTCCCCAAGTGGCTCTCCAAGGATTCTTGGCTACCTTTGGCAAACCCATCTCCCATCCCTGCCATGCCTCTGGACAAAGTTCCCTGCTGTCTACTACTAGGACTACTTCCTGAGGCTCCACTGGGGTAACTGTGTGGAATTGGTCATCTTGAGGTGAATGGTCTGCCAAGTGACACACTCCCTGAAAGCCCCAGGACAATCTGCCACTCACACAGGACATTAGGAAAACCATGGCTGGAAGGAAGAGCTGTGTAGCAAGCTGCCACCCACACACCTGCTTCTTCAGCCCTCCCCATTCTTGGCAGGCTGGTTGTCACAGGAGGTGGAGCTTCTTGTTGGGGGTGGCAGGCAACAGCAGAGGTATCTGAGGCTGGTGATGATTGCCCTCTTCACCCTTTTCCAGCCCCGACGACGACGAGGATGACTTGGAAGGGAGGGTGTGGTGGCATCCTGTGGGTGGCCAGTCCTATCTTTGGATATGTCCCCAACAAAGGAGCCTCCTGGGGTGACAACCGGGGGCAGGGGAGAGGATGGCTGACTCCCATCAGACGGGCCACCAGAGAGCCCAATCTTGGTGTCGTTCCTGGTGTCCAGACTGTTGCTGAGGAGCAGAGCAGAAGTAGAGCTCCAATGGGACAGGNCTGAAAGCACCAGGACCATCTGCCACTCACACAGGACATTAGAAAAAGCATGGCTGGAAGGAAGAGCCCTGGAGCAACCTGCCACCCACCTACCTACTTCTCCATGTCCCCATTATTTGCAGCCTGGTTGTTACAGGTGGTGGAGCTTCTTGTTGGGGGTGGCAGGCAATAGCAGAGGGATCTGAGGCCGGTGATGATTGCCCTCTTCACCCTTTTCCAGCCCTGACGACGATGACTGGAAGGGATGGTGTGGTGGCATCCTGTGGGTGGCCAGCAGTGCTTTCATCTTTGGATGATATGTCCCCAACAAAGGAGCCTCCTGGGGTGACAACCGCGGGGGGGCATAGCCCAGGATGTGTCGATTTGCACTGGGGACCAGGAGGAGGATCTGGTTTCATAGGTGGTGTTGACCTTTACACCATGGCATGCCCCCAGGGGAGAGAATGGCTGACTCCCATCAGACAGGCCAATCTTGGTGTTGTTCCTGGTGTCTAGACTGCTGCTGAGGAAGGAATCCTCCAAAGCAGAGCTCTGATGGGATAGGTAATGGGTCCCCTTAGGCTGGCAGCACTGTGTCTTCTGCCATACTGCCACTCCTCCTTCTCTTCCTCCTCCTCCTGGGCTTCAGGTGGCCAGTTGCAGCTGGGCAAAGCAGGCTCAGAAGCTCTCCTTCGGGGTACAGAGAAGCTGTGAGACTCTGCCTTGATGATAGCAAGACCTGCCCACAAGGGCTTTGCCCGGTGCTCGAAGCAGTCTCCCCAGGGTGACTGATGATTATACTTCTGGTCTCTGAGAGACTCTCTGATCTCCCCCCACTCATAGCCTATGCTCTTCATGGCCCTGACAATGTTGGGGCTGGGCTTGCCTGCCACAGTATGTGTGCAAGTTGGTGGTGAATATGCCTCACAGTCTCTGACCATCGGGCACTCGAGGATTTGGTGGACTGTGGGCCTTCTGCCAGGGTTGATCATCAGCATTTCAACAATTAGATTAAAAATGTCGATAGACACTGAGCTAGGAATACTGAAGCTGGCAGCAGACCTGCCACTTCACCTCCTCAGGAGGAGGAGACCCGAGTGGGAATTCTGCTGTGACCATGACGAAAAGGAGCACTCCCAAGCTCCAGATGTCAGCGGGATAGCCACAGTATGGCTCCTCTCCAAACAGTTCGGGGGCATAGTAGGGCAGTGCACCACAAAAGCCCACTAGCATCTCCCCAGGTTGGACTTTAACTGCCAGCCAGAAATCGCCCAGTTCGGCATTTCCCCTGCCATCAACCAGGACGTTTTCTGCCTTTATGTCCATGTGGACGATGCTGTTGCTGCGGCAGTACTGCACTGCTCGTAATGCCTGGCTAAACAGCCTTCGGGTCTCTTGCTCATGGATAGCACCCTATTCAATGATCTGCTTCACCAGCGCTCCCTGTGGAGCAAGCTCCATCACCATGTAGGTGTGGTCACTCATTTCCACCACGTGAAAGAGCTTAATGATGTTCGGATGAGAGAGGCCTTTCATAATATCTATTTCACTCTCTATGAAGAAGGCATCCTCCTCATTCTTTCTCATGATCTTTATGGCAACGCTGTTGCCTGTGGGAATGTGGCAAGCAAGTTTGACTTTACTGAAATTTCCTCTACTGAGGGTCTTCCTCAGTTTATAGTTGGTGCTGAAGATCTCATCAACACAAGAGCAGGCTTTCATGTCCTGCTCCATGGTCAGGTCCTCCATGAAGGTGTTAGGAACAAACACACCTTGGGGTATTAAAAAAAATAAAATATTAAGGGCATATCTACAAGGCATTTTATAGCTCCAATTTCTACACCAAAAATTGGAGAGATCTCACACAACCTCATGAAGCCCCTGAATGTACAAACAATGCTCAAGCAGGAGACAGTAAAGCAGAACAAAGATCAGGCAGATAGAAATGAGAAGAGAACTGAAAGTAGAAAACAAAGGACCCAAGAACCAAAGTTGGTTATTGGAAAGGATCACAGACATGGCAACCCCTCCCCTCATGGAACGCCAAGAGCAGCAGGAATAATAGCAGAATCAGAAGAAGCTGACATTACGGCAGCTGCCACTGAAACCCAGAGGCTCAGTGGGAAATGACTTGAAAAGTCCCATCCCAGTGAAGAGGAAATTCTGGAATTACTGGACAAACTTCTGTTAGTACATGACCTTCAGAACTGAACTGAGAGCATGTGAAACATCAAAGAGATCAATAATAAGAAACTATGAAGAATCTGTGAACACAGGAATGCTCAGATAGATCCACAGAGAGTCACTGACTGATTCTACCAGATGCTTAAAGAACTATGGATGCTCCTCCAAGCACTCCATAAAACAGACAGGGAGGGGACCATTCCTACCTCATTCCTCACAACTAGTATTAACATGATAGCTAAACCAGGCAAGGACACTGTCTTGGCTAGTTTGTGTTGTCAACCCAAAACACTTGGGAAGAGGGAACCTCAATTTATGAATGACCTCTATCAGACTGGCCTATGGGCATAACTGTGTACTCATTTTCTTGAGTGATAGTGGATGTGGGTGGTCTCGGTTACCCCTGGGTGGTGCCACCACTGGGCACATGGTCCTGAGTTGTATAAGAAAGCAAGCTGAGTAGAGACCAGACCAACAAGCCAATCAGCAGTCTTGCTCTGTGGTCTGTGCTTTAGCTGCTGCCTCCAGGTTCCTGCCCTGAGTTCCTGCCTTGACTTCTCTTGATGATGGACTGTGAGCTGTCGGCCAAGAGCCCTTTGGTATCTAAGTCATTTTTGTCCTGAGTATTGTATCTCAGTAATAGAAAATAATCTAGGACAGACAAAAAACTGGGGAAAACACCTGTTTCCCAGAAGAACATAGATGTGCAAATCCTTAATGAGACTATTTGATAATACTCCATACCAAATTTCATAACACTAAAAAATCATACTATCATACTTCAGAATCAAGATGTGCTACATAGGGATTCAAGGACTGATCCACATATGTAAATCCGTGAGCAATACATCACAGAAGCAGAATCAAGGGCAAGGGTCCCATTCTCAATCTATAACCAGCCAAAAGGAAGATGAAATTTTGTCAGTGCCAGGAAACAGATGGAACCAAAGAAGATTGCTTTTCCAGGAGCAAGCCAGACTCACAGACAGATATCATTTGTTGTCTCTCATATGTGGAATTTGATGAGGGATGGAGGTCCTGGACACAAGCATGAAGAGGAGGAAGTGGTTTGGAGAATGTGAAATAGAGCTGTTTATAACATCAAAAAATAAGAAAAGGAACACATAACAGAAATAAGGAGTTTTTAAAAAGTCAGTTAATCATTAAGAAAATTGATGAGGGACTGGAGAGATTGCTAGGCAGTTGTTAACACCACCAGCTGCTCTTTCACAGGACCTGGTCCAGCACCTGAATACATGGCAGCTGATAACCATCCCGGACACCAGTTTGTGGATCTGATGCCCTCTTCTGACATCTGTACATATTACATGTATGTTATGCACTTAGTTATATGCAGACAAAACAACTTTACCCATAAAAATTAATAACAGAAAAATCAAAATAAGCACACATTGTACTCAAAGCCTGTAATAAACAAATACGTATGAAATCCACAAAAGCAGAAGCAGCAAACTGAGAAAGAAACTCACTACTTGGAGGTCCAACAGTTCAGAAAATCTGAGTTAGTAGCTCACAGGTGTGGAGATCCAACAACTCTCCCACCAGTGAAGAGTTTCTACACTATAAGTACAGAAACCTGTCTCCATGGTGCAGTATATGGGCAACAGAGTCTATGTCCTCATGATGGCTCACTGTGATGTCAGAGCCAGTAATGGACCAATCAGGGATGGGTACAAGCCACACTGGTTTTCCTCACATTCTGTTCATAAGGGCAGGGAAGGCATAATGGTGGGAGAGGCTGGTCCCTGGCTCAGTAGGGACCTGAGAAGGCTGGTTAGGCAGGAGTTTGTAGTACCCCTTGTCTCACCATGATCCACTTGTTCCTTGTAGCCTCCCCTGCCAAGGTTCACAAAATCCCAAAACTGAGCTCCTTGCTGGGGACCCATGTTCAAACACGTGATTGATTCTTTATCGGCATTGACATCCAAATCATATCAATGACCTTTTCCACTTTAATAGTAATGGAAGAGTAAAAAGAACTACACACTCCAAAGCATCACTCTTCAATGGGTTATGGACACTGATAGTCACAGTTTGTGGATGGAGTCAGTGCTCCACTTTTCTATTGTACCCCGGCCTTTTAAACCAAACCCTGTGGTTTATAGAACTTGTCGTGTCCACACTGAACATATTCAATTCCTGTTCACTGAGCTGCAGTTGAGGAGCAAATAGAGGACAATCCTTTACAGACACTGGGGCCCTGTCACAAAATCCCTGTTTCCCAGACACCTTGGGCAAATGTGGCTTACATTTTGGGTCTAGAAGAAGGAAGTGCTCATGGTATGATCTCCTTAGACTCCATGAGACGTCACATCTAGAACCCAGTTTCTCAGAAGACTGTGGGCTGATATGAAAATATCTTCAAGGGAAGAAACCTATCAACTATAATTCCATAGACCACCAATTGTCCTTGTTTTAGGTGAATGATAGAGCCATATCCAGTGATCTTGTTCCCTTCATGATATTCACAAAATGCCTTAGTTTTGATAGTTCATTTAAAAAAAAAGAGTAAAATAAGCCTGCTAACTTATGATTCATTAGGTTGACAAGTAAAGATTGAGGCCCCAGCCGATTGAAGGCACAGGGAGGGTCACTTTCCTGCTGTCATCTTCCCTCACATGGTCAATAGAAGGATTGAAGGCAGTCCTTAAACCTCCTGGTAAAGACCGAACATGGGCTGAATAAGTGACAAGTCAGTAAGACACTTGTTGCTTTTGCAGAGAAACCAAGTTCAGTGCTCATCAACCACCTGGTGACCCACAACTATGTGTACCACCAGATCTAAGGGATCTACCATCTTTTGCCCTCAATAGCCATGAAGCAGGTGTGTAGTGCATAAACATACATGCAGACAAACACTATTCATCTCTTAAAAGTACACTAAAAGAATGATCACACTTTCCAACTTAAAAACTAGCCTCATCTTTGTGAGGTTCCTAAGTATCTCAAATCTCCATCACAGATCCAGTGTGGGGATAGATTGGCTCTTCTGGAATCTGCTTCATTCTGGGGACCATGTGGAACCTCTGCTGGAGAATAGTAGACCTGCTTTCCAGGCCATTCAGATTTCTTGGAAACAAGCAGAACCTGTTGGGTCATTGAAGAAAGTTGGAAAACACTCCACTCTCTGACCCCTCTGCATCTCCACATTTCTCTGATCCCTTCCCAAGGCTCGGCACTATTGAAGCTTTTTCCTGTCTGGCAGGACACAGGAAGCTATGAGGGTCCAGGCCAACTCCTTGCTCCCCCCATGTCTTGGAAAGAGCGGCCTGAAGGCCACTAAGGAAGCCTCCTGTAGACTTGGCCTTTACTGAAATCCCTCTTAAAGCAAGCATCACATAAGTCCTGTATGAGTCTCAAGCAAACATCTTTATTCTAAGTTTCTCTTGGGAAAATCTCTACAGCAAGTCTCTGGCAAAACTCAGGTTCTTATGGCAAATCTCATGATGTTTCCTTTGTTACAAGTTTATATAGGGAGAAATACATGGCTCTCAGAAAGTGGAGGAAAAGGGCTAGGATTTTAAACAATGTGCTTCACACAAAGGAGATGAGGGGAGAGAACTCCAAGAGATAAGGCTTAGGTGAATTAACAACCTTGGTGGAAGGCATTTAACCATTAAGAGCATACATAAATCCTTATAAAAGCAAGGAAGAGAGTCTAGAAATAACATGATGTACTCAAGTCCTAATCTAAGGTATACACTAACAAGAGAAAAGCACTAACCAGAAGGAGAAATAGATAGTAAATCAAATGGAGACTATCCCAGGATGGTTTTCCCATAGAACAAAGGAATTTAGACCTTAGCAGCTGCATCCCATCTGCTCTTCTAATAACAGGACTGTGAATGAGTTCTTGTTTTATTAGCCCATTTCTCTGCCTGGGCTTAGTTGCTATCTCAGAGACTCCTGAATTCTCTGGTCTTCTAAATTAACTCATTCCGGTCTACAGCAGGAAGTTATAGCCACAAGGACCAGGATGCCCCTCAGGTGTAGCCTCAGCAACTTAGCTCTGCTGTGACACACCTTGTCAAAAACAGAGAGAAACACCAAATCCAGGAAACTGGCAGGGGCACAACTCAGAGAACTGGGCCTTGATAGAATCCTGAGTCCTCAGGATTCAGCACGCACACCCCTGTCCATAGGAGATTAGCTGCAGCGTTGGCTTGTTCCAGTTCTCTATTGATTCTGCAACAACCAGACATTTCAGAATCAGCCACATGGCCGTTTCAGTTCTACCTTCTAAAAAAGGATTTAGTTTATTTCAAATTATGTGTACTGGGCATGGTAGGTATGTTTACATGTGAATGCAGTTCCTGAAACAGCTCAAAAGAGGGCATCAGATCCCCTTG
>VZQC01012519.1:1036276-1057951 GCA_009823505.1 Rhizomys pruinosus
GTGGGAGGGTTGCTGCCAGAGGGTGCCAACGGAGAATCAGATATAAAGGTGATTAAGACTGATTGAAAAATTATGTATGAAACACACTAAAAATTCAATTATGAAAAAGAAAGCAGCCTGGGGGCTGGAGAGGTGGCTCAGTGGTTAAGAGCAATGGCTACTCATGTAGAGGACCTGGGTTCGATACCCAGTACCTGCATAGCAGGTAACAACTGTCCATTCTCCAGTTCCAGAGGAACCAACACCCTTTAATCTGAGCACTCCGAAGGCAGAGGCAAGCACATGTCTGTGAGTTCAAGGCCAGCCTGGTCTACATAAAGAGTTCTAGGCCAGCTGGGGCTACAGGGAGACCCTGTCTCAAAAAGAACCAAAAAAAAAAAAAAAAGTTCTAAAAGTTAAAAACTAATTCTACCTTATTAATCTGCTCAAAAGGAAAAAAAAACAATATATGTACCATTCAGCATAGAAAAGCTACATGTTAGAAATGTGTACATATGTATCTTTCTTAATTGACCCAGTCATTAAATGTACCTTTGGTAACAGGTACTAAATTCTTCATATACAGGTCATGACTTAAGAAAATTACTTTAGCCGGGCGTGGTGGCACACGACTTTAATCCTAGCACTTGGGAGGCAAAGGCTGGTGGATCTTTGTGAGTTCAAGGCCAGCCTGGTCTACAGAGCGAGTTCCAGGACAGCTGGGGCTACAGGGAGACCCTGTCTCAAAAAACCAAAAAAAAAAACAAAACAAAAAAAAAGAAAAGAAAATTACTTTAGCAAAAAATACTTTCTTCTTCTTGAAATTTTAATTCTTTCTCAGCTTAATATACAGGCAAGCATCAGAAATTTAACTAAAAGTTTGGGCCAATTCATTGCATATTTGCCCTCTAAAATGAAAAATAAACTAAGTTGAAGCAGTGTATTGCCATAAGTTTAAGGTAAACAATGTCCTTTTAATTTATAGCACTTAAACTAGAAGAATCTGATCATCTCCAATGCAAGTGCTTACAAGGACAATCTAGTTTTGAACTTTAAAAATCACATAGGAGAATCCTAAAAAATTCACTTTTCCCTAAATAATGGAAGACTTCTAAAACAGTATCTTCAGTTATCGAACTGCTGCAATATGGAGCTAGTGCATAGCCTTGACCAAAATGACAAGGCACAATTAAAAAAAAAAAGTAAACTGGGGCTGAGAGATGGCTCAGCGGTTAAGAGAGCCAACTGCTCTTGCAGAGGACCAGGGTTCAATTCCAGCACCCACCCGTGGTGGCACACGCCTTTAATCCTAGCACTCGGGAGGCAGAGGCAGGTGAATCTATGTGATTCAAGGCCAGCCTGGTCTACAGAGTGAGTTCCAGGCCAGTTGGGCCACAGGGAGACCCTGTCTAAAAAAAAAAAAAAAAAAGGAAACCATTATATGAACAAGTCATTGAAGATAATTTAAGGCCTTGAAGTGAATTAATCAGCTATATAACTTATGGCTGAAGTATAAGTCATAAATTATCCACCTGCAATGTAAACAGCATGCTTTTCCGGCTTCTGTTCTATGAACAAGGAATCAGGAAGAGCTGCTCCTTAAGGTCTGTGTATCAGATCCTTCTGGACCAGGGAAAAGTAAAGTCATTCAAGTTTCCTACTGTCCAGGAAGGGTGAGGATTGCTTTAGCCATTTGTGTGCAGCACCAAACTTTCACCTGGGGTGGAAGTCTATGGTTCACACTCACCCTCACTTGGTAGCAGAAGTCACCCTCACCAAACTTTCACCTGGGGTGGAAGGCCACGGTTCACACTCACCCTCACTTGGTAGCATTGAAAGGGAAAATATGAACTTTGCTCAACATTTACTTTTGGGGCAGCTGACTAAAGTAACTATAAGGACAAGCAATCTCTACATTCATCATCTAATCCTTTTGGGTTGGCCCTCAGACACTCGTCACTTGGGCCAGAAGAAAACAGTAAACTTTTTAACACTTTATGCATTTCTTCTTGACAAAAACTGAAGTTATTAATGGTCCACATGTAGAAAAATTTTACTACTTTAACCTGCATATAACACCAGATTGCAGCAACAAGGCTAGCAGACATATCTCTGGGCAGAGATGGAGTAGGTTCCTGAGATATCGCCAACTACTGTAGCCTTAGGATTTATGAAATACCCCACAGATTTGAGTAATTCAACCAGACTTGGGGCTGAGGCAAGCTCCTGCAGGGAGCCCCTCCAGTGAGCCACACCCCCTCCCCAGCACTCCTCCCTCCCCTCAGACCCTACACTTCTCTGAGATAAGCAAACTGCCACCTGGTCCCCACTCAGCCTTCAACTCTGAACTTCTTATTCTAGCTAAATTTTTGGAAATGTTGTTGAGCGGGGGAGGCGTACATGGGCCAAGACGTTAAGTGTGGAATCAGAGGACAGCTTTGTAGAGTTCATTCTGTCCCTCCACCTTCAATGGGTCCCCTGTGAAGACTCAGGATGTCAGCTCTGAACAGCAGTCACTTTAACCTGCTGGGCCATCTCACCTGCTCCTTATTGATAGTTTTGAAGAATTAGCATTCAGGGCTTTCTCTTAGGACTGGGGAAATGACTCCATAGGTAAACTGCTTGCTACACAAGCATGGGGACCTGAGTTTGGATCCCAGCACCCATGCAAAACCTGAGCGTGGCAATCTGCAACATGACCCCAGTGCTGGGAGAGCAGAGATAGGCAGGTGCCAGGGCTTCACTGGTCAGCCAGTCCACCCAAAACAACCAGCTCCAGGGTTACTGAGAGACTCCAAAAATGAGGAGGAGAGCTAAGCTGTAGTTCCATGGCTGAGTACTGCCTAGCAGGCATGAGGGCCTGGGATCATTCCACAGTTCTCCAAAGAGGAAAAAAATAAAGTAGACAATGATAAGGATAAGTGATGTTGATGACCTTTGACGTCTACAGAGGCACACACATGCAAACATCACATACACACACAAAGGGTGAGTGTGTACACATGTATGTGCACATGTGTTGAGCGTATACATGTGTTGTGGGTATATGTGGCTTTTAAATGATCTGTCTTTTAAACCTTTGGAACTCATTTAGAGTGAGAGAAATGTGGAAGTATTTGGTACATTGAGTTAAAAGGCTGTTGAATGCTGGCAGCACAGCTTAATGGGCTATAGGAGACTGGAAGACAGGAGTGCTGAGAGACATGTGGACCTTGGAGGCCTGGTTCATTAAGTCCTAGAGATCTGGAACCGGAAATGAGGCCATTCATGTGCTATTTGGGCCAAGAACCTGGCTTTATTCTGCCTATGTCCTGAGAGGGTTAGTGAAGCTTAATTGAGAAATGATGGACTGGTTTGTTGGGCAGCGTGGATCTCAGGACAGGTCAGCATTCAGGCTGGTGCTGAGAAAGCAAATATTAAAGATATCAGCACCACTGAAGTGAAACCTGCTGAGATGCATTGGGACAATAGGAAAGTGTTTTCTCAGTGTCAGCACTCAGAAGCTGATACAGCTCTGATCCAAGGGGGTCAAGTATAGTATCATAAGCATCGTCCATGTGACACTGGTTTTTGTTTGCTTGTTTGTTTTTATGGTCTTTTTGAGACAGAGTCTCCCTGTAGCCCCAGCTGTCCTGAACCTTGCTCTGTAGACCAGGCTGGCCTTGAACTCACAGGGATCTGCCTGCCTCTGCCTCCCAAGTGCTGGGATTAAAGGAATGCACCATCACGCCCAGCTGCGACACTGGTTTTGAACGGATGAAAGTTCTAAGACTGAGAGAGTCATGGAGATGCCAGGCATGGTGTGGCAAGATCAGAGTCCCTGCAGAGAGGCCCTGAGAGGCCGTTGCATAAAGTTGTGAAGACAAAAGTGAATCTCAAATTACAGTGAACACGTCAGAATATCGGAGATGTCAGGACCATAGCGTGTCTGTCAAGAAGAGGTCCAGGTGTGGAAGCAACATAAGCTGAAGAAGAAGTTGTGTGTGCTACAGGTGGCAGAGCTGGATGGGTGGGGCTTCCCCAGCTCCTGGGAACCCCGAAGATGACATGATGAGCCCCAGATGCTGAATTTGGATTCGCCCTTCTGGGGTTTGGTTTCTCTTTGGTGTAATTATATTTTATCTTAGCTCTTTCTTATTAGAATGTTTATTCTGTGCTACTATATATTAGAAATATATAACTTTTCATTATTTTTTTTGAGACAGGGTCTCCCTATATCCCCAGCTGGCGTGGAACTCACTCTGTAGATCAGACTGGCCTTGAACTCACAGAGATCTGCCTGCCCCTGCCTCCTGAGTGCTAGGATTAAAGGCGTATGCCAACACGCCAGACTTAAAGATGGTAATTAGCTGCCATGTGGGCTCTGAGAATCAAACTCATGTCCTCTGCAAGAATAGTTGGAGCTCTTAACTGCTGAGCCATCTCTCCAGCCCCATAACTTTTCAACTTATTGGATCCCATATTTAAACAACTTTAGACTTCTGAAGCCTTGGAATTTGCAAAGACTTTGGTACTTTTAAAAGTTGAGCCAGGCGTGGTGGTACATGCCTTTAATCCCAGCACTCTGGAGACAGAGGCAGGCAGATCTCTGTAAGTTCAAGGCCAGCCTGGTCTACATAGTGAGCTCCAGGCCAGCTGGGACTAAAAGGGAGACCCTGTCTCAAAAAGACCAAAAAAAAAAGGAGTTGAACTACATTTTACATTATAATATAAACATTAGGCTTTGAGGACAAGAGGTAGAAATTTATGGCTTAAAGTAATATATTTCTGTGTCAACTTGACAAGAGGTGGAGTTGGATTTGTAATGGTTATTTTTAATTATCAACCATGTATAATCTAGAATTACCCGGGAAGTGAGTCTTAGTGAAGAATTATCCAACTCAGGTTGGCTTATGGGCATGGTCGCAGGAGATTACCTCAATTACATGAATGGATGGATGTGAGGAGACGGAGCCTAAGAGTGGGTGGGTTGCACTATTCTCTGGGATTAGGGTACTAGACTGAATAAAAAGGAGAAAGCTAGCTGGGCCCTAGGCATGAATTGGTTCCTTTCTCTGTGCTCTTGACTGTGGGTGTAGGTGACTAGCTGCTTCCAGTTCTTGCCTTGACTTCCCCACAGTGATGGACTGTCACTAGAATTGTAAGATAAAGTAAATCCTTTTCCCACTAAGCTGCTTTTGTCACAATAATTTATCACAGTAAAAGAAATTCAAGCAGGACACTTATCAAGGAACCTTGTGAATCTTCTAACTTTCATGAATGTTCTGAGTTTTGTAAGTTGTGTTAACCTCCTGAGTCTTATGCGGCTCCCTCTTCCCTAGAGGAAGAACTGTTTCAATTCAGGGGAAATGTGTACACAACATTATAATATGAAATATGAAAATATAGACATTTAAGGGATAGGATGATGATTGCTGTTGTGAGTTAACTTGGGTTCTCCAAAGAGATAAGCTGCGGTCCTGATCCCAGCTGTCTACCAACGTAATCTTACTTGGAAATGGGATTTTTAGAGACATAAAACCTTAAGACAGGCTTACACTAGATACATCTGCCAGGCGTGGTGGTGCATGCCTATAATCCTAGCACTCAGGAGGCAGAGGCAGGTGGATCTTTGTGAGTTCAAGGCCAGCCTGGTCTACAGAGTGAGTTCCGGGACAGCTGGGGTTACAGGGAGACCCTGTCTTGAAAAAGACAAGAGAGAGAGAGAGAGAGAGAGAGAGAGAGAGAGAGAGAGAGAGAGAAGGCAAGGGCTGGAAAGGGATCAGCAAATCAAAGCCCTTGTCACCAAGCCTGACAGCTTGAGTTTGATCCTTGAAGTCTACATGGAACCAACAAGCTCAAGTTTTTCTTTGACCTCCACATCTGTATCATGGCATGCATGTACGAACACACACTGAATGAGTAAATTAAATAACATGGAAAGGAAACACAGACAACACAGAGACATGCATACATGGAGGGAGGACGGTCTAATGGCTCATCCACAGAGCCAGTTTGGTCAGGATCCTGCTGCGTTGAGACCGTCAGACTCCCCAGGCTGCTGTTGGGCTGCTGCTGCTGCTGTTGCTGTAACTGCTGAACCAACTCAGACTTTGTGCACTAGTTACTTTTGTGTAGTGGTGACCAAAACTTCTGAGAGAACAGTTTAAGAGAGGAAGAATGATTTGGCTCAAGGTTTCAGAGGGTTCAGTTCATGGTCACTTGCCCCCACGGGTTTGGGCAGAACTGTACCTTGCAGGAGCATTCAGCAGAGAAGCTTCTTCATTTCATGGGGCAAAGGAAGCAGAGAATGGGAAGGGGACTTAGGAACAGGTAGAACCTTCAAAGGCATGACTCCAAGACCTACATGCTCCAACTAGGCTCCACTTCCAAAGTTTCTACAACCACCCCAAATAGTGTCACCAGCAAGGGACCAAGAACTCAACACACAGAGCTATACTGGATATTTCATATTCAAACAATAACACTTTGACTCTCTATATCACAGATCACAAATCTGGGCAGCAATATCCAATGGTCAAATCCAGGCCATCCGTCAATATTAGGGATTCACAAAGGGCTGGGTCTCCGCTGCCCTCCAAGTTGTACAGGTTAGGAGATATGGAAGAGATTTCTCCAAAGGAAAAAGGGCATCTTAAATATGACAGGAAAGGGGCAAGCCCCACCATCCTCAATCCCCAAAAGAGAAGGATACACACTTTACTGCAAAGGAACTAATTTTTTTGTATTTATTTATTATTTATTTGTTTAATTATTATTTTGTGGTGCTGGGCTCACACCCAGGGTCCCGGGTGCTGTACATGCTGGGTGAGCACTCCACCACTGAGGTCTTCAGCTGTAGCCCAAGAACTCATTTTTCAAATTAATATCAATAGGAAGCCCTGATAACAAAAAAAACCAAAGCCCTGTTGCTCAATGGTTATCATTGGCTGATCACTCCTGGAAAGCTGTTTTGTTGAGAAAGCTCGTTGCTCAAGACTTCTTACCCAAGTTGTGAAAATGTGGTCCAGAAAGGACCATAAACCTGTGCAAAGACCCTGACCTGCACACAGCACCTGCAGCCCCCTCTGCTTTCTCATATCCAGGGGTACAACTCCTAACTTCTCTCCTCCTAGTCACAGTGTCCAACTCCTGCAGATAGGCTGCTGCCTCTGGATGTGCTGTGCTGAATAAATACACTCTTGTCCTGTTGAAGGTCTACACTGGTCTGTTTCCTGACTCCAGGCAATTACCTGCACTCTGATTTCAAACCAATAGCACCTCTAAACCAGGGATCCATGGAAACAGGTGCAAGTCTTGACTGGTTCTGGGTGAAATGCAAATGAGCAGTCAACATAAAGGATGCTCCATTTCATTATCCTTTCAGTAAAGGGACTTTTTCCATTTAAGCAGCTTTTAATGAAAGTCAAATAGGAGACACTCATTCACTCCCGCCTCTTCTCCATGGTTTCTTCCTTGCAGTTTCCCTTTTCCTTTCCTACTGGGTGAGATTTGGCTTCCCTTCCAGGAGGTTTTCGCAGTCTTCGTCCAACTTTACCCTGGTGATAATCACCTTGCTGGGGTAAATGCCCACATGGACACTTGTGCCATTTCCTGCTGCATCCCTTTGATGTAGATGACATATTTCTTCCTGTAAACCTGGACCACTTTGCCAATGTGCTGACCTTTGTCATGCCCTGGTACAACCTGAAATTCATCATCTTTTCTAATCGACACAGACTAAACACCGTACTTCTGTCTCAGCTCTATGCACAGAGGGGAGGACAGACTCTTCCTCCAAATGTGAGAAGCTGCATTGGAGTGCATTGTACAGTCCTTGCTTAGTTCAGAACTCACAAAGGGATTGAACTCATTTTGGTGGTTGCTCCTCCAGTGATGGTCTCAAAGGCAAAAAGGACGACAGGCAACTTCTGGTTCTGCAAGTTCAGAAAAGAATCCTTCAGCAGGATAACTCCATGAAATGACTTCAAACATGGAAAGAATGAATCTAGAAAACTTGCATCCAAGGAAGTCCTTTTTTGAGTTTTTATTCTACTTTACATCTTTTAAAGCCTCTCATTCACCTGCATGGAGTGCCTGCATCCTTCAGTATTGAGAAAAGGCCTTGTGTACAATATGTGCACTGTACTCATTTGTTGATTTAGTTCTAGGCCTATTTAAATCAGAATCTCTTGTTAAAGAATTAAAAATATTTTTTAAGGAATAAGTGGGTATCCCTAAGGAAGGTCATAACCAATTCTATCTCCTAAAAGTTTTTGAAAATCATACAGAATTTTAAGGGAATCTTGTCTAATTTGTACCTTTTGGGGTATAATTTTACTTCTTTTAATTATGTTACCTAAATATTTATAAGGAAGACTGTTTTGAATTTTTCAGTAGTAATAACTAATCCATAATACTCTTGCCCTGTAAATACAATTGTGATAACATTTTTTTCATCTGGGCAAGCAAATAAAATAACATCTATGTAATGACTGATTATTAAACTATTAGGATATAATTTTCTAATCTGATCTAAAGGTTGGTTAACATAATATTGGCATAGTGTAGGGCTATTTAACATACCTTGAGAAAGTACTTTCCATTGATATTTCTTAGTAGTTTGTTGATTGTAGGAATAGTAAACAAATTTTTCACAGTCTTCTGGTTGAAGAGAAATTATTTTTAAAAAAAAATCCAGCCAGGCATGGTGGTGCACACCTTGAATTCCAGCACTCAGGAGGCCAAGAGATCTCTGTGAGTTCAAGGCCAGCTTGATCTACATAGTGAGTTCTAGACCAGCTGGGGCTACAGGGAGACCCTGTCTCAAAAAGACAAAAAAAAAATCCTTTAAATCTATGTTAATGTAAAGGAATCAAACTAGGAGACTCCTGGCTGGAGTCTCCTCATAGGCTGGATAACTTCATTAACATTTCTTAAATCTGGCAACATTCTCCATTTTCCCGATTTTTTTCTTGACTACAAATCTTGGAGAGCTCCATGGACTAGTAGATTTTTCTACACCCCCTGCTTTCAGCTGCTCATCCACTAATTCTTTTAAAACTTGAAATTTTTCTTTAGTTAGAGGCCACTACTCCATCCAAATGGGAGTCTTAGTCATCAATTTCAGAGCAAGGCATACTGTGAAACGGTGGCCTTTAAGATAAATTTTGTGCAAAGAGCTGAACAGAGACTTCACAAGTGAGGAATTAGAAATGGCTGAGAAACACCTTAAGAACTGTTCAACATCACTAATCATTAAGGAAATGCAAATCAAAATCACTTTAAGATATCATCTTACTCCAATAAAGACTGGCTAGGATCAAGAAAACTAATGATACCAAGTGCTGGAGAGGTTGTGGGGAAAGGGGAACACTCATCCACTGCTGGTGGGAATGAGAACTCATGCAGCCACTATGGAAAGCAGTGTGGAAAACCCTTTGGAAGACTTGGAATGAACTTGCCACCTGACCCAGCCATACCACTCCTAGGCATGTACCCTCAAGACTCACCCCACCACAGAGATACATGCACAGCCATGTTTATTTCAGCTCTCTTCACAATAGCAAGGAGCTGGAACCAACCCAAATGCCCCTCAACTGATGAGTGGATAGACAAAATGTGGTACATCTACACAATGGAGTTCTATGCAGCAGTAAAGAAAGATTACATCATGAGCTTTGCAGGAAAATGGCTGGAGCTGGAGGACATCATGCTGAGTGAAGTAACACAGTCCCAGAAAAACAAACGACGAATGGTATCCCTCATCTGTGGATGCTAGTGCCAATTACCTAGTTGTAAGTATTTCCTGTGTATAGCCCCTTGAGCTTTTGTCCAAAGCAGTTGGGAGTGATGCATATTGGAAACAACAACAACAGAAAGGACTGCATCAAAGAACTGACTGAAACAGTGAATTTCTGCTCAAAACAGTCAACTTCCACATGGAGAATATTGAGAAAGACTGAGAAAGAGATGAAAAGCATGTTTGGCAGAATGCATGAGCTCTGGTGGGGTGGGGGGATGGGGGGACACGGGTCTAGATTTGATAAAAAAATATATACATAAATAAATTTTAAAAAATGTTATTAGTCATTATTACTCGAACGACTAATAACATTTTTAAAAAAGGAAAAAAAAGATAAATTTTGTTGGGCTGGAGAGATAGCCTAGCGCTTAAAAGCACCGACTGCTCTTGCAGAGGACCCGGGTTCAATCCCCAGCACCCACATGGTGGCTGAGAACCGTCTTTGACTCCAGTTCCAGGGGAATCCAGTGCCCTCTTCTGACCTCCATGGCATTGCATGACACAGGTACACAGACCTACATGCAGACAGTACATTCATACACATAAAAAAATACATAAAAAAATTTTTAAAAAAGATAAATTTTGTTTATGTGCAATAGTAAGAGACAATCCCCATTGAGATAGAAGATCCCTTCCCCATAAATTAATACCAATATCAGCAACAAAAATTTTATATGAGCCATTTTAGCTTCAAGGCACTCACATTTATATATATATATATACTTTGATAAATGTCTGACAAAGTTCCTACCCCAGTAAATGTGCTGAGACCCTCTGAAGATGCCAATCAGAGGGCCATCTGCCTTTAGAAACAATAGTCACATCAGCCCCAGTGTCTAATGATCCATTAAATAATATACCATTAGTATTGACTCTAATTTCATGTCTAGTATCATTAATAAAATATGCCAAAATGCCCTTTTCCCAATACTTCCAAATCCACCCTTCCTTTTTATAGCATTTGTTTTTCTCTCTTACATAGGGTAATAATACTTGAGCAATTTCTTTGACCTGCCTCTAGTTGAACAGCATTTGAAGCACTCATCATGAGTGTTATTTCTGTGTTACTTTCTATCCCAGGGGACTAAGAATCTGTTTATAACTTTTCTTGTTCTTTAAGTTAAGACTCTCATAATTTTTAAGGTTGGCTGGTATTCATCATTTCCTTATCAGGCTCAGAATCACTTTGATTCATTGTATTTGATTCTTCAGACTCTGATCCTAAGGGTTCTGAGGCCAGAATGATCAGATTGCGTAGAGACCAGAGCCTCAGAGGAACACATTCTACTTGTTGACGAGCTCACCCCAGAGCTTTCATTACTTGTTTCCAAACTGTTAGCAGGATGAGACCAGTAACAGTGTTTATGAACTAACTGAAACAAATTTTCATAACTTGACCATTTCACTTTCACTCCTCAGCTTTTTAAAACTTCTGCAAAATATCAATGTCTTCTGCCTGGAGTGAGTGGGAATTTCCCATGACTACAATCCCTCAAGTTTCGCTTACTCGAGGTACTTACTTACCCTTTTGGTTTGTGTTCCTAGTACTTGCTGTAACCTTCAAGCCCCACGTTGGCCAGCAGATGTGGTGGTTGAGTGCACAAAGACCTAGAAGGATGAGAAGACACAGATGAAGCTTTAAGCGAAGGATCTGAGACTCATGGTCTGGAGAACAGATCGTTCTCAGTTCTGAGCTTTTATTCAGGACAATAATGGATGAGTTAGGTTTACAGGAAACATTGTGCCCAAAACACTGCATTTGAGACAAAAAGGCAAGTGGATCTCTGTGAGTTCAAAGCCAGGCTGATATACATAGTGAGTTACAGGCCAGTTGGGGCTACAGGGAGACCTTGTTTCAAAAATAAAAATAAAAAAGAGAGCACATGTATCCCCCAGAGGTTTGACTCCCAGGCACACTGTTTGCAGGGATCACACAGTTCTCTTGTCCTTTCAGTGAACATTAATTCTGGAAGTATGCCACAAGCCACCAAGTCACAAGACATATTAACTCTTCATGAAGCTGCTTGCTACAAGGAGGGGCTGAGGGTAGACCCAGCCTCAGCAGCTGCAGGTTCGCAGTGACCAGGCCTACTGCATAGCACCCAAGAAGCAGTTCTGAGCCAGAGCTCCTGGGTGGCAGCAGGGATGTTACAGGGGGTGGGGGGTGACCTATGGGGGAAGAGACTGCAGTACAAGTGTTATTATGTAAGTGGGTGAATGGCTTAGTTCTCCTCAGACATGAAGTGCTGTGCAGGGGTTCTGAAGCAGTCTGTGGTTCGCATGGGGACATTCCCTGGTGATCTTGCTCTGGAGGCTTCTGCAGAATCATTCAGGGTTGAGATTTGCCTCCAGCACACTTGGAAATGGAGAGTCCATTGATGAAGAGTCTAAGTCCACTAAAGCAGCTTCCTATAGACAGGGAGTGTTCTTCTTTCCCTTTTTTATATTCTTCCTTCAAGGTTGGGAATCAAACTAAAGGTTCTTAGTTATTTTACATCATTTACAGCTATTATTCCGCCCCTCTCAACCCAGCAAGGGGGTCTTTCACCTTGTCACCACACAAAACCAAGATGCAAAATGTGTCCTCTCCACCATCCCAGGTTAGTCTGTATCATGAATAGAAAGATCAGTTGGGCCCATTTCTGTCTCCTGACATTGACTTCCTCCAGCTTATCACTGGCAATGGTTTATATGACGCACTTTGCGGTCTCTACAGTTATCTATTAACCCCTCTGATCCTATCCTTCTGTTGCATAAGGAAGGTCAGTGATCAAGGAAGCTGATCTAAATGACAGAGGAATTCCAGAGTAGGCAAGAGAAGGACTGGAGAGAGCAATGGCCAGGCGTTCATACAGTCCTGCTGACCACCACGGGCCAGCTTTTTCTTTCAGATAACTAATTCAACCTTAAATTCAACCTTAAAATCCCATCCCAACTGTCTATTTAAACATGAATAAAGATGAGGGAAAGCCTGGAAAGGACCCAGAAGATGCCAGATACAAGAGAAACAAACCATGGCCTCTAATCTCTGCTCAAATTACAGCTTCATAAGTAAAACAAGTGGTTCTTGTATAAAATGACTGGGGATGGAGAAATGTCTTAATCCAATATGGATGGTATATTTTAAAGACGAAGAAATTTGAGTACAAAAGGACAGAGAAGGGATCCATACACACAGAGCAGAGACCATGTGAACACGGAGAGGGTGGCTATCCGCAGCTCAGCAAAGGCCTTGGAAGAATCTAGTTCTGTTGACACATTCATTTTGGATTTTAGTCTCCAGAACTGTAGGAAAATTCATTTTCATTGTTTAGCCTACTCGCTCTGATATTTTCATAAAAAGGTGTTAATTGAAACAGCACAGTACCACCAATTTCTGCCCAATGACAAAAAGCACACTGGGATTGTCCGGGGTTAGGAGCCACAGAAGGAAAGGATTTATTTTCTCTTGTCTTGTGACAATGCCTGGAACATCAGTGGCAGCCATCTTGAATTCAGTCACAAGATAAAGTCAAGGTGGAGTCCCAAAGAATCTATGGCAGTGAAGACATAGACCAACTGCAGTAGCCACTAAGCCTGGAGCTTTCTCTCCTTCTAGACATCTTGTTTCAAAAAGTGATGTGTGTACTTTTTGTTTAAGCCACTCTGAAATGGTTTCATATTAGTCACAGCTGAACACATTCAACCTGCAGGGTTTGAATGAGGCAGAGTAAAGAACAGAAGCCAGAGAAGGCAGGAGACAGAGCACGGGACACAGCCTCTGATTGGATGCTGGTGGTTAGGAAGGGTGATGGCCTTAAATAGTCTAGATTTTCTTAGTCTAGCTGGTTGAAAGCTGTTTCATGACTCATGTACCAATAAAGATGAGATGACTATTGATATTAAAGATGTCAAAATATGAAAAATGTATGTAGGCATCAATAAAAGAAAGGATTGAAGATGGTTCATTTTTAGCCTTTTAAGAGTTCTCCACACTGCTTTCCATAGGGGTTGCATGAGATCGCAATCCCACCAGCAGTGAATGAGTGTTCCCCTTTCCCCACAACCCTTCCAGCATTTGGTATCATTTGTTTTCTTGATCATAGCCAGTCTTACCAGGGTAAGATAAAATATTAAGTTGGTTTTAATTTGCATTTCCTTAATTACTGATGCTATTGAACTCTAAGATGTTGGTGGCTCACATCTGTAATTACAGCACTTGGGAGTCTGAGGCAAGAGGATTAACATGAGATCAGTGCTAGCCTGGCTACAGGATAAGACTGTCTTAGAAAATCAAAGCAGGGCTGGAAAGATGGCCTAGCGGTTAAGAGCACCGACCGCTCTTACAGAGGATCCAGGTTCAAGCCCCAGCACCCACATGGTGGCCGAGAACCGTCTGAAACTCCAATTCCAGGAGAACTCCAGTTCCAGGGGAATCCGACACCCTCTTCTGACCTCTGTGGCATTGCACAACACAGGTGCACAGACCTGCATGCAGACAGTACATTCATACACATACAAAAAAAAATTAAAAAAAAAAAAAGAAAATCAAAGCAACAAAGTCTATTCCTGATACCTACCAAAAACATTATGACTCATCATATCTGAGATAGGTACCAGCTCCATTTGGAATCTTGAGTAGGGATATGGTATATCTACAACTTTGCAGGAAATTGTGTACTGGGCCTCTGCCATGTGAAAACACATCTGTGTTCTTCACCATGGACAGGTGACTCCACCAAGATGGAGCTTCTGCACCTCCAAGCTTTATCCCCATCCCATAATTTACTCAGGCTGTATCCTCTTTAACCTGAACTAATCATAGCATAAATCTATGCCTTGTCTCCCACAGCACAAATGAGACAAGGTTGAAGCATTTGAATGAGGTTTTTACTAAAAGCTCAGGAATAATAAAAGGAAACCATGTTTATGACTAGATATCCTGATTTAATCCTCTGTTTTTCACTCTATTTTAACATGCTTGCTTTCCTAGCTCCCAGCCTTTCACATGCCAGAGTTCTTTTTATTGGAATAGAGGACAAAGGAAAGATTTTTCATTTTTCAATGCCAGAGAAAGAAACAGGAAAATAAACAAACATCTTGGGCCTAGAGTGCAATTGGATATAAGTCATTTTTTTTCCAAAACTGTGATCATGTGTTTCTTGCAAATAAGATGTCTATATAGAAGTATATATCTAGCCAGGCATGGTGGCGCACACCTTTAATCCTAGCACTTGGAAGGCAGAGGCAGGTGATCTTTGTGAGTTCAAGGCCAGCCTGGTCTACAGAGTGAGTTCCAGGACAGCTGGGACTACAGGGAGACCTTGTCTCGAAAAAAAAAAGAAGTATTTATCTAACTTTACAACTCTTAATTTTCTGGTTAAGTTACTATGCATTATCAAAGCAAAAGTAATCTTTATCAAAACTCATTCAACATACTTTTCATGATGTTCTTGTATTTTGATACTTAATTTAGTGCCTTAAAAGTATTTTGAATGCAATATTTTGCTAATGTTTAAAGAAACTGTTCTCTTAAGGATGAAATAGTGTTTGTTAAAGGAATCTGTGAAACAATTTACACTTGTTATAAAATGGTTATATGTGAAGAAAAGATGTTTCTCAGCCATCTTTACTTCTCTTGAGAAGTCTCTGTTCAGATCTTTCATCCATCTTCTGATTGGGTCATTTGTTTTCTTGGTCCTTTGTTTTTTGAGGAATTTATGTACTCTGGATATTAAGCCTCTGTCAGATGTGTGACTGGTGAAGATTTCCTCCCACTCTGTGGGTTTTCTTTTTATTTCTTTGATTGTTTCTTTTGCTGTACAGAAGTTTTTAGTTTAATGAGGTCTCACTTGTTGATTGTTGACCTTATTTCCTACACATCTGCTGTCTGATTAGGAAGTCTTTTCCTATGCCTATATCCTGTAGGTTACTACCAATGTTTTCTTCTAACACTTTCAGAGCTTCAGGCTTCACATTGAGGTCTTTGATCCATTTATAGTTGACTTTTGTACAAGGTGAAAGGTAGGGATTTCATTTCATTTTTTTGCAAGGGATGATCCAGTTTTGCCAGCAGCATTTGCTGAAGATACTGACTTTCCTCCACTGAGGCTTCTTGGCCTCTTTGTCAAATATCAGGTGGCTGAAATTGCATATACTCAAGTTTGGGCCTTCAATTTTGTCCCATTGATCTATGGATCTGTTTTTGTGCCAGTGCCATGCTGTTTCTATGACTATAGCTCTGTAATATAGTTTGATATCTAGTATAGTAATCTCCCTGCATTTGTCTTTTTGCTCAGGGTTGCTTTGGCTATCCAGGGTCTTTTGTTTATCCATGTGAATTTTAGGATTTTTTTTCTAATTCTGTGCAGAAAGTCATGGACATTTTGATTGAGATTGCAATAAATCTATGTTACTTTGGGTAGGATGGTCATTTTTTACTGTATTAATGCTTCCAATCCATGAGCATGGATATATTTTCTTTGTGAGTATGCACTACTTTTTTTTTTTCTTTTGAGACAGGGTCTTATGTAGCTGAACCTGTCTTGTGTACCCAAGGAGGACAGCAAACTTCTCATCCTCCTGCTTCAGTTCCCAAGTACTCAGATTTCAGGTGTGCACCACACCGCTGGTTTATATGGTGCTGGGGATTGAACCCTTGGCTTCATGGCTTTGTGCATCCTAGGCAAACATTCTACCAAATGAGCCTTTGATTTAGTTTACTGTATCAATATATTTAAATATTATGTGTAAAGCAGTCCCTTGGACCTACAGAGGTAGAAAGCATTTTACTCAAAAGTGATTTAGTCTTTTCCTAAGGACTGCAACATTAGCAGTATTATAATAAATGTAAGGGTGTGTTTATTACTGAGGAAAAACCAATTTATTACATTATAGACCAAGAGAGATCTGAGAGCCGAGGACGGAGGGCCAGGGATATAAGAGGCTTGAAGCATCATGGGAAGGGGTTCCCTAGTGGTTTATTTCCACATGGAATCTATAGTAAAATTTCACTGGTTTGTGATAGATATGAGAAAATGAAGGACAAAGTACTGAGGTTTTCTATGGAACTAAAATTATTATTTTTTTCTTTTTGAGACAGGGTCTCCCTTTAGTCCCAGATGGCCTAGAGCTCACTATGTAGACCAGGCAGGCCTTGAATTCACAAAGATCCACCTGCCTCTGCCAGACAAGTGCAGGATTACAGGCATGTGCCACCACACCCTGAAGAACTAAATTTATTCAAGCTAAATGTCTGCATTTATTCTGAAATAGACATTTTCTTTTTTTTAAGCCAATGTTTTATTGAAGCTCTCTGCATTTCATACAAAATTACATTACAAATCAAAACTAGACCCATGTCCCCTTCCCTGCCCCCACTCCACCAGAGCTCATGCATTCTGCCAAACATGTTTTCCATCTTCCAATATTGTTGGAATTTCATTTTTGCTAACCAAGCTGGATGGTGTGTGCCTGTAATCCCAGCGCTTTAGAGGGAAAGAAAGGAAGACCTTACATCCCTAGTTATCCTCAGCTCTGTGGTGAGTTTACAGCCAGCCTCATTCAACTCATGACACCTAGCCCCCCCTAAATAAAGTTTTCATTCCCTTCTTTACTCTGCAGGAAAGACAGAAACAAACAAAACCAAAACAGATAAATATTTCTAATATCATCATCTATTTTCTCTTTGGAAAATACACAGATACATGAAATCCCAAATCTTGCAAAAATGCCAGGATATGATACTTCATATCTATATCTTGGAGCTTGCTATTTTCTTTTTTTTTTTTTTTTGTCTTTTTGAGACAAGGTCTCCCTGGAACCTCAGCTGTCTTGGAACTCACTCTGTAGAACAGGCTGGCCTCGAATTTTTTTTTTTCTTTTTGCTTGCTATTTTCATGAGTCATCACTGTAGCAAGAACATGCCTGCAATAACCAGAAGCTGCCCCTGCTTTGGCATTCTGCCAGGAGAAGGGGGGGTGGAAGCCTGGGCTGAGGCCCTCTGGGCTTTCCCCATAAAAGGATCAGACCCTCACCATGACCACAACTGAGCCCCTGCAGAGAGAAAGAGCCTTCTATTGATTCTGCTGTCAGCTCTCAGCTCCTGGCCAGGTATGGAGGGAAGGGGGCTGTGAGATAGGGAAAACTGATTTCAGCTCAGGTTTGCTTTAGGGCCCAGAGGTGTGGAGTTAAAAAAGGAGAGGAGCCTTTATTGTACTAGACAGGAATGGAGATAGGGACATAGGGAAGGAGATGGTCAAGATAGTGAAGGATCTGGCTCAAAGGACTTCACACTCTTAAGCCAGGCTTGGTGGCACACTTTAATACCAGCACTCTGGAGGAAGAGACAGGTGGATGTCTGTGAGTTCCAGGCTAGCCTGCTCAACACAGTGAGTTCTAGGCCAGGTAAGGCTACAGGGAGACCCTGTCTCAAAAAGAACAAAAACAACAAAAAACAAAGAAGAAGAAGAGAAGAAGGACCCAGACAGCAAGAAAGCAAGCAAGGCAGAAAGACAAAGATCCAGAAGAGAAAGATACGACCAGCATCCAAAAGTTCCCCTGAAAGAAAGAAAGAAAGAAAGAAAGAAAGAAAGAGAAAGAAAGAAAGAAAAGAAAAGAATATAATAAAATAGTGAATGACTTCATCTCGCTCTTCTCTAGGCCACAATGACCCAGCTTGGCTTCCTGCTGTTTATCATTGCTGCAACCACAGGCTGCAGTGCAGGTGAGTCTTCCTCACAGAGCCCAGTTTCCTTCAAGTGTTGCAGACAAACAGAACTAGACTGGATTGCTTCTAGGATCTGGGTCTCTGGGACCAGAGGTGATGCCTTTGAGATGTAGGCTCAGTGCTATTTATGGCCTGCTGAAGGAACGGGTGTGTAGAGTGAGACTGTTGCTGAGGCCTGGCCTGGGTCCAGGTTCTGTGCCTGTGTGGCCCTAAGGGGACTCCCGAAAGAAGTGTGTCCCTTCACAGTCATGCCTCACTATCTGGCATTGTCATTTGGGCATCAATGCAAATGCATGGTCTGCTTTGAGACAGAGAATACTTTCTTCTGTCCCCTTCCCTGCAGGAATAACTTAATGGTATTTTACAATCTATAATTTCCCTTTATTGATTAATAAAAAATAAAAAACATTTCTTTTTTTTTTTTAATTTTTATTGATGGTTTGTGCATTTTATACATCATTTTCCAATTCAGATCAGGCATATTTCCCTTTCCCTTCCCCCCCACCCCCACCCCATCCCAGATCATGTATTCTGCCATAACTGTCCTGCATCTTTCAGGTTTTTCTAAAAACCATCTTACTTCATCTTCACAAAACTTTCTTTATTAACTCATTGTAGGCTGTGGGAAAATTAAGCTTAGATTAACTTTGAAATACAAGCTCATGTTAATTATTAAACATAATCCAAAAACACTGAGCTACTTAGAGCTGAGTACCTCTGACCTAAAGCTCTTGATTGTCTCCACAGCTATAGATGTTGGAGTCCTTTGCAGAGGTGACACTAATACCCAGGGTTCTTCATTCCATGCTTCTTGGTCTCCCAGTCAAGTCCCCCCACTGTCCACCACCCACCCTAGGCTTCAGGATCATCAGACTACACACACTCCTGATAAAGCTGGACTCTGCTTTGTTCTTTCTTTCAGGACTTTGGACACATTGTTCCCCTGCCTTGACATTTCTTCTCTTTCCTCCTCCTGATAAATCTCATTTCTTCTCTCAGAATAAGCTGAGGGATCTCTGCACACCTAGGGCATTCTCTTCCACAGAATCCGGGGTCTCCACTCTGGCCTCTCCACTCTCTCACCTCAGAGATTTTCCTTTCTCTCCTATGTTCATTCATTCTTTTCAGAGTCATTTTCTGTTATCAGAAACTCCCTCTAGCTCTTTGAATGCCCTGTGCCCAGCATAGTGTGATGCATTGTGAGGGGAGGCTGAGTAAGCCTGTGCTGGGAGCAATGGATAAGATGCTGGATGGTCAGAGTCCTTCAACTAGACTCCAAGGCTCTGAGATAGTCAAAGAGTGAATTTGGGACAGTGACCAGGGGAGGTTGGGTTTGTATTGAACCAACAGTGGGAATAAGACTCTGCCTGTTCTCCAGCTAATGAGAATCCTGATCCCAACATACAGAACAATGCTTTGTCTTCATCTCTGCTCAGAAGCTGCAAGGAGATCAAACAGAAGTTCAAAAATGCACGTGGTGAGTGATGAAGCATTTAAAGAGGGCCACTCCAATCCCAGCACCATGAAAGGGATGGAAAACTCTAGGTCTCCTTGGCTACATGGGAAGAACAGGTCTCAGAAACAATCAAATAAGCAAATAACCCAGATGGACTATCATGATTTCTTCTCTGGAAAGGCTTTTATTTTTTAATTTAAAAGCATCATAAAATGTAAATATGGGAAGTGTCCAGTGTGTGCTGGCTGGTCCAGTTAGCAAGGCAACAGAATAGATTATCCAATTTTAGTGTTTTCAGTAGTAAGATCTTTCCATAATATGCTGTGACACAACTGTTCATCTCCAGAAACTACATTATTGAAAAAAGAAGCTCTGTAACCATTAAACAATAAATTCGCTTAGTCCTGGGTAAGTGCTATTTTCCTTCCTTCCTCTACAAATTCCTCTATTCTACTCATCTCACATGGTAGCATCAGAAGGTGTTTGTACTTTGTGTCTGCTGTAATTCCCTGAGTGTAATGTTTTCAAGGCTCATTTGTACTGTAACATAAATAACTCATTCTTCTTCAAAGATATTTTATTATATATGGGAAAGATGTGCACATTTGAGTATTTGAATGTAAGTGCATGCTTTTCAGAAAAAGGACACCCAACCCCCTGGAACTGGAGTTACAACAAGTTAATCTGATTGCTGGGAACTCAGTGAAGGTCTTCTGCAAGAGCAATATATGCTTTGAACCACTGAGCCTTATCTCTAGTCCAATTCGTTCACTTTTTACCACTGAATAGATAATAAATATATGCTATATATTGTGTAAAATTCATAACACAATAGTTTGCTTATCTATTCATCTGTTTGCATCTTTGAGGTCTTGTGACCAAAGATGTAATGAACTAGTGTACATACCTGAGTCCTCGTTTCCAGTTCTTTGGGATATATAGTAGAAGTGAAATTACTGGGCGATAAAATAATTATATATTTAACTTTATAGGAAAAATTACTATGAGTATGGGTAGGGTTATATTCTGCCTCAGTCAAAGAGGCATCCCTTTTTGAGCTCAGGGAGCTTCCAGTATCCCCAGGGACAGATGCAGTCTCCATATAGAGGTTTTAGGCCATCTTTGTAGTTCCTAGAGCCACTCTGCTTTCCTGGCTGAGATGGATCAAGAGCCCGCACACAAGAGGACTTTGCACTGGTTCTCTCTACAGATGGTCTCTACTTCCTCCGCACTGGGAATGGTGTCATCTACCAGACCTTCTGTGACATGACCACAGCCGGCGGTGGCTGGACCCTGGTGGCTAGTGTGCACGAGAACTACATGGCTGGGAAGTGCACGGTGGGCGATCGCTGGTCCAGTCAGCAGGGAAGCAGAGCAGACTACCCCGAGGGGGATGGCAACTGGGCCAACTACAACACCTTCGGATCCGCAGAGGCGGCCACAAGTGATGACTACAAGGTTGGTGCACTCTGGACCCATGTGGGAAAGGGTGAGGCGTGAGTACAGCCAAAGCATGGCAGAGGGAGGGTGGGAAGGTTGGCTTTGGAGATCAGGCTGGAGAAGAAGTGAGAATGCATGTCTTAAATCCCAACTTCCTGCCAACCAGGCCATTAGGTACTGGGGTGGTGACAGACACCCACCATCTGTTGGAAGAGTGGTCTGAGCATGGCTGCCAGCTCTTGACCTGGAATCCAGAGCTATCAGCTGAGAACTGTGTAGATGTATGTTTTGCTTTGTGGGACCTTCTGG
>VZQC01012520.1:0-29478 GCA_009823505.1 Rhizomys pruinosus
AGTATTCTCTGAAGGGTTGGTTTTCCGGACATGTATTCTTTCAACTTGTTTATGTCATGGAAGGTTTTTCTCTCTCTTTCAACTATAATTGACGTTCTTGCTGGGTATAGTAACCTGGGTTGGCATCTATTGTCCTTTAACACTGGGAATGCATTGCTCCAGGTTCTTCTTGCTTTCATAGTTTGCACTGAGAAGTCAGTTGTAATTCTGATAGGTTTCCCCTTATAGGTCACTCGTTTTTCTCTTGTGGCTTTAAGGATTTTGTCTTTTTTGGGGGGTGTCTAGCATTTTAACCATGATGTGGCGTGGAGAATTACTTTTCTGATCTTATCTGTTTGGAGTTCTACGTGCTTCTTTTATTTGTATTCATTTGTTTTTTTTAGTTTGGTGAAGTTTTCATCTATTATTCTGTTGAAGATCTGATCAATACCATTCTCTCGGGATTCTTCACCTTCCTCCAATCCTATGATGTGGAGGTTTGATCTTTTCTTTTATTAAGTTTTTTTTTAATTTTATATATTCATTTCTGTATGTGTATGAATGTACTGTCTGCATGCAGGTCTGTGCACCTGTGTCGTGCAATGCCTGGGAGGTCAGAAGAGGGTGCTGGATTCCCCTGGAACTAGAGTTCTCCTGGAATTGGAGTTTCAGTTGGTTCTCGGCCACCATGTGTGTGCTGGGGATCGAATCTGGGTCCTCTGGAAGAGTGGTTGGCACTCTTAACTGCTAGGCCATCTCTCCAGCCCAGGTTTGATCTTTTCACAGTGTCCCACAGTTCCTGGTTGTTCCACTTTTGTGTATTTTTAAATTTTTCATAATCTTTACTTGAAGTTTTTAGTTGTTCTGTGTTATCTTCCACGTCTGATGTTCTTTGTTCTGCTTCCTCCATTCTGCTTCGGAGGCTTTTTCTATTCCTTTCCTCTTGATTGGATGAGTGTTCTCTTTCCTTTTTCATTTCCTCTTCTGATTTCTTTAGGATTTCTACTTCCTTTTGGAGCTTCTCAATCTCTTCCTGTAGCTCTTTGCTTCGCTGGTTGGTTTCCTTATCTTTTTCAGCATTTGATCTTTTCAGTGTTTTTACTCCCTTCCAGAGTTTGTCATTCTCTTTCTCTAGGTCCTTCTTGAGTTCTTCATTCTCTTTTCTTAGTTCTTTGATTTGCCCTTTATAATCTTGTAGTTCTTTAAGTATGCTCCCAATTGTGTTTCTGATATCTGTGTCCTGGGTCATCCCCAGGGGAATCCCACTGTAGGAATCTTCCATAGGGTTGGTAGAGCTTGATGTGGGATTATCCTGTCCCTTTCCCATGTTGTCTTTTCTTTGCATTCCTGGCATATGTGCTTCTCCTTGCCTGTATTCCAATGTGAATCCCAAATGGCTCTTCACTTTGCTTTGCTTGCCTCCTTCAGATGCCTTCGTAGCAATCCCAGTTGGGGGGAGGGGGCTCTTTATCCTGTGCTTCAGCTGGTCTCAGGAGATCTCTGATCTCAAGACTCACACAACCCTATCTTTCAAACCAGCTGGGAGGATAACTCTGCCCCCACAGCCACAAAAGCCAATTAAGCCAAAGACAACTGGATTAATGGGTTAAATGTCTTGGGAGATCTCAGATCTCAAGACTCACACAACCCTACCTTTTATACCAGCTGGGAGGATAACTCCATCCCCACAGCCACAAAAGCCAATTAAGCCAAAGACAAGTGGATTAAAGGATTAACTAGATTAAGTCAAACAAGAACCGGCCTTGTTGAAGCACCCAGCTCCTACCTACCTACTTGCGCTTGCTTCAGCTGGTCTCGGGATATCTCAGATCCTTCTTTTATCTTTCTCAAGATGGAACTAGAGTCCTAATGTGTTGTCATTATGGCAAAAGTATTTGTGTGTATAACTAATAATTAAACAAGAATAAGTCTAAATTTGAAAGATAGTATGGGGCTGGAGAGATAGCCTAGCGGTTAAGAGCGCTGACCGCTCTTGCGGGTTTCGATCCCCAGCACCCACATGGCGGCCGAGGAACCGTCTACTCCAATTCCAGGAGAACTCCAGTTCCAGGGGAATCCGACACCCTCTTATGACCTCCGCGGCATTGCACGACACGGGTGCACAAACTTGCATGCAGACAGTACATTCATACACATACAGAAATAAATAAAATTAATAAAAAAAAAGAAATAAAAAAAAATTTATAAAAAAAAAAAGAAAGATAGTATGAGGCGTTGGATGACTTACAGGAGTAATGAGAGGGTTAGAAATGGCATAATTACAGTACTCACAGGAAATTCTGAAAAGTTAATTATTAAGAAAGAAAAAACAAGCAGGAAGCCAAAAACAATATGTTTGCTCAATACGTTCATTAATATTAGTGACGTGATGGTATTCTAGTATGTGAGTAAATAACACTTTATTTATCTACCCCATTTGGAAAAGAATCCAGAAGTTCATATTCTGTGACATTTGACATTTCTGTATTACTGATGCTACTGTTGATGAGTCATGTTAATATTCTGTCTGTGAGATAATAGTATAGTCAGCAACCCAAGGAAAAGCTCTACAGGCCTGGATATTTACAGTGTAAATTGAATCACAAGAATTGCTAGAAAGAGTACTACTGCTTCAGGTAGGCCACTACATGAAATGCAGTATAAGAGAAAAGGGGAAATTGCTTTACAATGCAATTATGGGGCTGAAAAAATAGATGGCTCTGATGTTAAGGGCTCTGGTACTCTTGCAGAGGATCTGGTTTCAGTTCCCAGCACCCACATGGTGGCTAATAACCCTCTAGGCCTCCAGTTCCAAGAGAATCTGACATTCTCTTCTGAGCTCCACGTGTATTGCACAATATAGGTGTTTTATTGCATATTTATATATATATATATATATGCAATAAATTCACACTCACACACAAATTAAAAATAATAAAATATTACAAAATAAAGTTCAATTTTTTTACATTTTATTTATCCTTCTACATAATGAGGTGTCCTAGATAATAAGAAATGAATATTTTGAGAGAGGTCCCCTTGACACCTACTGTTGAGTGACTATTTTAACCTTAAAACCTTGAGTTTTATATATTTTATATAAAATTTTATATATTTTTTATAATCTTTAAAACCTTGAGACTATTTTAACTTAAAACCTTGAATATAGCAAAAAATCTGATTTTATTTTTATTTTGCTCCCTTAACACCTACCCATAATGGTTAAGGGACCATTATGGAAGAAAGGCCAGAAAGATTGTGAGACCTAGGGTTGGAGCATGAACATAAAGACACAGAAGCTTTCTGGTCACTAAGAACTTGCTCATATGAACTTGCAACAATGGTGACACCATGCATAAGACCTCTGTCAACTCAATCAGACAAAAACTCAGCGTATAACAAGGAAATGGGCAGCAGAGTGGACCTAGCACTAGCTGAGGAAATATTACTAGCTGCTTACTGTTGGGGGAGGCAAAGTAGATCTTCATGAAGGGAGTGACTCTAGATAGGTTGACTAGACTCCAGTGGATGGACTTGCACTGAAGGACATCAGTTTACACATGCTTGAGCAGATAGACCTTAACATATATGACAGAATGCATGAAATCCTGTTGGGAGGGGGGACCATTGTATATGGATAGGGGAGATGATCTAAATTTGACAAAGATATATCATATGGAATTCACAAAACTCAATAAATACTAGATCAAATTATCTTACTGTCTTGTCTCCAACTTTACTACTTCTCTGGAGGTTTCCTTCTGTTTAGACAACTTCAGTGATCATAGAATGGTTTGGATAGAAAGGACTAGGCTGTTAGCTCACATAGGATTTGTTGTCTCTATATTAGCAAAGGTCTTTTCCTTTTCAAGTGTGAATTGTTTTAATACATTTGTGGCTAAAACATCTACTTTGCCAAAGGCAAACAAAAGTTAAAAATTGGTATTTAACTACTGAAGTTAAAAATATCAAGATAGTAGTAGTTACTTTTCTGTTGCTATGAAACATTTCCATAGCTAAGTAGAACTTATAAAATGAAGAGATTATTTGGAATTACTGTTTCAGAGAGTTAGATTCCATAACGCCCAGGAAGGTACAGTGGCAGATGTGGCCAGAGCAGAAAGTCAAACCAAATACAGGAAGTAGAGAGACATTGGAAATCTGGCAAGGCTTCATAACTCTCAAATCCTGTGGCCATTTGGCATGCTTCCTCCAGAAAGGTAAAATCTAAAAGTTCCTAAAACAGCACCACCAACTGAAGACAAAACGCCTATGTATTTGGACCAATGTGTGACATTTTCATTCAAACCACCATATTCCACTCCATGGCCTCCATAAACTAACTGCATTCAGTTGATTTTCAAAGGTCCTTATAGTCTTTACCAGCCTCAATACTATTCAAAAGTACAGAGTCCAAAGTCTCATCTGAGACTCAAGGCAATCTCTTTACTATAAACTCTTGTAAAATCAAAAAAAAACAAATGACATTTTTCAACATACAATAAAACTGGATAGACATTTTCATTCTTAAAAGGAGTAATGGGGGCATAGTAAGAAAATACTGGAACAAAAAAGACCAAAATCCTTCAGGGAGAACACCAGTACAGGCTCTATGTCTGACTTCATTTACTTTCAAAGGGATTAGATGTTTCACCACCTCAAGCCTTGCTGTATGCAATTTACATCTCTCTGTTGGATTGGTCTTACTCCATGCATACAGCTCTCCTTGAGAGTGGTCTCCTCGGCTTTAGCATCTTGGAATCTAATCTGACAACTAGAATTCATATTCATAGCTTCATGGTATGGCCTGTTAAGGCATTCTTTACATAGGAATTATTCTGGTTCATGCTGCCTGCCTTCAAGGGGGGCTCTCTGAAACAAGGCAGGAATAACTGATGATCTCTTCACTCTTGCATCTTTATGCCTCTAAAGCCAGAACCTTGTGAACAAACAACATTTCTATGTTTGGCCAGTCAGGGATATTCCAGGCTCCACCTGACTTATATCCTTCTGGTGTTACATGGTTGTGTCATGTCAAGTATTTATAGTTGGATAATATAGATTTATCTATTTCATCATGCTTGCACAGCAAATTCTCTTTCCCATTTTAAACCATCTCCCTAAACCCCAAATATCTTTTTGGAAAAAAATTAAAGCCATAGAAAAATGTTAGATTTTGAAACATATAGGTAAATATTATGCCAATTATTATATACAACATTACTCCAACTTAAACAGGTATACTATTTTTGCCAAGTCCGGAATACAGTTGAGCAATCTATGAAATGTAAATACATATAAAATACATTAGATAAGAGAAAACTACATAATATCAATACACCTCATCTTTGTAGGATAAAATTATATTTTACCATTTTTGTATTTCTGAATTTCCTTACAGTGGATATGTATTCCTTTTACTAACTCAGAGAAACATATTTTTGCAATACTATCCCAAAATAATTCATAATTCATATATTTTCCATTTCATACACATCAACTTAAAATCATGTCTTTAAGGGTGACACTAGGTAGGTTAGCCAGGATACAGAAGATGGATCCACACTGATAGTCATTTGGGAGACACAATTTTCACTCAATAGTCATATATATATATATATATATGACTATTACATATATATGTAATATATATATGACTCAATAGTCATATATATCTAATACATATATATGTAATAGTCATATTACATATATATGTATTAGATTACATATATATATGTAATAATACATATATAAATATTAATTACATATATATATGACTATTACATATATATATATGTAATATATATATATATATATGACTAATACATTTATACAAATATAAATAATACATATATAAATATTAATTACATATATATATGACTATTACATATATATATGTAATATATATATATATATGACTAATACATATATATATGTAATGGTCAATATATATATGATATAATATATATATATATGACTATTGAGTGAAAATTGTGTCTCCCAAATGACTATCAGTGTGGATCCATCTTCTGTATCCTGGCTAACCTACCTATATGACTATATAGATATATATAAATATATGATATATTATATGACTATTGAGTGAAAATTGTGTCTCCCAAATGACTATAAATGGTCATATATATATATATATATATATATATTTATAACAAAGATTGTGCTCAACTGGGTCATTGGATCATTCAGTCGATGATGGTGAAAATGGAAAATGACAGAAACATTGTTAATAGCAGGTTGGCAATTTTTATGGTTAAAGTTGTCTGTCTACTTATAGGCATTGGGATTCACCTGCTAGACACACTTATGGGAGAAGCTATGAGGCTACTTGCAGAAGGGTTTAACTAAAGCAGTAATATCCATCATGAAGGTGAGCTGAACCATCTCATTGTGTGGGATTCCTGACTTGATAACAAGCAGAATGCAACCAGAGCATTTCTTTCTACTTTGTGAGTATGGTCATGATCACTGATCACACACTGACCAGTCATCACACACTCTTGTTGTCACAGCCAGAGCTGATATCACATGCAAAGCCAATGCCTTCCCCACCATGATAGATTTCATCCTTTAAACCATAAGCCAAAATAAATTCTTTTCTCCCTTTAAGAGCTTTTATTACATATCGTGACAGATCAATGAGAAAAGCAGCAGTAATAATATAGCAATTTACTCAAAAATTAATATTCACATATTATTTAAGAATAAAGACAACCTGGTACTAGCACAAAAACAGACCTATTGAACAATGGAGCAAAATTGAAGATCCAAACTTGAGTTCAGATAATTTCAGCCACTTCATATTTGATAAAGGGGCAAAACAAAACAAAACAAAACAAAAACAAAACAAAAACAAAAACCTCAGTGGAGGAAGGATAGCATCTTCAGTAAATGGTGCTGGCAAAACAAGATCACCATTTGTAGAAGAACAAAATTAAACCCCTAGCTCTCATCCTGTACAAAAATCAACTCCAAGTGGATCAAAGATCTCAATCTAAAACTCAAATCCTGAAGGTGATAGAAAAAATATTGGTCCTGTAGACAGAGTCTGGGAAAAACTGGATAATTGTTGAACTCACGTCAATTAAATATGCACCAATCAAATATACACCCGTGTCCCTCTCCCACTCTTCCCACCCTTCCCGAGTCACCATTTCAGTCAGTTTTCTGATGCAATCTTTCTGTTGTTGTTCTTTTAATATGCATCCCTCTCCACAAGAAATATTTATAACTGAGTTATTGGTACTAGCATCCACATATGAGAGGTACCATTTGTCGTTTGTTTTTCTGGGACTGTGTTACTTCACTTAACATGATGTCTTCTAGCTCCATCCATTTACCTGCAAAGTTCATGATGTTGTCCCTCTTTACTGCTGCATAGAACTCCATTGTATACATGTACCACATTTTCTCTATCCACTCGTCAGTTGAGGGGCACCTGGGCTGGTTCCAGCTTTTTGCTATTGTGAACAGAGCTGCAATAAACATAGCTGTGCATGTATCTTTGCAGTAAGTTGTGTCTTGTGGGTATATACCCAGGAGTGGTATGACTGGGTCAAATGGAAGGCTCATTTTGAGTCTTCTAAGGGTTCTCCACACTGCTTTCCATAGTGGCTGTACAAGTTTACATTCCCACCAGCAATGGATGAGTGTTCCTCTTTCTCCACACCCGCTCCAGCACTTGGCATCATTTTTTTTTTTTTTTTTTTTTTTTATTTAAAAAAAAAAACCTGGTAAAAAAAAAAAAAAAAAAAAAAAAGAAAGAGTAAGATGGTATCTTAAGGTGGTTTTAATTTGCATTCCTTAATTATTAGCGATGTTGAACACTTCTTAAGGTGTTTCTCAGTCCTCTGTGAAGTCTCTGTTCAGATCTTTGCTCCATCTTCTGAGTGATTCATTTGTTTTCTTTCTTCTTTGTTTTTTGAGTAGCTTGTATACTCTGGAGATTAATGCTTTGTCGGATGTATCTGCTGTGAAGGTTTCCTCCCATTCTGTGGGTTTTCTCTTCACTTCCTTTATTGTTTCCTTTGATGTACAGAAGCTTTCGAGTTTAATGAGGTCCCATTTGTCAGTTGACGACCTTATTTCTTGTGCAGCTGCTGTCTGATTTAAGAAGTCTTTTCCGACACCTACGTCTTGTAGTCTGCTGCCAAGTTTCTCTTCTATCACCTCCAGAGTTTTGGATTTCACGTTGAGGTCTTTGATCCATTTGGAATTGACTTTTGTACAGGGTGAGAGCTAGGGGTTTAATTTCATTCTTCTACAGGTGGTGATCCAGTTTTGCCAACACCACTTGTTGAAGATACTGTCTTTCCTCCAATGAGTCTTCTTGGCCTCCTTATCAAATATGAGATGGCTGAAATTGTATGTGCTCAGGTTTGGATCTTCAACTTTTTTGTCAAAAAACTTTGCAATCCAAATCTTAAAACTAACTATGGGAAATGATTTGTATGTTCCAACAGACCAGAGTATCACCAATTTAATGGCTGAGAAAGAAAATGCAGATTTGCAGTGAGTAGGATGTACCAGAAAGTGCCAGCAGAAGAATTGACTCCTTGCATTGAAGGGAAGAAATGCCTCAGATTGCTGCAGACACCAGGCCCCTCTCTGGATCCTACTATAGTAACAACGATTTTTAATGATTCCTAATGAAGCTCGCAAATTGGTTTTACATTAAGGATGCTTGTACTCACAAATTATCACTTATTGTTAAAAAAATGAAAACAAAACAAAACAAAACAAAAACAGAAAGATGCAGAAAAGTTACGGCAGAATGCATGATCTGGGATGGGTAGGGGTGGGGGGAAGGGAAGGGGATATATGCCTGAACTGAATTGGAAAATGATGTATGAAATACACAAAGCATCAATAAAAAAAAGAAAAAATATTGGTAACAACCTACACGACACGGGTGTAGGAAAAGACTTTGTAAATCAGACAGCAGCTACAAATGAAATAAGGTCAATAGTTGACAAATGGGACCTCATCAAACTCAAAAGCTTCTGTACAGTGAAAGAAACAATCAAGGAAGTGAAGAGAAAACCCACAGAGTGAGAGGAAATCTTCACCAGTGATTCATCTGACAGAGCATAACGTCAAGAATATATAGACTACTCAAAAAACAAAGAAGTAAGAAAAAAAAATGACCTACTCAAAAAATGGAGTAAAGAGCTGAATATAGACTTCACTAGTGAAGAAGTAAAGATGGCTAAGAAACATGTTGAAAAGTGTTCAACATCATTAATAATTAAGGAAATGCAAATTAAAACCACTCTCAGATATCATCTCACTCACATATGACTGGCTAAGATCAAGAACACAAAAGACACCAAATGCTGGACAGGTTGTGGGGAAAGGGGAACACTCATCCACTGCTGGTAGGAATGTAAACTTGTACAATCATTATGGAAAGCAGTGTGGAGAACACTTAAGAGACTCAAAATGAGCCTGCCATCTGATCCAGCCATACTACTCCTGGGTATATACCCCAAAGACTCAAAGATACATGCACACCCAAGTTTATTGCGGTGTAATATAAAATTAAAGGAGGAAAAAATAATAAATACCATAAAAAAGGAAGTTTGTGTTTAGACTTTAAAAAAAAATAAAACTTCAACGGTTTTACTAGAGGTTTTCTATTTTTGCAACAACCAAACTGGAAATACCCATGATGTACTTTATTAGGTAAATTGTCAAGTATATTGTAATATATACACACCATAGAAGACTATTTGGCAATGAAAATACAGAATTAATGTTAACACGATAGACAAAATACTAGAAAGTATATAATGAATAAATAAATCTATCCCTTAAAAACAATGTTTTTATGATTCCAGACAGAATATATATATAGATATAGATCTAGATATATAGGTAGATATATAGATAGATATATAGATATATAGATATGAGTGGAATCTTCTGGGTGTAGGCCAGAGGCTTTAAATTAAGCTACACTATGATTTCTTCCAAGCATATATATGTATTTGAGACAGGGTCTCCTTATAGCTCCAGCTGGCCTGGAATTCACTCTGTAGACCAGGCTGGCCTTGAATCCACAGAGATCCACCTGCTTCTGCCTCCCAAGTTCTGGGATCAAAGGTGTGTGCTACCAAGCCCAGCTTAAAGACGGCTCCTAGCTGCCATGTGGGTTCTGGGAATCAAACTCGGGTCCTCTGCAAGAGCAGTCAGTGCTCTTAACCGCTCTTAACTGCTGAGCCATCTCTCCAGCCTTGACAGATGGTATTTTTGAAAGAAACTTTAAAATCAGCGGTTAGAAGGGGCTAAGATAGGGGTATAAGCATAAAGGGGCCATGAAAAAGATCCTTGTGTTTATGTAAAACTTCTTCTCTTGACCCTAGCAATGGCTCTTGTGCTCTATAAAGTGTTTGGAGTATATTACTAGGAAGGTGTTCAATCTGTGGGCCTCTGGATTACAGACCATATAAACCAGCTCTATATCCTATAATATTTCTTACAATTAAATGTGAATCTACAATTATCTCATAATTAATTTTATAATATACTTTAGCTGGAATCATGTCTCTTCACATATTAGTACTAAAACAGAAACAAAAATGAGTTTAAATTATCATTAGCTAAAGAACAGAAAACAGCAAGAATTTGCTGTTTTCCTGCCAAGTGTTATTTCCAGTGTCACCTCCTTTCCTTCTGAGGCAGTGATTTGGAAAGGAGGTACTTTCATTGGTTTCTTTCCTGCTGCAGCTGATGCAGCAATGAGCATTATCTACTCAATAACCCTTAAATATAAGTAAATCAGTAATAGAAATTCACTTGCTTTGTAGGAGGGTTGAAGAAACTTTATCACTGAATGACAATCCATGAATTAATTTCACCCAAAGCATTCTGAGATTGAGAGAAAGCTTTGGGGTTAGTGTACAATTAGGCACATTTTAGCATTCTGTATAAGGCATGATTAAAACTTGATCTAGCGACATAACTTGAAGGGAAGCAGTTCTTTAATTAAGAAGGGCAAGGTTACATACATTTTCAGAAAAACAATCATTTCTATCGACTTACAACATTGTCAACAATGAAAACACCCTCTGTCTGTACCTGGTGGCCCAACCTTTGCAGTAAGTTCCTAGAAGTATGCACTTAACATGAGCTCAACACAATCATACAGGGACAGCTTATCTTTGAGTTTTATGTTTTACAGCCCATTGAGAAAGATCTGACAAACACTATCATCAGGAAACAAGAAGATAAAAAAGTAAGTCTGTCATGAGATTTACAAAACAAATCAAGAAGCACATAACGGAACTCCAAATTTAGTTTATTTCAACAGACATCTCCTAAAGGTGTTGACTTTTTTTTTTTAATTTTTATTTATTTCTGTATGTGTATGAGTGTACTGTCTGCATGTAGGTCTGTGCACCCGTGTCGTGCAATGCCGCGGAGGTCAGAAGAGGGTCTTGGATTCCCCTGGAACTGGAGTTCTCTGGAATTGGAGTTACAGACGGTTCTTAGCCGCCATGTGGGTGCTGGGGATCGAACCCGGGTCCTCTGCAAGAGCAGTCAATGCTCTTAACCGCTAGGCTATCTCTCCAGCCCCAAGGTGTTGACTTTCTAATAAAGAATGTAAAACAGAAATCTGAAAAGTTTTGATTAAGTACATCATCATCACTGTAACTAGAAGATAACATTCACAGCATGCTAACTTCCTCCTTGCTACTGTGCATTCTATTTCCATCAAACATTGGCATATGATGGATTCTTGTAACTTTATTATCTGAAAGTGTCTTATGTACAGTGTTTTCCTCATGTTCTAACATTTGAAAACATCCTTTAAAAATTTTTATCATGTGATTTTTATTGGTAGGTTCTGACAGCCATGACATCCTCTTTGGTACTTCCTTGTCCTTAATCTCATGGCAAAACAAGAAATGAAAACATTTCAAATAAGATCTGAACCCAGAGCATAAGACTCAAGTCACTTCATCTAGCACTATGCCATCTACCTCAGAACTGCTGAACATTTTGCATGAGGTTTGGAAATATTGACCCTTAGTTCTTTCATACTGAAATTTTATTCAAATATGTATCTGGAAGCTTCACTCTAAAGTTTTGATATATAGCAACATTGAGACTTTAAAATCAGTTTCCACATCTTTGTATTCAAATCTCACTCAGAATCAGGGAAAGATCTGTTGAAGTTCAGACAGATACTTAATGTCAATACAAGAATGAACTACAACTTTCTCAGCTTGAACATGCTTCTGGTGTCTGTGTCCTCTATGAAGACTCATTATCTTCCGGATCTATGTCTTGTTATGTGACAGTAGAGGAAAAAATAAGACCTTTAAAGAACTCCCCTAACCACACAACTGGCTTAAGGTTTTCTGGTTTAAGTAAGTTGGAAAAATAATTAAAAGATTGCCTGAGTTATTCAGCATCAGAGAATAAGCTTAATGGCTGCAATCAGAGTCAAATTATTAACAGGAAAAATAGTCTTTAGAATAAAAGTTGAAAATAGGATTGGTCTAGTGAAGCATGCACTAACAATTTATATCCACAACAGGGAATCGGTGAGAATATTGTGAAACAGTGATTATTTTATCTAACATTAATATCATAAACTTATCTCCCAACAGATGCCAAGTAGAATGAATGGCTACTTTATTCTGAATCAAGTCACCGTGTTTTCATGAGCAGATGCATTCTAGCAAATTAAATGAATGCAAACGGCAACATTAATCAGTTAATTAGTTTTAAAGACTGGAACATATTGTGTCCATAAATCCAAGAATACCAGCATTTTCCCATGGGATATATTTATTGCATCTTTAATTTTTTCTAGTTCTACATCTATTTTCACAATATATAAATTTCAGTTTATATAAAAGTACATTCTGAACATCCTAGTGATGTGCTTCTTTAAACAACCTAGATGCATGTTTAAAAAATGAACTTGACAAAGGAGATAAGCTACTATAATAAGTCTTTTCCAATTACTTGTTCATTTGCAGTGCATATCAATCATTTCATACAATAAAAATGTCACTTTCGGGGGCTGGAGAGATAGCCTAGCGGTTAAGAGCACTGACTGCTCTTGCAGAGAACCCGGGTTCAATCCCCAGTACCCACATGGCGGCAGAAAAAATTCCAGGGGAATCCGAGACCCTCTTCTGACCTCCGTGGCATTGCACGACACGGGTGCACAGACCTACATGCAGACAGTACATTCATACACATACAAAAATAAATAAAAAATGTAAAAGAAAAGTCACTTTCTACGGAATTAGGCAATGTCAGATAAACAAGAACTTGGACTCTCAGTTTCACAGAGAACTGGTATTGAAAGTACCTGGTGGTATATACATGGGCCATGGTGGTACACAAGCATTATTGCTTGAGTGATGACAGGAGATACACTTCTAAGTGAGTCAGAAACCTGCAATAATATGACTTATCCAGTGAAACTCCATTGCAATTCATTCATTTCTTCTTTTATTAATATTGCTGTACTGGCGTCAAACCCAGGTCCATGTGCATGCAAACATATACTCTATCACAGAGCTAAACTACCAGACCCTTAAAACTACAATGTTAGATCAAAGTTTAAAGATTACCATTTGGGCATACCTTTCACATCAGGATAACTTACCAGATTGCCCTTCAATTTATATATAGAATTATTATATAGTATAGTATAATCAGATAATAATATATAGATTATGTTGTGTGTGTGTCTGTGTGTGTGTCTGTGTGTGTGTCTGCTCTATGAGAAAGGCTGAATAACACACAGAGGACCTGTATTGATTTTCTATCATTACCAATTATCACAAATTTAGAGGATTTTCTTTCTTTCTTTTTTTTTTTTTTTGGTCTTTTCCAGACAGGGTCTCCTTTTAGCCCCAGCTGTCTTGGAACTAGCTCTGTAGACAAGGCTGGCCTTGAACTCACAAAGATCTGCCTGCCTCTGCCTCCTAAGTGCTAGGATTAAAGGCGTGTGCCACCACGCCCGGCCTCTTACAAGATCCATTATTATTTCATAGGTCTACAGGCCAGAATTGTGAGTACTATTCTCCACAGTTGCACTGCCAAAGTCAAGTTTTGCAGCAGCTCAGCTTTTGACTGCACCCTCTGGAGGACAGGGTTACTCTTCTATTCAAACAGATGGTTGTATAAAGATTATTTTTTGAAGATAAAGAATATGAGCCAGAGATCACTCCCTTCTAGATCTGGATCAAGGATGCCTCCACCCATTTTCCTTGGTTTATGGTACCTTCTGTCTTAGAAGTCGCAGCATACATATACCGAACTTCAACACTAATTATAATTGTGTCTTGCTTTGAGTCAGACTTTGGTATGGCTTTTGGCACATCTTCTGTTTTTTATTTATGTTTTTTGATTTTTTGAGACAGGATCTCCCTTTAGTTCCAGGCAGCCTGGAGCTTGCTATGTAGGACCAGGTTGGCCTTGAACTCACAGAGATCCACCTGCCTCTGCCTCTTGAGTGCTGGGATTAAAGGGGTGTGCCACCACACCCAGTAGATCTTCTGTTCTTAAAGGACATACATAATGATGAGTGTACTCAAATGTTTGCTGAAAATGCTTCTTACTAAAAATAGAACTGCCATGGGGTCCAGCTATACTATTGTTGGTGTATATTCAAAGGAAATTAAGTCAGCATAAAGAAAAAAAAATCTGCATGTTTGTGTTCTTCAAGGCACTATTCAATATAGCTAAGATATGTAAACAGCATAGGTGGCCATCAGCAGATGGACAAGAAAATAAGGGATAAATGAACAATTTCTCTCTCTCTCTCTCTCTCTCTGTGTGTGTGTGTGTGTCTGTGTGTCTGTGTGTCTGTGTGTGTGTGTGTGTGTGTGTGTGTCTGTGTTTGTGTCTGGATCTGTGTGCATACATAATGGATTACTTATATAGCATAAAGAAAAGTGAAATCTTAGAATTTACGGCACAATAGATCAAAACAAAGAGCAGTATTTTAAGCTAAGGACACAAAAGGAATTACCATCTCCTCTCATCTCCTCTCATTAATTGAAGAAATTTGAAGAATGCAACCCACTTGATTTGTAGGTATAATAGTGATTTTCCAATACTGGGGATCTACCAGGGTTTGAGGAAGGCAAGGCCTTCTGAACAGTTTACTGGAGATGTCAATGCATGTTCCATGAAAATCACATGGTTGACAGGGAGGTGGAGATGGGGAAATCAGAATGTTTTATAAATAAAACATTTTTATATATAAAAATATATATTTAAAATATATATATATATATATATAGAAATTTCATATTTATCCTCATGATAATATGATAATAATAATCCATTGAATTTCTTGTTTAAATTTGTATACAGGAACTACAAAGACAATAATTCAATATTGTTACAGGACTGAAAAAGTGACCTGTCTAAATAGATGTGTTTCAGTATAAAGATGATTGCTTCAATCTCATGGTGTTTGTGATGTGTTTGTTATGTGTGAGAAGATGACAGATTCAGGTATTTCAACCCAAAGCCTCCAAAGCCTTGAGTTGTTATCAGAAGACATCACAGTCAACTAAAATATGACCACAGAAACCTTGTGGAGAAGTTTTCACAGGCACTTTATCTGAACTTTATTATAAATAGAAATATTTGTCACTGATTTGACGCTTAAAATACATCTTAAGCTGGATATAAAACTTAATGAATTGCAAACTTTTCTCTGTCAAAGACCAAACTATTTCCCTACCTGTTTCTGGTATTTGTTTTAAAAGAGAAGATTTTTATTCTTTTAGAGATAAGCAGAACTTTCTACCTGAATGAATATGATTTTGCTTTATTTTTTATTAAAATTGAAAATGTTTCAAGTATTTGCTAGATATAGGTCTCATCTCATGTTTTTTTTTTCCGTCATGACAATGTAATTTTTATCTGTATCCTGAGTTCTATAATGGATTAAAAATAAATTGCTTCAGTATTACTGCTTCTATGATTATGTTGGTATTATTTCAGGGACATTGACAACTCACAGATTAAGTCTTTGCTTTCTGACTCCATATATGCCATATCATATGTCATTGTTTAATATTTTTGTGCATTCTGGAACAACGACTCAGAGAGAGAGACCTGATATTTCCTCACACAACATTGACATGATTTTTCCAGTCTCACTTATTTTCTTGAACTCCCTATTTCCCTGAAAATGTGTGTTAAAATCAGACTTTTACAAAATTCTGAGGGAGGCATCTCCTGGCATATCCTGTTTAGTTACTGTTTTTCAAGTTCATGAAAGTCAGTCTCCTACTCCTGATTTAAAAAAATCAAGCAAGGTTTTTATAATTTCCTTGTACTTAGACAAAAATACTCATAGTAATCTCTGAATCTTTGACAACATACTCTCTGATCATACTCTAATTCCTCATTTGAAAATTCCATATTTATTGGTATGATTTCCATAATAACATGTCTGTGTGGGTTATACCCTAACACACATTAACATTAACATTAATATTATCAACATGTGTTTTGCCCAGTGCTAAGAAACTTTGTCAATTGACTGAGTGCTAAAAATCACATTATACATTTTGGAATATGTTTGCTTCATTAAAATACTGTCACAGATGTGGGAGGTGGACAGGAAGGTTCAGCCCTGGATGAATGTCTATTGGCAATGGAAGGATGCTGGGAGAGGCTGAGTCAGTTTTCCTTACTGGTGTGGCACTTAGTAAGTAATCAGACTTCAAGATATAGACTCAGTCAAAAGCACAAGGGAGGCATGGGATGGAATAAATAAGCCTTTAAAACATAACAATCTAAAATTAAATTAAAACTAATTTTAAAAAGAATGGATAGTAATGGAGGGCATGGTATTGGGGAAAGGGGATAATGAGGAGGTGATGGTGAGGAGGAGGGGGCTCTAAACATGATCAAACTATATTGCATGGAATTCTAGAATCAAGACACAATAAATAAAATTATAATAAAATTATTCTTATTCAGGTAGCTCTTTCAGGTTGACAAATGTTCTTCTCCTAGTTCTAGATTTAAGTTTTTCCCTGCAGTAGGACACTTGTGTTTTGGAAAAATGTAGTATTCATTGGTAATATTAATACTAAGTGTCTTAACTCCAATTAGCATGGTACAGTTAAGAACTCAGATCTAGATTTTTCCCCTCAATCACTTTCTAGTTTTATAGCTTTTAACAAATGTCTTGTCATTGAATCAGTTTTGCAACCACTTGATTCCAAGATGACTATGTGTATTATGTGGAAAAAAATTCTCATAATAGCTGCAAAACCAAGTGTATCACGTTGGTTAAAAGATGGGTGGCTTAGTTTCCACACTCCTGAGATGTAATGAATTACAAACAAGTATTCTAACTTTCTGTCTAGAATTTCCTACCTGATATTGAAACATGGAATACATTTTTAAAAGGTGAATTTTATACTAAGAGGTGTAGCAGACAAGGGTTAAATTCAGAATGTCACGTTAATAAGTGGCACACTATGGGACAATGAAATGCTTTTTCTATTGACAAAGTCAGAAGGCAGCTGTACTTCCTAACTACACAGAGCTTTTACAAACACTACTTTCATTTTTCAACCCCAGTCCCTCAGTTCCTTTAGAGAAAATGCCTTCGCTGATCATAATGTGTTGGTGGTTACTCCTTACTATTATTGTGCTCATAGATGTATGCAGATACTTACCAAGTATTTTAGTGAGTAGCTGTTCTAGTTCAGAAACTAAAAATTAGATACTATTTTGGATGAAAAAGAAATGACATTTTATTCAAATTTATCCATTTAATTCAAACTTTTTGAAGATTTATTTTTTTAATGTAGTCCAGGGTATAATCCAACTCCCTGTTTAGTATTCACGATGACCTCGAATTTCCTCTATAAATTTAGATTTATTCATTTACTTTTTATGTTTCTGTGTGTATGTGGGTGTGTGTGATTGCACATGCCACAACATATGTGTGGAGGTCAGAGGACAAATAGTAGGAATACATTCTCTTCTTTAAGCATGTGGATTCTAGGGATTGAACTCAGGTCAGGGTTGGTGAAAAGTGATTTATCTGCGGAGCTGTCTTGCTAGCCCAAGCTTTGTGAAGTGGGACTTCTCTAAGTTTTAGACTTTCTATTGGAAGTCCAACTCACTCATCCCTTTCTCTACTGAAGGTTCTCCAAAGAATCAACTTGGACACTCCTTCCCTTGGTAATCCCAGTTGGTGGGGGGGGGGGCAGAGGGTGCTTTTTAGCCCACGCCTGGGTACCTGTGCTGCAAGGTGGTCTTGGCAGATCTCTGATCTCAGGACTCACACAAACCCACCTTTTATACCAGCTGGGAGGATAACTCTGCCCCCACAGCCACAAAAGCCAATCAAGCCAAGAACAACTAAATTAAATCAAATCAAACACCATTCCACCTTGCTGAAGCACTCAGCTCCTACCTACCTGTGCTTCAGGTGGTCTTGGGAAATCTCCCTTATTTCACTCTTTATTTCTTCCCTGACCCATTCATTATTCAGGATTGGGTTCTTTAGTCTCCATGTGTTCTAGTAGCTTGTTGGGCTTATGCTGGTGTTCCTATTGAGTTTTATTGCACTGTGGTCTGATGGAATAATTTCAATTCTTTTGTCTTTGTTGAGATTTCTTTTGTTCCCCAATACGTGGTTGAAGTGGTTGAATTTGGAGTATATTCTATGATGTTCTGAGTAAAAAGTATAAATTCTTTTTTGTTTGGGTGGAATATTCGGTGGATGTCTGTGAGGTCCATTTGGTGTATTGTATTGTTCAGTTCTGATGTCTCTCTCTTTATGTTTTGTACTGTTGATCTATCCAAGGGGTTCAGTGGGGTGTGGAAGTGTCCCACTATTAGTTGGCTAGGATTAATTTGTGTCTTGAGATCCTGCAGAGTAGTATTTTTAAAGTTAGGTGCACCAGAGTTTGGTGCATAGACATTTAGGATTGTGAAGTCTTCATGGTTAATTGTTCCCTTGACAAGGATGTAATGGCCCTCTTTGTCTCTTTTAATTAATTTTACTTTGAGATCTATTTTGTCTGATATTTGAATAGCCTTTCTGGCTGGTTTTGTGGTACCATTCGCTTGGAATATTTTTTTCCATCCTTTCACTCTAAGGTAGTGTCTGTTCTTGAGGATGACATGGGTTTCTTGTAGACACCAGATAGGATTCTGTTCCTTAATCCATTCTCTCAGTCTATGTCTTTTGATTGGGCAGTTTAGACCATTAGTATTTAAGGTTATTGGTGAGAGATGGGTGTTGCTTCCTTTCCGCCTTATTTTTGTTTACATTCTTGGTCTAGGTTTGTATTTAGACAGTAATGCTTTTGTTGATTTCTCTCTTTAATTGCTTAGGGATAGTTGTTCCTTTCCTCTGTTCTTTGGATTGCTTTGATTTCCTCTGTTCTTTGGATTGCTTCGAGGATTTTCTAAAATGTTGGTTTCCTGGACATGTATTATTTGATCTTATTCATGTCGTGAAATATTTTTCTTTCTCTTTCAACTATAATTGACATTTTTGCTGGGTAGAGTAGTCTGGGTTGGCATCTAAAGTCGTTTATCACCAGGAATACTTTGATCCACGTTCTTCTAGCTTTCATAGTTTGTGTTGAGAAATCACCTGTGATTCTGATGGTTTTGCCCATATACGTACCTTGTTGTTTTTCTCTTGTGGCTTTCAGTATTTTGTCTTTGTTTTGAGCATCTAGTGTTTTAACAATTATATGGCATAGGGAATTTCTTTCTGGTCCTGTCTATTTGGTGTTCTACCTGGCTTTTGTATTTGTATGGGTTTGTCTTTTTTCAGTTTGGAGAAATTTTCTTCTATTATCCTGTTGAAGATCTGACTTGGGAATCTTCTTCTGCCTCTATCCCAATGATGTGGAGGTTTGGTCTTTGCATAGTGTCCCAATTGGTTGTTCCACTCTCGTGTTCTTTTTTTAATTTTTCATAATCTTTACTTGAGCATTCTGGTTATTCCATTACATCCTGCAGGTCTAATATTCTTTTTTCTCCTTCTTCCATTCTGCTTCTGAGGCCTTTCCCTATCTTTTCCCATTGATTGGATGAATGCTCAATTTCCTTTTTCATTTCATTTTGTGATTTCTTTAGTATTTGTACTTCCTTCTGGAGCCTGTCATTCTTATCTTGTAGCTCCTTGGTTCATTGGTAAGTTTCTTTTTCATTTTGTCCTGGGATCTTTTCAGTGTTTCTACTTCCTACCCATAGTTTTTTCATTTTATCTCTTTAGTTCCCTTTAGCTGGGTGCACACTCGTGTTGTGCTGTCTGCATGTCTAACTCCACCCAGTAACACGCTGGAACCTGAAGGTTGGATCCAGTGGCATCTTAATTTTATAATGTTTGAGTGCAAATGCATTATACTTCTGGAGTTCTCACATTAGCTATATTTTTATTTATATAAAATGATCATCGCTTTACCTAGAAGTGATATTTAGTATTCTTGTTCCCACAGATTGAAAACAATTTTTCTGTTTATTTATTTTATTTTTATTTTTTGGTCTTTTCGAGACAGGGTCTCTTTGTATCCCCAGCTGGTCTGGAATTCACTCTGTAGACCAAGCTGGCCTTGAACTCACAAAGATCCACCTGCCTCTGCCTCCCAAGTGCTAGGATTAAAGGCGTGTAACACCTGAGCCCAGCTTTTTCTGTTTATCTTGATTGAGGGAAATGAATCTCTTAAAATCCATATATAAAGGAAATATAAAGAAACTCAAGAAACTCACTAATAACCTCCTTAATTTTCAATTTAAATTTTATCTCCTGTAAAATTCTTTATAATATTGTATCTAAAATAGAATACCCTGTGTTCTTTATTCAAAGTGTTCCCATTTCAGACACTTGAATGAATTTCAAATCTTCAAAAGTCCTTATAGTATGTAAAGATTTTAGGCAGAGCAAGGACAGTTTGAGAGTAAAAGAAGCTGTGATTGGTAATTATGTTAGACATTTACCAGCAGATTGACATTCGTGCTCTTCAGGATGTGTGGAGATTTTAAGGAAAGACAGCTTGTCCTAGAAGAGCACCTCTTTTCTCTCTTTACAAACAAGTTCCTCCTCTATCACCCACACCTTCCTTTGTTAGTCATAATTTCCTCACTTCTCTCATTATGCATCATACATATTCTCTATACTAAAGCAGAACTCATTGTTGTTGTCCAGAAAAAGTTCAAAATAGTTTATATGTAACAAGAATTATAAATAATGTGCTACTAGATTTAACATAAAAATCACACAAGCATTTCCCAATTAAGGTAAACTTAAAGTCTTCTATTCTGTGTTTAGGTTCCAAACAGTTATTATGCAAAAAATGATAAAAAATACTCTGCTACAAGTACTAAACAGTTTCAAAAAGATTGGTGAAAGTTTAAATATCTAGGTATGTGGTTTAGTTAGCACTTAACATTTAATAATTTATGTTCTAAGGAATCAGAAATAATGTTTGGTGACAAATCAGATTAATTTTCTTTGATTTCTTCTTTTCTTGAAACTTAAGGTATTCCCTTAATAGCTAACAATTCTCCTAAACTTTGAGAATGTTAGTGCAAATATTAGGAAATATTAAATAGAAAATAAAGAAAAGACAAAATACAATAGTTATAATATAGTTTCAAGTGTTGTATTGATTTTTGACACACGTGGTAGTCAGCAAATCTGTTTCCATTGTGGATTTATCATGCAGTATAAATCTATAGCGAGTGAATCAAACCATGCTGTTATTGGCATTGAAGCATAGCACAATACCTCTTTATCCTTTTATTCATGGAGTTTCAGTGAGGGGGAGCTGTCATGTCAACCACTGTAGGAACTAGTCTGTATTTCACAGAAGACACAAAATCTCAGGCTCAGTAGTAATATTTTCTGATTTTTCCAAATGTCAGAGACATGATCTAGAATTCACTCACCTTGAAAGATCTTGCTTGTCCTTGTCTCTACAGAGGTGAAAATGTGTGTAAGATAAGACTGTCAAGCATCAAAATCAATTTCACTAACTGTTCTTGTTCCTAATTACTCTTATTTTATAATTCATAAGTTGTTTTAATAGAAAATTTTCCAAACTTTTCTAATGCATAAAGACACTGGAGAAATTTAGTAAGTAAAATACAAGTATTATTTTAGGCACTTTCATGTTTTTTCTCATTTTATTCTTAAAATAGCTCTGACTAGGGATATTACTTGTCTTATTGAGAAAACCTTGCTGAGAGATGTTCAAGAATCACGTCAGCATGCATTGTCTAATGGTGGCCAACCTGTGATCTGTACACAGGTTACCGTTTAAGTTAAGCTTCATTTCTTTCAACATACCAACATCTTATAAACTCTAACAGCATACAAAATGCCTTTTGGAATTCTTTCTATTTCTAGTTCCTTGTTTTTGCTAGTATCAACTTTATTATCAGATTACTCTTGAGCATTTTCGCAGGATAGTATGAGTATTTGATAGAAAATAAACTTTGAGGAAAGGCAATAAATCGCACTGTCCATGATTCTGATATGTAAATAAGATGAACAAATCTGTTTCTCAGAGTTGTTTGGATTAAATGATGAAATACCTAGCACAGCACTGTGTTAACAATTAGATACTATCCATCTGTATAGTGCTTAAACCTATGTATTGTTTTCTGGATGAACTTAATTCTTGTCTGCAAATTCTCAACTAGGGAATTCTGCTTCCATAAAATGATGAAGTTTTTACCTCACAGACCATACCAAACTTCAACTTGACATGAAGAATACAGGAATCAGAAATCACAAATGAGGCATCAGCAAAAACATTTGTACACTTTATATATATATATATGTTTTATTTAATGAAAGTCATATCAACATATGCAACTCACTGAATGTGGGAAGATCCACTTTAAATTAGCGGCTACTTCTCAGCTAGCACTACACAGGGCACCTTGTGGGAGTCATGGGATTCCTCTGACCCCACCCCAAGAGGGAGCAAGCAAAGTGGCCCAGGCACATGATGCTAGGCGGAGCAGCAGTATAGAATGGTGTGGAACTGGAAACCTGTGATTGGCTCTGGGAGCTGATAACATTTTGCTTATAAATGTGAGTTGCAGCAGGCAATGATTCGAATTCTCCATTACCATCATTATACAGAATCCCTGGGTCCATTATTTCATGTGCCTGCAGGCCAAAGCAGGCCTGGATTTTGAGTGTCGGTGGCCAGTGGGTTGGATGGCGGTCCATCAGACCACCAACCTGGTAAGCTGGTGTGAGGCTGGGCAGAGACCTATCAGGTCACCTGCTGTGAAGTGAATTATGAGTGGGTGTAGGCTGAAGATAGACCATCAGCCATCAGCCTGAAGTTCCTGTCCAGAGACCACCAGTCTTTGGCCAAGTGGGAAAGCACAGACAAAATGTTCCCAGGCTAAGGACCTGGGTTGGAAGTACCTTGCAGGTGAGTTACGAAAGCAACCAACTGATTTCTATGCCTAGAGGTCAGTTCTCCACAGTGACTGAAAGTGGTCACCATGCTCCCCTTCCCTTAGCAGGACTGCACTGTACCTGCTTGTAGCAAGAGAAGCTTCCTAAAACTGAAGACTACATACACAAAGTTATGAAGTGTGGAGTTTATCAACCATAAACATGTGTATAATTAAAGTTATTACCCTGTTCTTTTGTGAGAAATAAGACATTAAATTTGAAAATCACCTTATGACAATTAATTTAAACTACTGATTCCAAGCATGGAGGTGAAGCTCTCAAGGAGGCAGAAGCAGGTGGATTTCTGTGAGTTCAAGGTCAGCCTTGGTTTTAGAGCAAATGTACTCACAAAAACAAACAAACAAACAAAAAACACTGGTCTTGACTTGTTCTAGTATCTTTGCTGGTTGGGTTTTGTCAACTTGAAACAACTAGAGTTGCTGGGACAAACCTTGATAGAGGCATTTCCTCCATCAAATTGGCCTCTGGACATGTCTGTGGAGCCTTCCTTAATTTCTACTTTCTGTGAGGGTCCAGCCCTGCCTGCTGTTTCTGCCATGCCTTCCTTTGATGATGGACTGTAACCTGTAACCTGAAACCCTTTTCTCCAAGTGGTTTTTGGTAAATAATGTTTATCACAAAACCAGAAACCTGACTAGAACAGTATCTTTAAGAGGTTACTTTTTGCAGTACTGGTGATGGTGATGGAACCCAGGAACTTAGGCAAGCACCACCCTACATCCCTAGCCCTGTTTTTTTATTAAGTTAGTCTCTCTCTCTCTCTCTCCCTCCTCTCTCTCTCTCTCTCTCTCTCTCTCTCTCTCCTCTTCTGTTCTCTTCTCAATAAATAATAATAAAAAATAAATAATAAATAATAAATTGCGAGAATGAGCAATTTTATCCCCATCCTCCCGTTTCTGCTGAAAAGTTAAGGATTTGAAGTTGAGAAAGCATTGTGATGCATGAGCAGAACAATTGAGCCCTATGAATAGCAATCTACACTGACAGATGTAGGTAACAGGCTTGTCACAACATGTGTTACAAACTGCTAACAATGACTCCTTGAAGTATAGGCAGACAAATAGTGGCCAATTACAAAAAAATGTGGTAAATATATTTCTGATCTTCTGAGAAAACTGACTGGGGATATATTATACCTCACAGTATTGACAAAATAATTTCTATCTGTAGAGACTTTTCTTAAGAGTATGAAAGGTCAGAAGTAAATATTGTTGCATGCTGATAAGTATTATGAAATATTTTAGTATGCAATCAGTAACTCTTGAATCTTTACAAAGCATCCTGTAAACCACATTTCATTTTCAGTATTTGTGTGGTTATTCTGCGGGTTAACTATAAAATGCTTAATGTCATGAGTTTGGTTTCTATTCATAGTACCCAAAGTCATTTTCAATACTATAGACCTAAATCAGCACATAACTGTTCTATAGCATTCTCCTTGCATGCACCCTTGTTGTTACCCTATCATCCTGTCAGTAGCATTTCTGCCTTTGTGAGAATATCCCCCAACCAAAACAAAACAAAATAAAACAAAAAACCGTGAAAGGGTTTATTTCAGCTTAGAGATCTAAGTTGCAGTTGATAAATGTTAGGGAAGTCAATGTAAGACTTGAAGAGCAGAGAGAAATTAATACATGCATCTTACTTGTGTTTAGGTCATAGTTCTCTCTCTCTCGCAAACTCTCTTCTTCTCTAGAGGGAGTCAGTTATTGGTCTTCATCATACTCGCTCTCTCTCTCTCTCTCTCTCTACTATATATATATATAATATCTCCCTCTATGATAATTGCTCCCATCCGTCTCGCTCCTCTCTCTCCTCCTCTCCTCGGGGTCTCTCTGCTCTCAGTCTCTCTATATATATCGTATATATATATAATATATGATATATATTTGCATGCTTTTCTGTGTGTAGTCAAGGTCTCTCTCTCTCCTCTCTCCATATATAATATATTATCTATATATATATATATATATATATATTACCAGATTACATTACTAATCAAATCTAGACCCGTGTCCCCCTCCCTACCCCCCCACCACACCAGAGCTCATGCATCTGCCAAACAGGTTTTTTCCATCTTTTTTCTCGTCTTTTCTTCAAAATTCTCGTGGCAGAAGTTGACTTTGTTGAGCAGAAGTTCACAATTTCAGTAAGTTCTTTGACACAGTTCTTTTCTGTGTGTTGTTGCTTTTGTTGTTTTTTCTTTCCAATATGCATCACTCCCAAATATTTTGGACAAAAGCTCAAAAGGACGCCCTGCACAAGGAAATACTTCACACTAAGTAATTGGCAGCAGCACCCACAGTGGAGGGATACCATTCATCATTTGATTTTGGGACTGTGTTACCTCATTTAACATAATATATTCTAGTTCCATCCATTTACCTGCAAAGTTCATGATGTTATCTTTCTTTCTTTTTTTTTTTTTTTGATGCCATCTTTCTTTACTGTTGCATAGAACTCCATTGTGTAGATGTACCACATTTTCTCTATTTACTCATCAGTTGAGGGGCACTTGGATTGGTTCCACATTTTTGCTATTGTGAAGAGACGTGCAATAAACATGGCTATGCTTGTATCTCTGTAGTAAGATGAGTCTTCTGGGTATATACCCAGTAGTGGTATGACTGGGTCAGGTGGTCAGGCCAAGGATTTGCCACACTGATTTCCATAGTGGTTGTACAAGTTTACATTTTTACCAGCAGTGGATGAGTGTTCCCCTTTCCCCATAACCTTTCCAGCACTTGATATCATTTGTTTTCTTGATCCTAGCCAGTCTTATCTGAGTGAGATGATATCTTACAGTGATTTTAATTTTCATTTCCTTAATTATTAGTGAAGTTGAACTTTTTTATTTTTTTATTTATTATTTTTTATGTGTATGAGTATATTGTCTGTATGTAGGTTGGTACACCCGTATCCTGCAATACCATAGAGGTCAGAAGAGGGCATCAGATTCCCCTGGAACTGGAGTTAAAGATGGTTCTTAGCCACCATGTGGATGCTGGAAATCAAACCCGGGCCCTCTGCAAGAGCAGTGGGTGCTCTTAACCCACTGAGCCATCTCTCCAGCACCTGTTGAACATTTTTTAAGATGTTTCTCAGCCATCTCTAATTCCTCAACTGTGAAGTCTCTGTTCAGCTCTTTGCTCCATCTATTGAGAAGGTCATTTGTTCTCTTCCTTCTTTGTTTTTTGAATACTTTATATATTCTGGAAATCAATGCTTTGTCAGATGTATCTGTGGATATTTCATCCCACTCTGTGGGTTTTCTCTTCACTTCCTTGATTGCTTCTTTTGTTGTACAGAAGCTTTTGAGTTTAATGAGGTCCCATTTTTCAATTGTTGATCTTATTTCTTGTGCAGCTGATCACTGATTTAGGAAGTCTTTTCTTACCCCTATGTCTTGTAGGCTGCTGCCAAATTTTTCTATCACCTTCAGAGTTTTGGGTTTCACGTTCAGGTCTTTGATCCATCTGGAGTTGACTTTTGTACAGGGTAAGAGGTAGGGGGTTAACTTTATTCTTCTACAAGTGGTGATCCAGTTTTGCCAACATCACTTGCTGAAGATGCTGTCTCTCCTCCATTTTGTCTTCTTGGCCCCCTTGATAAATATGAGGTGGCTGAAACTATATGTGCTCAAGTTTGGATCTTCAGTTTTGTTCCATTGGTCAATAGGTCTGCTTTTGTGCCATTACCAAGCTGTTTTTATGACTATAGCTCTCTAGTATAAATCTAGTATAGAGATTCCCCTGCCCCCCGTATTGCTCTTTTCATTCAGGGTTGCTTTGGCTATTCAGGTTCTTTTCTTTTTCAATAAGAAATTAAGGACTTTTTTTTCCAAGCCTGCCTGTGAAGAAAGTCATGGGGATTTTAATTGGGATTATTTTGAATCTTTATATTAGTTTGGGTAGAATGAACATTTTTACTATATTAATTTTCCCAATCCGTGAGCATAGGAGGTCTTTACATCTTCTGATGTCTTCTTCAATTTCCTTTTTCAGGGGATTTAAATTTTTTATAGAGATCTTTGGTGACTTTGGTTAGGTTTGTTCCTAGGTATCTTGTTTTTGAGGCAATTGAGAGTGGGAGGGTCTGCTTGTGTTCCTTCTTCAGTTGCTTGTTGTTTGTGTAAAGAAAGGCTACTGATTTTTCTAGGTTAATTATGTATCCTGCCACTTTACTGAAACTCTTAATCATTTCTAGGAGTTTTCTAGTGGAATTTTTAGTATCCCTTAGGTAAAGAATCATATCATCAGCAAAAAGGGATAGCTTGAGTTCGTCTTTTCCAATTAGTACTCCTTTAATTTCCTTTTCTTGCCTTATTGCCCTAGCAAGTGTTTCAAGCATTATATTGAAGAGGTGTGGTGACAGGTGCAGCCTTGCTGAATTCATACCTTTAAGGGGAATGCTTCTGCAAGTTCTCTATTTTTGTACTATATAGGACTCTCAGCCTAGGGACAAATAATTCTACCACCCAACACTCTCCTCATTGCTATCCACCACAATCTCTGACATCCAGAATCTGATAGGAAACTCATCTAGCATGCCGTCTTGTAATGTGGACATCCACAGGATCCAACCAATGGAAGATGAAAAGAAAACATAGAGGGCAAAGAATAAGAAGTCATAATTTGTTGCAAACGGCTCCATCCTCAACTCTGAAGCCATGCTTGGTTGAAAGCTTGATAAGTGTGGTTATATATTCTTATGCCAGCACACCTTCTTTTTGAGCTTCTCCTGAGAAAGCCTTCCTTAAAGCTTCAGATCTTGCATCTTCTGACTTTAACTACACACACACACACACACACACACACACACACACACACACACACATGCAAGCACATTTTTTTCTTGTTGTTCCATTCTTAGGCTCTGTACTGTAAATCACCATATTCATTAAATTGTTCAGTTAATTTATTTGTTTTAAAAAATAATTTAAATGAGATTTTCATATAATATAGCTTGATGGGGTTTAGATTCCTTCCCCTCTTCACACTTCCTCCTCCTACTTTCCCCTGACATATATATATTTGAGATGCATTTTATTTTAAATTATATTTGCCTGTGTGTATGTGTTGGATATATGTACATAAATACAGTTGCCTGTAGAGGATAAAAGAGGACATCAGATCCCCTGAGTTGTATTTATGAACAGCTGTGAGCAGCTGTGTTGGATCTGGGAACCAAAATCAGGTCCTCTGTAGGAGCAACCAGTGTTCTTAACCAATAGCAAACTTTCCAGCCCCATGAATGTGTTCTTTACATCCAAATCCCTTAACTCATTTTAATGTGATATATGGTAGTATATGTCTCATTAACTAGTTTAATTAGTTTAAAGAAAAATAATATTTATATATCTCTACTATCACTGACTTCATTTTCTTCCAGCTATTCAATGGTCCTTTGAAGCCTTTGTATAGAGACAGCATCTTGGACAGAGTGTGAAGTCACTAGAGATCTCCTCCCTATGTGAGCTCCAGTTTAAAAGAAAGTGTCCACTGTTCCTTTCAGGGCTCCAGTCCTTTGTCTTCCCATCCTACTATTCATCTGTAATTTAAATTTTTGTTGTTTAGGCCTCCACACATGAAATCCTCTCACTAAACCACATTTCCTGTTTACACTTTAGAGTGGTATATACCTCCAACTGATCTATCTTAATAACCTTATCTATGACTTTCTTCCATATGTATACTTCTAAAATAGGTATGCCTATTCCCCCTCCCAAACATTGATACAATACTCAGATTTTTGCTTCTCTAAGATTGTGTATATGAAGAAAATATGTTAATTTTCATGAAAAGTTTATTTCCAGTGTAAGTTCAAACCACGATTCTAAAAATCATTCTTGTTTCTCTAAGTACGTCTCCAATTTATACCAAAATATTCAAATATTAAAAGATAAAGGCAGCTAGGCACGGTGGTACACACCTTTAATCCCAGCATTTGGGAGGAAGAGGCAGAGGCAGGCAGTTCTCTGTGAGTTCAAGGCCAGCCTGGTTTACAGA
>VZQC01012520.1:32715-74498 GCA_009823505.1 Rhizomys pruinosus
AGTCTACTTTCTCTGGAGCTGTTGTCTTGGACTCTGGTCAATTCTGGCTGTTTCCTTTCATGGGCCAACAGTTTATCCAGGAATAACCTTTCAATACTACTAATGAAGCACAAGCAATTAGATATATAGGTATTTAAACAGTACTAATTGTTATGGTAGGTTACTTTGGTATAGACACAGATGTTTGGATGGTATGTTAATCCATGAATTATGTTTTTTTCTGTAAAAGATGACAGGGTCTTACAGTGACTAATAACATCTCCTAACCACTAGAGGATGTAAGCTTGTGCATCAGCCATGAGTTATTCCTCCAAGGAGAAGGCTACTAGCTAATTAGATTTGGGATATGCAGACATATGGCTGCCACTGCTGCACAGTATTTCCAGTTGTGTGAGGTGTAGCTGGTGCTGGCAGAGGAGTCTTGCTTGACTCAAGGAGAACTATATTTGCTTTATTGGTTTAGTGGCCTTTGGTAACACTCTCTGATATTCTAGAGTCCAACTGTACACTTGCAAGTGTGGTCTCAATACATCTTTCCCATGCTTATATCAGGTCTTCGACAGCAGGAGCCTTATCACCTCTCTTCTTTCAGGTATCCCAGTTTAAAGGCAAGAAGCCTTTAGCTTTTTTGCGGGGGGGGGGCTTGGATCCCCTGGCCACCATCTCCTTGGAAGAATAAGCCATTGTTGATATCAGAGCTCTCCTGTATTAATATATTTTGCTTAAATGCACAGCTTAAGGAGACTTTAGTATTATATTTGGTTCTGAATAGAGAATAATCCTTTTCACAGTTCCTATGTCTTTTAGTCAATTAAAGAAGACAGTTTTACCAGTTTTATAAGAGAGTACCTCTATAACAGTTGGCTCCAATTTACAGTTAGAGAATGACTTCATTATCATCATATTCCTCTTTCTATGAAGGGGAGGTAAGAAAGTCTCTCATATTAAAACTTTGCAGCACCTGGAAGGTAAGTTTTGTTAGGACTCACTAAAAATAGTTGTTACAAGTAGGATCCACAGAGGGGTTTGATGCCTGTAGCAGTCTGAGGCTTTTCTTCCTTTCAATGTTCAGATGGGCCAACCTTTCTGCTGGCATTTCCTGGTACATCCTACACAATGCAAAGCTGTATCTTTTCTTTCTCAGCCATTGATTTGGTGAAGTTTTCACATGTGGGTACATAAAAATCTTTTCCTGTAGATAGTTTGAAGATTTAAATTGCAAAGTTTTTGACAAAAAGTTTTCATATATATCTGTATACCCCTTTTTATTTTAGGTTTTTATTTTTTGACCCATGAGTCTCAAAAAGGCAGTTGTAGTACACATATCTATAGGCAGGAATCAAGGCGCAGATTTCACCAAATTCACCTAAGCTGTTTTGGGTGACTGTATGTCGATAACTTGGGAAGCAAACTTAATTCCTTAAGTTAAATCATCCTACAGGTAAAAGAGAATGCTACAAGATAATACTGTACAACAGAAAAGTTATAGAGAACATTTGTATTTGCCAATCCCAAAGATATTGTTATACAGATTTTAAGTAAAACAAATGTGGACAACAATTTATATTTCCAATTAACTCAGATCCATTACCGTTTTTATCAGAACCTTTAAACCAATGTTGTTTAATATACACATATTTACTTTTACTAAGTCCTAAAACACCATGTAACCTGTAGACAGAGTCTGGGCAAAATTGGATACTTGTTGAACTCACGTCAATTAAATATACATTAATCGAATATAGACCTTTGTCCCTCTCTGCCCCTCCCACCCCTCCTGATTCACCATTTCAGTCAGTTTTCTGATGCAGTCTTTCTGTTGTTGTTCTTTTAATATGCATCCCTCTCCACAAGAAATATTTACAACTGGGTTATTGGTGCTAGCATCCACAGATGAGGGATACCATTCGTCGTTTGTTTTTCTGGGACCGTGTTACTTCACTTAATATAATATCTACTAGTTCCATCCATTTACCTGCAAAGTTCATGACATGTCTTTCTGAGTCTTTTAAGTATTCTCCACACTGATTTCCATAGTGGTTGTATGAGTTACATTCTCACCAGCAGGGGATGAGTGTTCCCCTTTCCCCACAACCGCTCCGGCATTTGGAGTCTTTTGTTTTCATCATCTTACCCAGTCTTATCAGAGTGAGATGATATCTTAATATGGTTTTAATTTGCATTTCTTTAATTATTAATGATGTTGAGCACTTTTTAAGATGTTTCTCAGACATCTCTATTTCCTCACTTATGTAGTCTCTGCTCAGCTCTTTACACCATCTCTTGAGTTGGTCATTTGTTTTCTTACTTCTTTATTTTTTGAGTAGTTTATATATTTTGGATGCTAATGCTCTGCCAGATGTATCACTGGTGAAGGTTTTGTCCCACTCTGTGAGTTTTCTCTTCACTTCCTTGATTGTTTCTTTCACTGTACAGAAGCTTTTGAGATCCCACTTGTCAATTGTTGACCTTATTCCCTGCCCAGCTGCTGTTTGATTTAGACTCTTTTCCTATGGTTGTGTCTTGTAGGCTGCTGTCAATGTTTCCTCTATCACCTTCAGAGTTTCAGGTTTCATGTTGAGATCTTTGATCCATTTGTAGTTGATTTTTGTACATGGTGAGATGTAGGGGTTTAATTTTATTTTTCTACAAATAATGATCCAGTTTTGGCAGCACCATTTGCTGAATGCTGTCTTTCCTCCATTGAGTCTTTTTGGCCCCTTTGTCAAGTATGAAGTGGCTGAAATTGTATGAGCTCAAGTTTGGATCTTCAATTTTGTTCCATTGGTCAACGGATATCTTTTTGTGCCAGTACCAGGCTGTTTTTATGACTATAGCCCTGTATACCTTGAAGTCGGGTATAGTGATCCCTCCCAAATAGTACTTTTCACTTAGGGTCACTTTGGCCATTTGGAGTCTTTTGTTTTCCATATGAATTTAAGGATTTTTTTTCCAATTCTGTGAAGCAACTCTTGGGGATTTTATTTGGAATTGCATTGAATCTGTGTATTAATTTACACCAACAACAAGCAATTGGAAAAGGAAAACAAGAAGATCTTCCCACTCACAGTAGCCACAGGGAAAGAAAAGAAATACCTAGGAACAAACTTAACCAAAGACACCAAATACCTCTACAACAAAAATTTTAAACTCCTAAAGAAGGAGATTAATAAGACATCAGAAAATGGAAAGACCTCCAATGCTCGTGGATTGGAAAAATTAATATAAGAAAACTGTCCATTCTGCCCAAATTAATATATAGATTTTTAAAAAAATTTATGTGTCTGAGTGTATTGTCCGTGTGTATTGAATTGCACACATGTCTGCCATGCTTGTGGAGGATAGAACACAGCATCAGATACCCTGGAACAGAAGTAGTTAATGTACAGTTCTTAGCCACCATGTGAGTGCTGGCAATAGAACCCAGGTCTCCTGCAAGGGCAGCTGGTGCTCTTAACCACTGAGTCAATTTTTTTAAAGAAATTAAATTTCCTTTTTCTTATGATATTTATTGTTTTGGATTTTTTCCTCAATCAAAATATTTTTATTGAACTTTTGTCCATTTCATACAATATTTTTAATCAATTCTCAACCCATTCTTCCTTTCTTGCCCCCACCCTGCCTGAGCTCATACATTCTGCCATACATCTCTTGCATCTTTTTCTGTTTTGTAAAAATTTTTTCCTAGATTTTTTTAAACTTTTTAAAAATTTTTCAATGGAGAAATTTATTGTCTTGGGCAGAAGTTTTCTGTTTCAATCAGTTCTTTGACTCAGTCTTTTTGTTGCTGTTGTTGTTGTTGTTGTTGATATTCCTTCCAATTTTTATCACTTCAAAATATGCATATATACATCCCACACATATGCCAAAATTATGTCATCTGAAAATAAACTATAGGTTAAATCTTAAACATCTTTAGGGTTTCACGTTTTGATAGTAGAGTTGTATGCAGGTAAAGAAAAATACTACTTTACATTCCTACATTTTTGCATCTATAATAATTAATGAAATGGGTCTATAGTTTTCTTTTGGGGTTGTATCTTTGCCTAGTTTTGGTACAGGAGTGATGCTGGCTTCATAGAAGGAATTTTGGAGATTTCCCTCTGCTTCTATCCTTTTGAATAATTTGAGTAATAGTGGTGGTATTTTCTCTTTAAATGGGTTATAGAATTCTGCTCTGAATCCATCTGGGCCTTAGCTTTTTTGGTTGGGAGGATGCAGAAACTATAATAATAATAATATATGAGGATGCAGAAAGTATAATAATAATATTATTATAGTTAATATAAATTATATATTATATATTATATAGTAAATATAAATTATATATTATAGTTAATATAAACTATAATAATAATATTATTATTATAGTTTCTGCATCCTCATATATTATGGATCTGTTTAAGCTGGCAACGTCTTCTTGTAGATTATAGGTTTATGAAGTATTCCCATATAATTGTCTGGATCTTTTCATTTTCTGTGGACTAGAGGTCTATCTACCTTCTTTATCCTTTCAAGGAACTAGCCATTTTTAAAATGCTTTTTATTTATAATACATTTTTATTGTAATTTAAATATGTCTCCTTATATTTACAGACAATAGCACTTCTCACCACTCATCAAAGACGTTTTTGGCATCAGATGGCGATATTACAAAATTGCACAGCTGGTCAAACAGAGAGAATATGTGTGTTTGTGGTACCCAATACTAAGTGACACATCTAGAATGCAAACTCTACACCTAAGACTCAGGGAACATAGTAGCAGTGGATGCTCACAAGGAACCTGTTTTCCAGACAGCTGAGGAATCACTCATATAATGTTACAGCAACAGTAACAGCATGCACAAGACCCATGCAAGCTCAGGCCAGATCAAATATAAACACAAAAGTTGAGAAATGGAGAAGAAGCCTCAACGTTAGCTGAGGAAGTATTGGTAACTGATAACTACTAGGAGAGGAAGAGTTGTATTTCTTTCAGGATGTGACTATATAGGATAACCAGGCACCAAGAGGGCATACAAACACTCAAGGACCTTTCAGAGCACAATCTTGTCTTAAAGCCTTAAAGCAAATATGTCGATAATAATAAAGAATCAGAAGTAGCAGGCAATATCATCCGTGTTTTTCCAAAGTATTTCAATTGCCATAAATTAAGAAAAATTGGTAATATTTTATAAAATATATCATTGAAAATATAGGCTATGTTAACTTTTCTTTCTTTCATAAAGCATCTGAAAATGTAAATTCACTGTCATCTTGAACACTAGCTAAGACCATTTTAGCTATCCTTATATTGTTGTACATATTGTGTGAACAAATTCTATTTTTATGTCCATGGTAAACTCAGTCTTAGCTTTTATTTTCCTCTTCCACAACATATACCTTTGGGAATGGCAGCTGTGAGAGGAATTTATCATTGCTGTTATCATTGTTATTGATTACTAATTAAAGCCATATATTTGCCAAGCTTTCATGCTCCCATCATTGATCTTCCAGAACAAATTATGTCCATGAAGCAATATTTTATGTTACGGTTTATTATGTAGTTTTGATGATGTATGGTTTTCCCAACTTCTTTTATTATAGTAAGTATAGAAGAATATGAACTTGTCATCTTTCTTAAATTGATTTGTAGATAATTTTTCGGTCAGTGATAACTTGTAAAACCTGAATAAAATATTATGGATTTTAAGTACATAGAGTGGTAATTGTAATCTACTTTTGCTAATAATCTTAAAATTTATACCATACTTTTCCTTGTTGCTCTTTACTGCTGTGATAAAAACACAGAACAAAACAATTTAAGGAGGAAATGGTTTATTTTATCTTACATTCCCAAGGACATAGTTTATCACTGAGGGCAATCAGGAGAGGTATCAGGGAAGCAGGAACTTAAGTAAAGATCATTGAGGTAAACTGCTTACTGCCTCACTCTTCTGACCTGTTTCCAGCCTACCTTCTTTTTTTTTTTTACTTGGAAAAATATAAGATGTATGTGTATATTAACAGTGCACATATTCATACACACAAAAATCTATAATTTTTTGAAAAAGTAAAGAGAAAAAAGAAAACAAACCCAACTCATTGTATATACATCTTTTGGAAAAGAACAGAAAAGTATACTCAGGGGATTCTAATTTATTTAGGTCTTAACATTATCCTAAGCTGGTATGTAATCATTATGCATTTCATCATCATCATCATCATATTATTATTATTATTATTATTATTATTATTTCAAAACAAAACAGAGCATATATTTCTGGTTGTTTACATTCTAACTGAAAAGAAAATTGTGGCTTATAATTAACACCATTAACAAATAAAACAATAAACCAAAAAAGTTCCTAGGTTACCTGTACTGCGAAAGTAAAAAAAAAAAAAAAAAAAAAAAAAAAATAGAATTAAGGCACTTTGTCACCTGAACTATTGGGTTCTTCTTTTTAAAAGTAGTTTAAAGAAGAGATTTATTCTTTCTAATAAATCCTAATTCTTAGAGATATGAACTTTAAGCTAATGTCCATAGTAGAATCAGAGATTGTGGTATTGTTTTTAATAAAAAATTACCCAGCTTGACTTACATATAAGGGTTTAGTACTAGGATCCACAAATGAGGGACACCATATACCGATACCTTTTGTGTGTGTGTGTGTGTGTGTGTGTGCATGTGTGTGTGTGTATTTGTTTGTGTTACTTCACTTAGCATAACAACTTCTGGTTCTATCCATTTACCTGCAAATTTCATGATAAATTTCTTTATTGCTGCATAGAATTCTGTTGTGTAGATGTACCACATTTTCATTATTCAGTCATCATTTGAAGGAAACCTGGATTGCTTCCAGCTTTTCGCTATTGTGAAAAGAGCTGCAATAAACATGATTGTGCATGTGTCTCTGCAATAGGATGTGTCTTGTGGATATATACCAAGGAGTGATATAGCTGGTTCAAGTGGTAGGCTCATTTTTAGTCTTTTACGAGCTCTCCACTCTGCTTTCCATAGGGGTTCCAGGACTTTGCATTCTCACCAGCAGTGAAGGAGTGTTCCCCTATCTCCACAGCTTCTCCAAAATTTGGCATCATTTATTTTCTTGATCATAGTCAGTCTTACCTGGGTAAAATGAAATCTTAAAGTGGGTCTAAATTTGCATTTCCTTAATTGTTTTGGCTATCCAGATTGTTTTTCCATATGGACTTTGAGAATTTTTTTTTTATTGATGCTTTGTGTATTTCGTACATCATTTTCCAATTCAGTTCAGGTATATATCCCTTTCCCTTCCCCCCACCCCATCCCTACCCATCCCAGATCATGCATTCTGCCATAACTGTCCTGCATCTTTCTTTCCTTTTTTTTGCATTTTTTAGCAATAAATGATAATTTATGAGTACAAGCATCCCTCATGTAAAACCAATTTGCAGGCTGTTGTGCCCAAACCCCCAGCCAGAATTGACCAGAGTCCAAGTCAACAGCTCCAAAGAAAGTAGACTGTTTTGCTTCTCATCCACCTGTGCCCCTTTTCTAAGCCTAGGGAACAATCTGCAGAAGAGGGGGCATGGTAGAATGTAAGGGCTGTAATTGGGGTGAATGGTGAAACTACAGCAATATAGTCTGGACACTCATTTGATCAACTTGATTGAAAATACAAGATTTTTTTTTCTAAATCTGTGAAGAAAGTCATGGAATGACTTTTCTTTGATTGGGAGCTTTCTTATTCAGCTCAGGACCACCTGCCCAAGGGCAGCACCACCCACAGTGGGCTGAGCCCTCCCACATCACTCAACTCAAGTCAGAGCTGATCCAATGGAGAAAATTCCTCAACTGAAGTTCCTGCTACTTAGATATGTCAAGTTGATAACTAAAGCTATCCAGCATAGTACTGTATGTTGAGAAGTTGTTCAAATCAAGGGTCAATTATCAATGAGTCAAATAAAATTCAAAACAAAGGAAACTTGTGATAACATGGCATATGTAAAAGTTGTTTGAATTATAATGATAAATTATTAATCATTGAATAAATTCTCTGAAAACACCAACTTGTAATTGAGTCTTAGTCCCTACATAAGGATCTTGAGAAAACTCAATATTTCATCTCCAAAAATATTTTTGAGATTGGTTTAGATTTTTCAGTTTTAAATTTGCAATAAAACAGAAGCTTTCTCAAGGTTACACATAACACTAAAAAGCAATACAGATCCAACTGGAAGGGGAAAGAGAGCAAACAGTAAGAAAGCAAAGGACTCAGTATGAGCTGGTGAAGCTGCTGCCTAACATAAAGCCTCTATCTCTGCCCTGCCTACATGTTTAAAATGTGATTCCTCTATTAAGCAGAAAATCTTTTGCTGCTTTTCTAGAAGTCAGTGTAATCTCACCCTTGTAATATGCAAACACAGGAAGCACATAGGAGTCAGGCATGCTAATTTTTCCCTAGTCAGTCCTATTTAAAGTTCCTTCTGTGATTTGAAAATAAAATACCAGGCAGCATTAAAATAAGCTTGTCATGTGTAATCGCTATACAGACAATTTAATAATTAAGGAACACATTTATAATTTGATTATCTCAACATCCTGGATGTATAAATATGCACTGCAAATCTCTGATTATGCTTGTGATATTAGCTTAGTAATGGAGCCAAACCAATCCTGTGGCTCTGGTAGGATGTATAGAGTGCAAAGAAACCACTCTAACAGCTGGAGGTGGTTGAATGGAGGAGGAATCAGGAGCATGAACAGCAATGAAACCTGTTCTATCCACTCCTTAGCTTTCCCATTCCCACACTGGTAATCAGCTAATCCAGCATTCCCAGGAGTCTCCACACTGTACACAGGGAATATTTGTTAATAACTTGTTGGCAAAAGCATCTAAGTTCTATGTTTTATTACAGAATATCAAGAAAAATCAGCTCAACCCAAAGGAACTGAGCCTTTGTCTCCTGTGGTCTACTATCTTCTATTAACCTAAGAAAGACAGACAAGAAGACCCCTGGGACAAGGCCATGGTTTAAATTTCTTCCAATCCATTTTCTGCTTTTCAATTTCAATGCAGCAATGTTATCTATTTTTCCAAGATTTTGGAGCAAAAATTAAGCTAGTTATTCTAAAAATGTTGAGAAATGCATTCTTTATAATTATATCTGACATGGTAAAATGAGCAGAGCACAATTGTCAAATCTCTGTGACTCTGCTGTTTTGGGGAAGTCCAATATAGAGGTAGAAAATCAAAGACAAAGAGAACAAATGCCATGATCACAAATATAACAACATTTTTTTCAAGGTAAAATTCTATGTTTGTATTTGAAATGCAGTGACTATTACTCAAAACAGAAAACAGAAGTAGATGAGATTGAAATCATAAAGAGAGAGGGGAAAGGCATATAAATCATGTCTCTGTTTTCCTAAACTACATGATCCAGACTCATTACACAGTCTCACATTATTAGACATATATCATGAAAAAGTAATAGAAGTCCAACGGTAACATGCTACGATTTATAGATGTCTAAGTTTAGCTAATAATAGTTAGAAGTTAGGCTCCAAGGAACCTCTGAAATGGATAAGGCCATTGATTACAGGTTCTGACTACTTGAAAGTATTTCTTCTATTATATATACAGCAATCAGAGAAAAGACAGAGACACGGTCTCTCCAGTGTACTGTGCATAATGCCTCATAATCTAACCCCATGAGGGTAATCATGGTCCATCCCAAGAAATTTTTGTCAGGATGGACAGAGAGATGTAAATAATGATCCAAGCAATTTTCTTCTGTTTCACTTGAGAGGAAAAACCAACTGTACTGCACAAATGAAATGATGAGGCAGGCAAAATAGGCACATGGATTAGCTATGTCCTGGTAGGTGTCCAGGGTCTTAACCATTGTCCAGTTTTACTCTATATCATGGCACAGCTTTAGTTATATTAATAGCCCAAGGTCATGTTCTGAACTTCATCCAGCAGAAACAGTACAGAATATTGTGATCTATCTCAACAACAAAATGGTGGACTGTCATGTCTAAGAGAAACTTGTGGTTGAAGATTTAGGTCATAAATTATTTACATTTTCTTCATTTTTTTCTTTCTTCTCAATTTTTAAAACTTTTACAATAAGACTACATTGCACAATTAATTAGAGAAAAACAGCACAAAATATGTTGTTACAATCTTGTATCTGAATTGAATAAATCAACTTCATTGAGACATATCCTGGATGTATTGAATAGGAAAAATGATTTAATGTTGTCAATATGTTTGTTTGTTTTAAAAAGTTAGACTTACTTGTAAATAACATCATGAAGAGATCTTTATGTCATTTTATTTATTTATTATAACAATAAATCAGAAAAATAAGGTGGCAGAGCTACTTATGATGTTCAAGTCATAATAACAGATATATAGGTCCTAACACTTGAAACTCAAAAAGTTTATTGGGCAAAAATTACTTTGTAGATCAAAAAGTGAGAAAACTTAAGCCTTTTTTGTTCTGGATTATTTGGAAATGTACTGAGTATAATTACATCTTTACTAATGTGAGAAGCAGAGTACAGCTTGAAAGAGAAGAAGGTAACATCACCACAGAGCAAAGGTAAGAGTGATACAGCCACAGCAACAAAAAGCTGGACAGGGAGGGAACTACACTTGAGTCAGGAAACTCAGGCCTGCTGAGTGTTGACATCATCCCAAGAAATAAGATTGGGATATTTTTGGCTTTAGCACTTTGAGAATAATGAGTTTCTGACTGGTAACTTGCAAAAGCAGAAACTGCAGTGTATAGACTCAATAATCAATTATATTCTTTCATTCATCTAAGATTTATCAAGAAATTATGTGAATTAGATGCTGTGGGAAGGAACAAAAAGCCTTGAGTTTTCTCTTCAAGTGATGGCTTATGCCATTCTCTTGGCCTGGGACACCCAATGTACTTTATTAATAATAGTGCAAAGATCATTAATTAATTATTTCATTATGATTAGAGGCTTTTTCCCTGTATTCTGATTCTGCTACACAAATAAAATTTCAACGTGTTCTGCTCTTTTTGCACAGAGGCCAAGATACTGAAATGTGGGGCCTAGAGAGATGGCTCAGCTGTTAAAAGTATACTGTTGTTGTAAAGGACCTTAATATGGTTCCAGCACTAACTTTCAGTGACTCACAACTGTATATAAATCAACCTCTAGGAGATCCAACACTCTTTCATGAAGTCCACAGCATACTAACATACCTACACACACATGTTGTTTGAAAACCTAAGAGAAATGGGTGAATATCTGAAATCCTGGGAAGGAACAAACCTCATCCAAGAAGAAATTGATAGTTTAAACGGACCCACAACATCCAGGAAATTGAACATGCAATAAAAAATCTCCCAACTGAAAAAAAACCCAGGCCCAGATGGTTTCACGGCAGAATTCTACAAAATATTTAAAGAGGTTTTACAACCATTACTACTCAAACTATTCAGAAGGATACAGAGCGAATTCTCCCAAGCTCCTTCTATGAAGCCAAAATCAATCTAATACCAAAAACAGGCAAAGACACAACCGAAAAAGAAAACTATAGACCCATCTCATTAATGAACACAGATGCAAAAATTCTCAAGAAAATACAGACCCACATCAAAAAGATCATCCATCATGATCAAGTTGGATACATACCAGAGATGTAGGGATGGTTCAACATACATAAATCAATAAATATCATAAAATACATAACTATACTGAAAGATAAAAATCACACAATAATCTCACTGATGTGGAAAAAGCCTTTGACATGATCTAGGATCTAGCATCCCTTCATGTTTAAAGATCTAGAGGGAATTGGACTGAAGGGAAAATTCATCAATATAATCAAAGCCATATACAACAAACCCACAACCAACATCATCCTAAATGGAGAAAAATTAGAAGCATTCCCCTTAAAGATGGGAACCCAGCAAGGCTGCCCCCTATCACCACTCCTCTTCAATATAGTGCTTGAAATGCTTGTTAGGGCAATAAGGCAAGAATTAAAGGAGTACTAATTGGAAAAGAGGAAGTCAAACTATCCCTGTTTGCCGATGGAATGATAATTTGGTGATAGAAGGAAACATTGGCAGTAACCTATAAGACATAGGCATAGGAAAAGTGTCTAAATTAAACAGCAGCTGGGCAGGAAATAAGGTCAACAATTGACAAGTGGAATCTCATTAAACTCAAAAGCTGTTGTACAGCAAAAGAAACAATCAAGGAAGTGAAGAGAAAACCCACAGAGTGGGACAAAACCTTCACCAGTGATAGATCTGTCAGAGCATTAGCATCCAAAATATATAAACTACTCAAAACACAAAGAAGTAAGAAAACAAATGACCAACTCAAGAGATGGTGTAAAGAGCTGAACAGAGACTTCATAAGTGAGGAAATAGAGATGTCTTGGAGAGATGGCCTAGCGGTTAAGAGCGCCGACCGCTCTTGCAGAGGACCCGGGTTCGATCCCCAGCACCCACATGGCGGCTGAGAACCGTCTGTAACTCCAATTCCAGGAGAACTCCAGTTCCAGGGGAATCCGAGACCCTCTTCTGAACTCCGCGGCATTGCACGACACGGGTGCACAGACCTACATGCAGACAGTACATTCGTACACATACAGAAATAAATAATAAAAAAAAATTAAAAAAATAATTAAGGAAATGCAAGTTAAAACCACTTTAAGATATCTCGCCGGACATGGTGGCTCACACCTTTAATCCTAGCACTTGGGAGGCAGAGGCAGGCAGATCTTTGTGAGTTCAAGGCCAGCCTGGTCTACAGAATGAGTTCCAGGACAGCTGGGACTACAGGGAGACCCTGTCTCAAAAAGACAAAAAAAAAAAAAAAGATATCATCTCACTCTGATAAGACTGGCTAAGATGATGAAAACAAAAGACACCAAATACTGGAGAGGTTGTGGGGAAAGGGGAACACTCATCCACTGTTGATGGGAATATAAATTTGTACAACCACTGTGGAGAGCAGTATGGAGAACACTTAAAAGACTCAAATGAGCCAACCACCTGACCGAGCCATACCACTCCTGGGTGTATACCCAAAAGACTCATCCTACTACAAACATACAATGCATTTTTATTGCAGCTCTTTTCTCAATAGCAAAGAGTTGGAACCAACCCCAATGCTTCTCAGCTTTTGACTGTATAACAAAAATATGGTACATCTACACAATGGAGTTCTATGTAGCAGTAAAGAAAGATGACATTACGAACTTTGCAGGTAAATGGATGGAACTCGAAGCCATTATGCTAAGTGAAGTAACAAAGTCCCAAAAAAGCAAACAGGGAATGGTTTCCCTCATTTGTGGATGCTAGCAGCAAATCCCCCAAGTGAAAGGGAAGCTGAACAGCATTATTATTATTGTTATATTTCTTTCAATCAGAAAGCAATTGTGATATTATAATGTAAATCCCTTAATGAGCCCTAGAATTAACTTACCACTTACTTTCAGACATGATAATTAATGTATATGGGTGGAAGGTATATATTCATATTTTAGAGTAATATAAAATTAAAGGGAAAAATGTGAACTCCCAAACATATATCAGAGTTAACATACAGTTTATTCCTGGAGGACTTAATTCTGGTACATATATGAAGTTATATAGGCATATTTTGGAGCAATACAATAGGGAAAGAACCACAACAACATAAGGACTGGGCCAAAGAACAGACTGATACAGTTAAATTCTAACCCAAACAATAAACCTTTGCAGAGAAAAATTTTTAAAAGACTGAGAGAAAGATTCAGGACATGTATAGCAGAATGCATGAACTGGGGTGGAAGGAAGCGAAAGAGGAATATGTCTAAACTGAACTGAAAAATTATGTCTGAAATATACAAAACATCAATAAAAGTATTATTAAAAATAAAATAAATATTTAAAAATATAAAAATAAACAATTCTACAATGTCTCCATGAGTTTATTACCATTATACAATAATTCACACCACAGTTTGAATAGAAATATTATGCAAGCAACCATATAACACAAAGTTTTTAAATTTAATAATTGCCATAATTAAATGCCCAGAAACATGATTATCTGTCAATCAAGGAGGATTCTTAATTTTCTTTTAAGATTTTAATAAGTTTAACATCAAAGTTGTGAGTCCAATATTAAACTCTTGAATAGCTAGAGATATTTATGTTGATTATGTAAGAAAATAACTTATAGGTGATAAATTGTGATTAGACATTTCAGGATAATTACAAAATAATTATTGTGGTAATAAGCAAATATAACACTGAAAATTAATTCCAGTTAATCACTAGCCCTCAGATCTATTTTCTAAATTATTTTAGCTAAATATGGCAATTGTCCAAGGTTTTAATTTTTTCTTAATGTAATTTCCAACAAGAAAATACTGTTTATATTTACATAATAATGTGGCACATTCTTCGGAAGAGTGTGTGGCACACTGAAGCATATGTACTCACACACATCTCTGAGTTCAAAGAATCTAATATCTACCTTCTAAGTTTACAATAACACCCATGTTTCAATTAGGTTTCTATTGCTGTAATAAAATTCTGATCCAAACCCCCAAAGACCACTCTATTTTTTTTATTTATTTTTATTTATTTATTTTCATATGTGTATGAATGTATTGTCTGCATGTAGGTTGGTGCGCCCGTGTCGTGCAATGCCGCGGAGGTCAGAAGAGGGCGTCGGATTCCCCTGGAACTGGAGTTAAATACGGTTTTCAGCCGCCATGTGGGTGCTGGGGATCGAACCCAGGTCCTCTGCAAGAGCAGTCGGAGCTCTTAACCGCTAGGCTATCTCTCCAGCCCCAGACCAATCTATTTTTGAGGGATGTGAGGAATAAACTTAGGGCAGGAAACTGCAGGCCACAGAGGAACACTGCTTACTGGCTTGCTCCTCTGCCCTGTACCCAGCCTGATCTCTTAAGGAATGCAAGACCGCCTGCCCAGAGGTGGCACAAGCCATAGAGGGCCGGGCCCTACCACATCATTCAACCATCAGGAATATGCCTCACAGATATGCTAATAGACCAATATGATAGAGGGAATTATCCATTTGAAGTTCCTTCTTCCCAGTTGTGTCAAGTAGACAACTGTTGATATCCAGCACAATCTGATAACAAGGATACCATCTCTGAAAAAGTAGGTTCTTAGGACAGAAATTCCTCACTGTTTTGAGATCATAGTTAAGTGATTTTTCCTATGTAGAGTGCTCTAAAATCATGCATGGAGCATACTAAAATGTTAGGAAACGTTAGAAACTATTAGAATATATGAAAATCTAATTCATTGTTCACTGTAAAAATGTTAGTCAACCGGGCTGTTAAAGGCTGAGGCTAAGAACCAAAAAAAAAAAAGAAAAAAAAGTTAATCGACCTTATTAACCATTTTATGGATCACCCACTATAATTATATACTAATGTTCAGTGTGGATTATTGTGTTCTCTAATTGGTCACCTGGCTCTTCTACAAACCTTGTGAGTTTAGGGAGTGGTTGGGCTGGGTTTAAAATCAAATTATATCATTTACCAACTAGGTGGTACATGACCAATTAAAACAATTTCTATTTGTCAGCTCAACCTCATCATTCTATAATGAAGACTATATGTACTGTACAGCAGTAAAGCATTGGTGGAATGCTCTATACATCAATAATGATTCATGTGTTTGGCAAAACATGGCTCTTCATAAAGATTTCTCTTGAGTCAAGAATATCTCAGTGTATACATTGCAAACCTTCATTGCACCATGTATTTTGCCCACAACCCATATAAAGATCCATACATATAGTATGTATTTAAGAGTTTTACTGATTATCTGGAGAAAGAACCCTTGCTGACTCTGTGATGGTAGCTAACTCTTTATTATAAGAAAACCTGACATATCTAGTATGATTTCCGTTGTTTCTGTTTTAAAGTTTTGTTTCCAGTTGATTTGAATGTGTGATCCAATGTTTCTGTCAACTCTTACTCCTATCATGCTGTACCATTTACAATCCATTATTCTTTTCTCAGAGACAATAAAAATTTAATAAATATGGATTAAGAAATACTTATTTTATGAACTATGGACTGTGAGCTTGAATTCTAGCCATCATGTTTTATAACTGTTTGTTTTAGGAAATTCAGGTTTACTGAAAATTTTCTCTTGGTTATTATAACAATATGATACTTTGGAATGCCATGAGGAGAAAGTATAAATGTACATAGATTAAAAAGAATGAAGAATACTTTGACCACTTGTAGAAAGCCAGAGGGGATGCAAAAAATTGTGGAAAGGGAAAAAATATTTCTGTTATGAGATGGACTAAGCTCTACTGATTTCTACAGGACAATGACTATAGTGAACAGCACTGTGAATGTAGAGTATCTTAAGCTTTCTCATCACAGATGAATAAACAGAACTGTGAAATAATGGATATATTACTTAGCTTAATTATGGTAAAATTTTATAATGTTCACACTTATCAAAGCATATTATACCTTTTAATATAAGCAATTTTTACTTGTCAATTAAACCTCAATTAAGATAAAATAACATGAAAATTTTAAGTATATTTTTGTGTACTAAAGTAAATGTGATACCTTTTACATTCTGGACATAATTCTAACCACACATGTAAAATACTTCTGTGCTGAAAGCTCCAAAACAGTAATAAAAACAAATAAAAAAAGTTATACAGCCTCACAGGAGCAAGACTAAACACAGTAAAGAGTGCATCATGGGGCTGGAGAGATGGCCTAGCGATTAAGAGCGCCGACCGCTCTTTCAGAGGACCCGGGTTCGATCCCCAGCACCCACATGGCGGCCGAGAACCGTCTGAAACTCCAATTCCAGGAGAACTCCAGTTCCAGGGGAATCCGACACCCTCTTCTGACCTCCGCGGCATTGCACGACACGAGTGCACAAGCTTGCATGCAGACAGTACATATATACATATACAAAAATAAATAAAATTAAAAAAAAGAGACGTGCATCAAACTGAGTATATCTTATAATATATCATATTATATATTATATATATATATATATATATATATACTTCACAGTAACAGTAAGATGTTAAAAATTAGCGAAAAAAAAAAAAAAAAAATTTTAATTCTAAAAATTAAAAACCATGATTTCTCAGTATAAACAGGTTAATATTGAGAAAAAAAAAAGCAGAAGTGAGAAACTTGGTGAAATGTTATAATCTTTAAATACTTAAGTGTTCTAGTTTGTCTTCCATTGCTGTTACAAAACACTCTGATTGACACCAACTTGGGGGAGGAAGGAGGAAAGGGAGGGGGTTGGTTTGTTTATTCAGCTCACATCTCCCGGTCACAGTTCAATCACTCAGGGAAGCCCAAGGCAAGGAACTCGGGGCAGGAACCTGGAGGCAGGACCACAGGGCCATGGAGGAATGCTGTGTTACTGCTTTCTCCCCTGGGCTCATGCCCAGCCTGACTTTTTATATGGTACACAACAACCTCCAGGTGCCGACACTACTCATTGTGGCTGCCTACCCTCCCCACACTGCTCCACATCAAGACAATACTCCACAGATGTGGCCACCGGCCAATCCAATGGAGACAATTCCCCACTGAGGCTTCCCTCAACCCAGGTGTGTGTCAAGTTTGACACCAAAGCTATCCAGCACATTAAGGATGATTTTCTCTAAGACAAATAAGTATTGCTCAATGTCCCCAATCAGAGAAACTAGGTTTTCTAGTTTAAAAAAAACACATACAAAATTGTACATTAGATGAAAACAATAAATCAAGTATGATGATATGTGAAGGTGTGGACTGACTTCCTAATTGTGGTAGCATTCCACTGTGACTCAACTAGTTAAGAGTGAAATAAAGATAATTTAATCATTAACCACCAAACAGACAAGTAAAAATAATATAGTCGGTCTTCTCTCTGCCCAATCTATATTTATATATATATCATATATATATATATTAATATATCATATATTATATATAATATACTATTATATTATATATATAATATACAAAAAAACCAATCTCGGATTAAAATGTAAATACAGCTGGGCATGATGAAGCATTGCCCTTTTAAATCCTAGCACTTGGAAGGCAGACGCAGCTGATCTTTGTGAGTTCCAAGGCCCCAAGCCTGTCTACAGAGTGAGTTCCAGAGAAACTGGGGCTAGCTTTAAAGGGAGACTCTGTCTCATAAAAAGACCAAAAAAAAAAAAAAAAAAGAAAGAAAAAAGAAAAATGTAAATATAGCTGTGAATGGCACTAAGATAGAAGGGACCTAGTATAAACGAATATAGATCTGTGGATTATCAACATGAATAGATTTTTTCCACTGAGTTGTGTTTTTTTTTTAAAAAACTTTTAATTAATTAATTAATTATTTTATGTGTATGAGTGAACTGTCTGCATGTAACTAGGTGCACCTGTGTTGTGCAATGCTGCAGAGGTCAGAAGAGGGTGTCGGATTCCCCTGGAACTGGAGTTAAAGACGATTCTTAAGCCGCCTTGTGGATGCTGGTAATCAAATCTGGGTCCTCTGTAAGAGCAATCAGTGCTCTTAATTGCTGAGCCATCTTTCCAGCCCAGTCTTTTCTTCATCACATTTGAACCTGGAAATTTCTTAGTGTCTACTTAGCTATACTGGCAAGATAGATGGACACCTACCTTTGTAAAGGCTATGGAGGCTGCAATGACTACACTCACAGATTCTCGCATATTGAACACAACAATGCATATTTTCTGTCTTTTCAACTCATATGATTTTTATAGCTATGTAATTAATCTTTCTCCATGAAAATTCTTTGTGTTTCTGTGTCTGTGTGTCTGCGGTTCTGTATTTTTTTCTTTAAATGAGGTTGCACACATGTCATTGTAAAATTTTAAAATTCTTCTAGGTCTTGCTCAGCTATCTATTAAGTTAAAAATTTAGTACCAGTTTGAAAAGTTGTTTTCCAATTTATATTTTCCTTAATGGACTCTATTTGGCTACTTTTCTACTTACCTCCTTCTCATTTTAAATGTATTAATCATCATCTTTGTTAACTGTATTTCTAAAAGAAATATTTTAGAGCAATATACTTTTTTAGATTCTTGATAGGAACAGTTAACAAAAACAAATAATCTCAGTTCCACCATTACTGTGAATTCAATGTCATAAAAATCAATAGTCACATGGGAAATTAAAGACAGTTGTCATTAACTGAAGAGTTATTGTGAAGAGCTTGACCTCAAATCTCCATTGTAATATAATTATTTATAACATTCTGATGAGGAAAGAAGTCTTCATTCTACAAATTTCATTTGTTGAAAAGTTTCTTCTTAATATTTTCCAAATGTCTCCATACTCTCCCTCTAAGAATTTCAATTTCACTTAAGGATAAAACACAATTCATTACAATGTTTCAGAGTTTTGCTAGTCAAACAGCAGACCCCCCTTATAACTTTGTAGTAAGAAAAATAATTTCACTGAAGATAATAAAAAGATCATAATTTCAATTTCCCTATGGCAAATATGCTGTTACCTATGGTCTCCTTGTGTGGGAGGAAGATAGAATCTTTATGGAGGGTACTGCTTATTTCCTGCAAGCATCAAAGAAATTCCTTTGTTCAGTTATTTCACTATCAATTGCTTACATACCAAGCAGTTTGCTAACACAGCATTTTTTGGCCTGTGTTAGCAAACTGCTTGTAACTAAAATTCTGTAACTAAAATTCTTTCTAGCTAATAAGATCATGTCCTAACATGAAGCCATCAGCCTCTCATTAATAAACATTTTCATCTATTCAGTCTTTAAGGCGTCTCTACACACCTGAGCGAATTTTCAAAAAATCAGGCTTTGTGTTTAGTTATTTGTGATTATATTTATTAGGTTAAAGAGGGTGTTTAAAAGGGTACAGTCAGCTTGTTTGGCCTTACTTTTGATCAGCCTTAAAATCACTGTAATAGAAAGGAAGACTGTTAGATGAAGCATGACCCTCCCATCCTCGGCATTTTATGAGAAAGATGAAAACTGTGTAAGAAATGGCTTTCCAATTAGCCTTGTCAAATAGGGGTCTGTGTTTGTATAGTTCAGAACTGCTGTCCTGTGTCTGTTTGAAAATGTTAATTGTCCAAAAAAAAACAAAAAAAAAAGAAAAGAAAATGTTAATTGTTTAATCATCCCTTTTAGTTTTCTTTTTATTTTTTTGCTCACATTTTGTCTGGCAGGATCTCTCTCAGAATAAAGTGCAATTTATAGGTAAGAACAACCAGAGTCCAATATTTTATCCCTGACTAGTTCTCTTTGAAGTGTGGTTGGAGCTTTTAATCTTTAATGGCAAATTATAAAAGGAATAAATTTCCCAATGTCACAAACCCAAACCTGAATTTTATTCATGTTTAAGAAAGAAGAAAGGGGGCTGGAGAGATGGATCAGTGGTTAAGAGCACCGATTGTTCTTGCAGAGGACCAGGGTTTGATTCCCAGCACCCACACAGTAGCTAAGAACCATCTTTGAGTCCAGTTCCAGGGGAATTTGACACCCTCTTCTGACCTTCACAGCATTGATGACACAGGCGCACCAACAACCTACATGCAGACAGTACATTCATACACATAAAAAAATAAATAAAAAAGAAACCTGTTAAAAAAAAAAAAAAGGGAAGATCAATTAAAAATGACAGAATGAGCCGGGCGTGGTGGCATACGCCTTTAATCCTAGCACTCGGGAGGCAGAGGGAGGCAGAGGCAGGCGGATCTTTGTGAGTTCAAGGCCAGCCTGGTCTACAGAGTGAGTTCCATGTCAGCTGGGGCTACAGGGAGACCCTGTCTCGAAAAGACAAAAAAAAAAAAAAAAAAAAAAAATGACAGAACAAAAAACCCTAACTATATTAAAGAGAAAAAAACAGAAGATCATAAGAAAAAAATAGAGCACACAGAAGAAACATGCAAGTTAGTGGGAGGCAGATGAAACAATGCTCAGAAAGTGTTTATGCAGGTCTTCTTCTGTCTTTGAGCCACATTATACTTCTTGAGTCAATCAGGAAAATCAAAGGCCTCATGTCCTCACTCTCACTGAACTCAAGACAGGAAATTCAAACAAGCCCATTTATGCTACCATATTCTGAAGGGTACTATCTAAACTGACTGACTCCCAGCCAGCATATCATTAACCAAATCATTCAAACTGTAATGTTGTCTAAAATTCTTTTTTTTTAATTAATTAGATTTGTTCTTTCTTTGGCAATTCCATGCACATGCCTAATTCTTCCTGATTACCCTCTCTCCTTACTCTCTCTTCCCTATCAGTCCTAGCTCCTCCCTACCAGTCCCTTTCTCAGATTCATGATTTCTGGTTTGGTTTTGTTGCCTATTTAGTCTAACTAGAGTCATTTATGTGACCATTGGATTTGTATTAGAACTATCCATTTCAGCCTTCTGGGGTCACCAGTGGAGTACACAACTGAAGACAATGACTTCCCTTCTCCCTGAGTCTATCAATCATAAAAAAGTTCAGAAATGAGAGGTAGGAACCCTTAAACACCTAGTCATTCCATGCCTGATTTTGGGGGGATTCATTCTTCTGAAAATCTGTGTAAGCAGGCATTAACAATGCGGTGATTTCCTGATGCAAAGACTGTATCTTGCCCAGATGATATTTTATAGTTTTCTCTACTGCATGGGTTCTACATTCTTTCTGTTCATATCCCACAATGCTTCCCAAGTCTTAGTGGGGATAGTATGAATGTCTGAGCCTGAGCACTCATCTGTCACTCATTCTCAGTACCTGCTGCAGCCATGAGTCTCTACATTCAACCCCATCCACTGGAAGTTCAGGCTTCATTATTGAGGCAGAGAGAAGCATGTGTCTATGAGAGCAAACAAAGGTATTAATAAAGCAATTTGATGCTAACCAATTCATCTTATCAAGTGTATTCCACTCTCCCCTAATACTCAAGACATCTCTGCTATGGGTTGTTACCAGGTTTGCAATAAGAATAATGAATTCGTTCCTGTGAAATGCACCACACATCTAAACAGATAGCACTTGGCTATCTCAGCAGCAGCAGTGCCACACCATGTATTTGGGTATGTCTTATGGAGCAGACTAGCCTCATAGTTCATAAGGTCTAAAGCTAGGTAAAGACATTGGTGCCTTCTCTCCCCCAGCAGCAGTGCCTTCAAGGACTAAAAAAGCTAGACAGCAGTGAGGAAGCCTCAAACGTAGATCCAACTTGTTTATATCACCCAATCAAAAGCTGTAGTATATTCAGCAATAGGGTCTTATCATCTAGTTCTGGTGCACAGCTAAAAGGAATGGAAAGAGCTGTATTATTTTGAGAGGCTCAGGATTCCTGATCAAAATCTCGTAAGGAGTCCTAGAAGGAATTGGACTGGAGGGATCATTCCTCAATGTAATCAAAGCCATATACAGGAAACCCACAGTCAATATCATCCTAAATGGGGAAATGACAGAAACATTCCCTTTAAAGGTAGGAACTCAGCAAGGCTGCCACCTGTCACCACTCCTCTTCAATATAGTGCTTGAAACACTTGCTAGAGCAATAAGGCAAGAAAAGGAAATTAAATGAGTACTAATTGGAAAAGAGGAAGTCAAGCTATCCCTATTTGCTGATGATATGATTGTTTACTTAAAGGATGGCAAAAACTCCACCAGAAAACTCCTAGAATCGATTAACAGCTTCAGCAAAGTGGCAGGATACAAAATTAACCTAAAAAAAATCAATGGCCTTTCTTTACACCAAAAAGAATCAACTGGAGAAAGAACTCAAAGAGACCTTCCCACTCACAATAGCCTCAAAAACAATAAAATACCTAGGAACAAACCTAACCAAAGACACCAAAGATCTCTACAACAAAAATTTTAAACCTTTAAAGAAAGAAATTGAAGAAGACATCAGAAGATGGAAAAACCTCCCATGCTCATGGATTGGGAAAATTAACATTGTAAAAATGTCCATTTTACCAAAACTCTTGTATAGATTTAATGCAATCCCAATCAAAATCCCCAAGAGTTTCTTCACAGGCTTGGAAACAAAAGTTCTTAAATTCATTTGGAGAAACAAAAGACCCCGAATAGCCAAATCAATCCTGAGTGAAAAGAGCTACACAGGAGGGATCTCTATACCAGATTTTAAACTATACTACAGGGCTATAGTCATAAAAACAGCCTGGTACTGGCACAAAAACAGACCTGTTGACCAATGGAACAAAACCGAAGATCCAAATCTGAGCACATACAATTTCAGCCATCTCATATTTGACAAGGGGGCCAAGAAACCACAATGGAGAAAAGACAGCATCTTCAGCAAGTGGTGTTGGCAAAACTGGATCACCACTTGTAGAAGAATGAAATTAAACCCCTACCTCTCACCCTGTACAAAAGTCAACTCCAGATGGATTAAAGACCTCAACGTGAAACCCCAAACTCTGAAGGTGATAGAAGAAAAAGTTGGCAGCAGACTACAAGACATAGGCGTAGGAAAAGACTTCCTAAATCAGACAGCAGCTGCACAAGAATTAAGGTCGACAATTGACAAATGGGACCTCATCAAACTCAAAAGCTTCTGTACATCAAAAGAAACAATCAAGGAAGTGAAGAGAAATCCCACAGAGTGGGAGGAAACCTTCACTGCAGATACATCTGACAAAGCATTGATTTCCAGAATATATAAACTACTCAAAAAACAAAGAAAAAAGAAAACAAATGACCCACTCAATAGATGGAGCAAAGAACTGAACAGAGACTTCACAAGTGAGGAATTAGAGATGTCTGAGAAACACCTCAAGAACTGTTCAACATCACTAATCATTAAGGAAATGCAAATGAAAACCACTTTAAGATATCATCTTACTCCAATAAGACTGGCTAGGATCAAGAAAACAAATGATACCAAGTGCTGGAGAGGTTGTGGGGAAAGGGGAACACTCATCCACTGCTGGTGGGAATGTAAACTCGTACAGCCACTATGGAAAGCAGTGTGGAGAACCCTTGGAAGACTTGGAATGAACTTGCCACCCGACCCAGCCATACCACTCCTGGGCATGTACCCTCAAGACTTACGCCACCACAGAGATACATGCACGGCCATGTTTATTGCAGCTCTCTTCACAATAGCAAGGAGCTGGAACCAACCTAAATGCCCCTCAACTGACGAGTGGATAGAGAAAATGTGGTACATCTACACAATGGAGTTCTATGCAGCAGTAAAGAAAGACGACATCACGAGCTTTGCAGGAAAATGGCTGGAGCTAGAGGACATCATGCTGAGTGAAGTAACACAGTCCCAGAAAAACAAACGACGAATGGTATCCCTCATCTGTGGATGCTAGTGCCAATTACCTAGTTGTAAGTATTTCTTGTGCATGGCCCCTTGAGCTTTTGTCCAAAGCAGCTGGGAGTGATGCATATTAGCAACAACAACAACAACAACAACAACAACAACAACAACAGAAAGGACTGCATCGAAGAACTAACTGAAACAGTGAACTTCTGCTCAAAACAGTCAACTTCCTCATGGAGAATATTGAGAAAGACTGAGAAAGAGATGAAAAGCATGTTTGGCAGAATGCATGAGCCCTGGTGGAGTGGGGGAATGGGGGGTGGACACGGGTCTAGATTTGATAAAAAAATAATAAATAAATAAATTTTTTAAAAAGTGAGAAAAAATAATTTTGCTTTTATATATTGAATCCTGAGAATCATATAACTTTTTTGTTTTGTAGTTTTATTTTAGGAAAATAAATTTATTTCCCCAAATTAGGAAACATATGTCATTATACAGAAAATATTTCGGGCAATAATATTATTCCTGGCTTCAATAACTCCAGGCTAAACTATTTTTTGTGATTTCAAAGGACTATATCAAATTTAGTAGAATGTTAGTTGACTACAATGAGACAATGATTGGTGAAAGTGAAGGTGAGAAAGGGCTAATCATGTTAAGTTTTTAATGCTTATTTGTATTTGAATCCATTTTAAACTGTCTTACACGATGAAATTATATTTATCCTTGTTAAAATCTGTTGGACTAAAAGCAAGAAAACTCATGCAAATATAGTTTTTCAAAAGGCCAGTTATTCTTCTCTGCAACATCAGGTGTACAGCTTTTGGGATTACTCCAGGTTATCTCAATGTTCTAGATTTTGTTTGCTTTCCTGATCAGGATAATTATGTGGTTTTGGACCAATGGCCTGATTCCAGGCATAAAGGCTACTTTTACCAGAAGAGAATAGACAGCCAAACTTCCAGGAGACTTCTTCCTTAGTCTCACTCACAAACACAGCGATGCTAGAAAGAACATGGGGCTTCAGAAATCAAAACTTGACAAGTCAACTATTTTAAATGCTTAACATCTAATAAATAGATAATTTAAAAAGGCACATGCTCTGCATGGAATATTTAAAAATATGTGCAATACTTTATTAATATGTTGATATCTTAATAAATTCACACACAAAAAAGCTGAAAGTTTGAAGTATTGAATACTGATAAACAATAATTAATTATACAAAAGTGATGAGGGGATATTGTTATAGTGTATCAGAATTTAATTTACTGATAACCCATCATTACTTGAACAATTATTTTCTATGTTCTTTAAATTATTTTGTTGTATTTTTAACATAAAATGTCTTAAATAAAAAACATCCATTCTGTTTTTGGATGATATTTGGAATAAAAACTGTTCATTGAGTTTAAACATCAGATTCTCATTTGACTAAATCACTAATTATTTGTGTAACCAGGCTAGGCAACATTCCTGAGTCTCATTTATTTCTCATGGATGTAATACATACCCAGTGGTATACTTTCCAATGCTAGTATGTGAATGAAAGCTTCCACACTATTTATTCAAAAATAATACATTTTAAAGCATATTTTCCATTATTTTTTTTCAGTACAAAATGAAATGTGGCTCAAAAGAAATAATTCTAAGCAAATATATAAGAAACATTCTATACCAAATGCAAAATTAAGTATGTTACATACTTCAATGTGCTGGTTCTAATTTCGTAATTTAATATGTTTTAGTTTTTACCTCTTGATAGTACATGCAATGCATAATCAGAAATTCATTAATCTCATAACACTTTTAACAATAAGAAAAACAGAAAGTCATGTATGTATTTTTTTAAATCTCATAACACTTTTAACAATAAGATGGCCTAGCGGTTAAGAGCGCCGACCGCTCTTACAGAGGACCCGGGTTCGATCCCCAGCACCCACATGGCGGCTGAGAACCGTCTGAAGCTCCAATTCCAGGAGAACTCCAGTTCCAGGGGAATCCGAGACCCTCTTCTGACCTCCGCGGCGTTGCACGACACGGGTGCACAGACTTGCATGCGGACAGTGCATTCATACATATACAGAAATAAATAAAATTAATAAAAAAAATTTTTAAAAAATGCACAGAGCTTCAATACAACATTGGTGAAGAAAAAGTTATCTTTTATGGCACACGTCTTTATCCCAGCACTCAGGAGGCAGAGGCAGGCAGATCTCTTTGATTTCAAGGTCAGACTGGTCTATATAGCAATTTTCGTATCTTACTTTCCTTTGAAATTTTCTCTTTCCTTTTTGCTCTGGTCACAGTTGATACACAACTTTTAAGTAGAGTGGAGGGAATGACCACACTGGCCTCTGTCCTGGTTATAGTGCTACTGATTCTAGTTTTCTGCATTGAGGATAAATCTGGATTTAGCTTTGTAGCCTACAGTTCTGTGATGGTTTGAATGAGAATGTCCCCCAAAGGCTTCAAGTATTCAGACATTTTCTCCCCAGTTGGTGGTGCTGTTTAGGGAGCTCTTGTAAGATGTGGCCATGCTGGAGGAAGTATGTCACTGGGGGCGGGCTTAGAGAGTTCAAGAAGCCTTGCCACTCTTCATTTGCTCTTTCTCTGTGATTCCTGTATTCACTGGAAGATTTGAACCTCAGCTTTGTGCTCCAGCTCCTGTCACCATCACTCCCTGCCAGGATGGACTCTAATTCCCTGGAATGATCAATCATAAGCTCAAATAAACTCATCCTTTTATAAGTTCCCTTGGTCATGGCAGTTTTATCACAGCAACAGAAAAATGACTAATACAGTACTTGGTACTGTTAGGCTCAATCCGCCACAATCATGCAAGAAAGGTGNTGTATATTTTAAATAAAAATTAAAAAATTTTCTAGTTTTATAAAATCAGTTATTTATATGAGAAAAAAAAAAGCAGAAAGTTGAAACTTGTGAATGTTATAATTTTTAAATACTTAAGTGTTCTGTTTGTCTTCATTGCTGTACAAAAAACACTCTGATTGAGGTGGGGCGGGCCAGGGGGAGGCGGTATGGGGGGAGTAGAGGGTTTGTTCTATTCAAGCCTCAATCTCCCGGTCACAGTTAATCACTTCAGGGAGCCCAAGGCAAGGAATCGGGGCAGGAACCGGAGCAGAACCACAGCCGTGGAGGAATGCTGTTTACTGGCTTTCTCCCCTGGGCTCATGCCCAGCCTGACTTTTATATCGGTACACAACAACCGGGCCAGGGTACACCTACTTCATCTGGCTAGGGCCTCCACCCACACTGCTCCACCATCAAGATAATACTCCACGAATGTGGCCCACAGGCCAATCCAATGGAGACAATTCCCCAATTGAGGCTTCCCTCAACCCAGTGGTGTAAAGTTTGACACCCAAGCTATCCAGCACATTAAGAATGATTTTCTCTAAGGGACAAATAAGTATTGCTCAATGTCCCCAATCAGAGAAACTAGGTTTTCTAGTTTAAAAAAACACATACAAAATTGTACATTAGATGAAAACAATAAAGTCATGATGATATGTGAAGGTGTGGACTGACTTCCTAATTGATGGTAGCATTCCACTGTGACTCAACTAGTTAAGAGTGAAATAAAGATAATTTAATCATTAACCACCAAACAGACAAGTAAAAAACTATAGTCGTGTTTCTTGCCCATCTATATTATATATAAATATATATTATATATATATATATATGTATATATAGATTGGGCAGAAACTGACTATTAGTTAGTGTTACAAAACACTCTGAAGTTACACCAACTTGGGGAGGGAAAGGGGTGTTGTTTTATTCAATGCTCACATCTCCCGGGTCACAGTTCATCACTCAGGGAGCCCAAGGCCAAGGAACTCGAGGGCAGAAACCTGGGAGCAGAACCACAGGCCTGGAGGAATGGCTGTTTACTGTCTTGCTCCACTGGAATGGAAGCAAACTAGAACACTTAAGTATTTAAAGATTATAACATTTCACCAAGTTTCTCACTTCTGCTTTTTTTTTTCTCAATATTAACCCGTTTATACTGAGAATATGTTTTTTAATTTTTATAAAAATAACACTAATTATACACAACTTTCAGTATACCTGTTACCAACTGTGAAAGTATATATATATCTATATAATAATCTATATATATAATATAGAAAAAATAACAGTTTAGACTAAAAATTTTTTAATTTTATTTATTTTTGTATATGTATATTTTTTTTTAATGTACTTCGTCATGCAGTTTTTTTGTTTCGTTGTTTATGGCCGCGGAGGTCAGAAGAGGGTTCGGATTCCCCGGAACTGGAGTTCTCCCTCCTGTGAATTGGAGTTTCAGCGTTCTCGGCCGCCATGGTAGGAGTTGCTTGTGGATCGAACCCGGCGTGCCTGCCATTGAAAGAGCGCGGTCCCGGCGGCTCTTAATCGCTAGGCCATCTCTCCGCCCCATGATGCCTCTTTAACTGTGTTTTCTTGGCTCCTGTGAGAGCCTGTAATAACATTTGTGTTATTTTTTTTATTACTGTTTTGGAGCTTCAGCACAACGATTTTACATGTGTGGGTTAGAATGTGTCAGAATGTAAAAGGTACACATTTGCTTTAGTACAACAAAAATAACTTAAATAGTTTCATGTTATTTTCATCTTATTAGGTTTAAAGTGCGTAGATGCTTAAAAGGTATATACATTTAGTCGATTGTAAGATTAACTCATACTATACAACACAAGTATATTTACATTAATATATCGATAGTATTAAGTTATAAGTATAATGATATATTATTAACTAAGTATATTATATAATATATTCAATATATATATTATATATTATATATTAATTACTAGAAGTTAAATATATATAATATTAATATAATATAAATAATAAATATTATTCATATATACCACAAACATCTCGGATTAAAATGTAAATACAGCTGGGCATGATGAAGCATGCCCTTTAATCCAGCACGTGGGGAAGGCAGAAGGCAGATGGATCTTATGTGAGTTCACAAGGCCAGCCTGGTGCTACAGAGTGATTCCAGATAAGCAGCTGGGGCCTACAGGGAGACTCTGTCTCATGAAAGACCAAAAAAAAAAAAAAAGAAAGGAAAAAAAGAAAAAATGTAAATATGAGCGGTGAATGGCACTAAGATAGAAGGGACCTAGTATAAACGAATGATAGGTCTGTGGATTATCAAGCATGAATAGATTTTTTCCACTGAGTTGATGTTTTTTGTTTTTAAAAATTTAATTAATTAATTATTAATTAATTATTTTTACTTGTATCTGACGTGAATTTCTGGCACTTGTACACTAGGTAGCACCTGTTTGTGCATGTGCCACGCGGTCCGAAAGCGGGCTGTCGGCTTCCACCTGGAACCTGGACGTTAAAGGCGACTTCTTAGCCACCTTGTAGGATGCTGGTAATCAAATCTTGGGTCCTGTCTGTAAAGAGCAATACAGTGTCTCTTAACTTGGCTGAAAGCCTCTTTCCAGCCCAGTCTTTTCTGTCATCACATTTGAACCTGGAAATTTCTTAGTGTACTACTATAGCTAATACTGGCAAGATAGATGGACACCTACCTTTGTAAAGGCTATGGAGGCTGCAATGACTACACTCACAGATTCTCGCATATTGAACACAACAATGCATATTTTCTGTCTTTTCAACTCATATGATTTTTATAGCTATGTAATTAATCTTTCTCACATGAAAATTCTTTGTGTTCGTGTCCTGTGTTCCTTGCCGTTCTGTTTTTTTTGTCTTTAAATGAGGTGACACACATGGTCATTGAAAATTTTAAAATTCTTCTCCTTAGGTCTTGCTCAGCTATCTGATAAGTTAAAAATTTGTACAGTTTGAAAAGTTGTTTTCCAAGTTTATATTTTTCCTTAATGGACTCTATTTGGCTACTTTTCTACTTACCTCCTTCTCATTTTAAATGTATTAAGCATACATCTTTGTTAACTGATATTTCTAAAGAAATATTTTACATCAGCACATAATACTTTTTCTAGTGTCTTGATAGAGAACAGTATACAAAACACAAATAATCTCAGTTCCACCATTAACTGTGAACTTCAGATGTCATAAAAATCATAGTCACATGGGAATGAAAGACAGTTGTCATTAACTGAAGAGTTATTGTGAAGAGCTTGACCTCAAATCTCCATTGTATATATTATTTATAACATTCCGATGAGGAAAGAAGTCTTCATTCTACAAATTTCATTGTTGAAAAGTTTCTTCTTAATATTTTCCAAATGGCTCCGATACTACTCCCTCTAAGAATTTCAATTTCACTTAAGGATAAAACACAATTCATTACAATGTTTCAGAGTTTTGCTAGTCAAACAGCAGACCCCCCTTATAACTTTGTAGTAAGAAAAATAATTTCACTGAAGATAATAAAAAGATCATAATTTCAATTTCCCTATGGCAAATATGCTGTTACCTATGGTCTCCTTGTGTGGGAGGAAGATAGAATCTTTATGGAGGGTACTGCTTATTTCCTGCAAGCATCAAAGAAATTCCTTTGTTCAGTTATTTCACTATCAATTGCTTACATACCAAGCAGTTTGCTAACACAGCATTTTTTGGCCTGTGTTAGCAAACTGCTTGTAACTAAAATTCTGTAACTAAAATTCTTTCTAGCTAATAAGATCATGTCCTAACATGAAGCCATCAGCCTCTCATTAATAAACATTTTCATCTATTCAGTCTTTAAGGCGTCTCTACACACCTGAGCGAATTTTCAAAAAATCAGGCTTTGTGTTTAGTTATTTGTGATTATATTTATTAGGTTAAAGAGGGTGTTTAAAAGGGTACAGTCAGCTTGTTTGGCCTTACTTTTGATCAGCCTTAAAATCACTGTAATAGAAAGGAAGACTGTTAGATGAAGCATGACCCTCCCATCCTCGGCATTTTATGAGAAAGATGAAAACCTGTTTGTAAGAAATGGCTTCCAATTAGCCTTGTCAAATAGGTCCTGTGTTTGTATAGTTGCAGAACTGCTGTCCTGTAGTCTGTTAAATCTTAATTGTGCCAAAAAAAAAAAAAAAAAAAAAAAAAGAAAATGTTTAATTGTTTAATCTTCCTTTTAGTTTTCTTTTTTTTTTTTAGCTCAAATTTTTCTCTATTAAAAACACTCCAATCAAAAAGTGCATATAGAGTAAAACAGACCAGAGTCCATATTTATCCCTGAATATTCTTTTTGAAGTGTGGTTGGAGCTTTTAATCTTTAATGGCAAATATAAAAGGAATAAAATGTTCCCAATGTCACAAACCCAACCTGAATTTGATCATGTTTAAGAGAGAAGAAGGGGCGGGAGAGATGGCTCAGTGGTTTAAAGCACCGATTGTTCTTGCAAGAGGACCAGGGTCTTGTTCTCAGCACCCACACTACTAAACACCAGCTTTGAGTCCAGTTCCAGGGAATTTGACACCCGCTTCTGACCTTATCCAGGCATCTGATGACACAGGCGCACCACAACCTACATGCAGACAGTACATTCATAACAAAAAAAAATAATAAAAAAGAAACCGTTAAAAAAAAAAAAAAGGGAAGATCAATGAAAAATGAACAGAAATGGCCGGCTGTGGCATACGCCTTTAAATCCTAGCACTCGGGAGGCAGAGGGAGGCAGAGGCAGGCGGATCTTTGTGAGTTCAAGGCCAGGCCTGGTCTTACAGAGTGAATCCGATTGTCACTGGGCTACGGAGGACCCTGTCTCGAAAAGACAAAAAAAAAAAAAAAAAAAAAAGAATGACAAACAAAAAACCCTAACTATAATTAAAGAGAAAAAAACAGAGATCAAAGGAAAAAAATAGAGCACACAGAAGAAAACATGCAAGTTAGTGGGAGGCAGATGAAACAATGCTCAGAAAGTGTTTATGCAGGTCTTCTTCTGTCTTTGAGCCACATTATACTTCTTGAGTCAATCAGGAAAATCAAAGGCCTCATGTCCTCACTCTCACTGAACTCAAGACAGGAAATTCAAACAAGCCCATTTATGCTACCATATTCTGAAGGGTACTATCTAAACTGACTGACTCCCAGCCAGCATATCATTAACCAAATCATTCAAACTGTAATGTTGTCTAAAATTCTTTTTTTTTAATTAATTTAGATTTGTTTTTCTTTGGCAATTCCATGCACATGCCTAATTCTTCCTGATTACCCTCTCTCCTTACTCTCTCTTCCCTATCAGTCCTAGCTCCTCCCTACCAGTCCCTTTATCAGATTCATATAATTTCTGTTTGGTTTTGTTCGTCCTGATTTTAGTCTAACTAGAGTCATTTATGTGACCATTGGATTTGTATTAGAACTATCCATTTCAGCCTTCTGGGGTCACCAGTGGAGTACACAACTGAAGACAAGGACTTCCCTTCTCCCTGAGTCTATCAATCATAAAAAAGTTCAGAAATGAGAGGTAGGAACCCTTAAACACCTAGTCATTCCATGCCTGATTTTGGGGGGATTCATTCTTCTGAAAATCTGTGTAAGCAGGCATTAACAATGCGGTGATTTCCTGATGCAAAGACTGTATCTTGCCCAGATGATATTTTATAGTTTTCTCTACTGCATGGGTTCTACATTCTTTCTGTTCATATCCCACAATGCTTCCCAAGTCTTAGTGGGGATAGTATGAATGTCTGAGCCTGAGCACTCATCTGTCACTCATTCTCAGTACCTGCTGCAGCCCATCCCGCCCCCCACCCCCCGCCCCCCCCTACATTCACCCCATTCCACTGGAAGTTCAGGCTTCTTATTGAGCAGAGAAGAAGCAGTGTCCGTATGAGAGCAAACAAAGGTATTAATAAAGCAATTTGGATGCTAACCAATTCATGTTTTTTTTTTTATCAAGTGTATTCCACTCTCCCCTAATACTCAAGACATCTCTGCTATGGGTTGTTACCAGGGGGAGGTTTGTTTTGCAATAAGAATAATGAATTCGTTCCTGTGAAATGCACCACACATCTAAACAGATAGCACTTGGCCTATCTCAGCAGCAGCAGTGCCACACCATGTATTTGGGTATGTCTTATGGAGCAGACTAGCCTCATAGTTCATAAGGTCTAAAGCTAGGTAAAGACATTGGTGCCTTCTCTCCCCCAGCAGCAGTGCCTTGAAGGACTAAAAAAGCTAGACAGCAGTGAGGAAGCCTCAAACGTAGATCCAACTTGTTTATATCACCCAATCAAAAGCTGTAGTATATTCAGCAATAGGGTACTAATTCATCTAGTTCTGGTGCACAGCTAAAAGGAATGGAAGAGGCTGTAGTTATTTTGAGAGGCTCAGGATTCCTGATCAAAATCTCGTAAGGAGTCCTAGAAGGAATTGGACTGGAGGATCATTCCTCCAATGTAATCAAAGGCCATATGACAGGAAACCCACAACGTTCAATATAATGTCACCTAAGATAGGGAAATGACAGAAACTCCCTTTAAATGGTAGGAACTCAGCAAGGGCGGCCACCTGTCACCCACTCCTCTTTTGCAATATAGTGTTGACACTGCTAAGCAAAAGGAAAGAAAGGGAAATTAATATGAGTAACTAATTGGAAAGAGGAGGTCCAAGGCTATCCCTATTGTCTGATATGGATTGTTATTCTTGAAGGATGGCATAAGAACTCCACCAGGAAACTCCTAGAATACGATTGAACAGCTTCAGCAAAGGAGGAACAAATTAACCTAAAAAAAAAAAAATCAAATGCCTTTCTTTACACCAAAAAGAATCAACTGGAGAAAGAACTCAAAGGAGACATCCCACTCACAATAGCCTCAAAAACAATTAAATACTAGGAACAAACCTAACCAAAGACACAAAAGATCTCTACCAACAAAAAGTTTAAACCTTTAAAGAAAGAAATTGAAGAAGACCATCAGAAGAGGGAAAAACCTCCCATGCTCATGGGTTAGGAAAATTAAAAGTAAAAACATCAATTTTACCAAAACCTCTTGTACTAGATTTAATGCAATCCAATTCAAATCCCAAAGAGTTTCTTCACAGGCTTGGAAAAAAAGTCCTTAAATTCATTTGGAAAAAACAAAGACCCTGAATAGTCCAAAAACCCTGAGCAAAAAGAGCTACACAGGGGGGATCTCTTATACCAGAAACTTCAAACTATACTACGGGCTATGTTAAAAACAGCTGGTCTGGCACAAAACAGACCTGTTGACAAGACCAACAAGAACTCGAAGATCAATCTGAGCCATACAATTTTCAGCCATCTATATTTTGACAAGGGGCCAGAAGACCACAATGGAGAGAAAAAAGACAGCATCTTCCAGCAAGGTGGTGTTGGCAAAACTTGGATCACACTTTCAAGAGAAAATAAAATTAAACCCCTACCATCTCGCCCTGTCAAAAAGTCAACTCCAGATGGATCAAAGACCTCAACATGAAACCCCAAACTCTGACGGCAATTAGAAGAAAAAGTGGCAGCAGACTACAAGACCTAGCATAGGAAAAAGACTTCCTTAAATCAACAGCAACTGTTCAAGAATTAAGATCGACAATTGAACAATGGGACCTTCATTAAACTCAAAAACTTCTTACACAAAAGAAACAATCAAGGAGTGAGAGAGGAAATCCCACAGGCTGTGGAGGAAACCTTCACTGAAGGAAGCATCTGACCAAGCATTGATTTCCAGAAACATATAAACTACCTCAAAAAACAAGAAGAAAGAAAACAATTACCACTCAATAGATGGAGCAAAGGTGCTGAACAGAGACTTCACAAGTGAGGAATGTAGATGTTCTCAGAACACCTTTCAGAAAGTGGTTCAACGTCACGAGATCAACTAGGAGAGATGCAAATAAAACCACTTCAAGATATCATCTTACCTCCATAAGACTGGGCTAGGATCAAGAAAACAATGATTCCAAGTGCTGGAGAGGTTGTGGGGGAAAGGAGAACACTCATTCACTGCTCGGGTGAATGTCAAACCTCATACAGCCACTATGGGAAACATTGTGGAGAGACCCTTAAAGGACTTGGAATGAACTTGCCACCCAACCCGCCGTACCACTCCTAGGCAGTACCCTCAAAACCAACCCCACTGCAGGATACATGGCACATCCCAGGTTACCTTTGCAAGCTATCTTCACATAGCCAGGAGCTGGACCAACCCAACCCCTCAACAGATGCTGGATTACGACGAAAATTCGGTACAATGACCCCAATAGAGTTATGCAGCGTAAAAAAAAAAAAAAACGACATCACGCTTTGCAGGGAAAATGGCTGGAGCTAGAGGAACTCATGCTGGAGTGATAACACACAGTCCCATGAAAAACAAGACAAATGGTTTCCTCACTGTGGATGCTAGTGCCAATACCTTATTTGTAAAGTATTTCTTATGCACGGCCCACTTGCGCTTTTGTCCAAAGCAGCCCAGGAATGGATGCATATTGGAACAACAACAACCACAACAACAACAACACAGAAAGACCTGCATACGGAAGAACTAACTTGAAGACAGTGGAGACTTTGCTGCAAACCAACACCCTCATGGGAATATTGGAAAGACTGAGAAAGAGATGAGAAGCATGTTTTGGCAGAATGCATGAGCCTGAGTGCGAAGGTGGGGGAATGGGGGGTGGACACGGGTCTAGATTGATAAAATAATAAATAATAAATTTTATTTAAAAAGTGAGAAAAATAAATTTGCTTTTTATATTATTGAATCCTGAGGAATATTATAACTTTTTTTGTTTTGTAGTTTTATTTTAGGTAAAATAAATTTATTTTCCCCAAATTAGGAAACATATGTCATTATACAGAAAATATTTCGGGCAATAATATTATTCCTGGCTTCAATAACTCCAGGCTAAACTATTTTTTGTGATTTCAAAGGACTATATCAAATTTAGTAGAATGTTACTTGACTACAATGAGACAATGATTGGTGAAAGTGAAGGTGAGAAAGGGCTAATCATGTTAAGTTTTTAATGCTTATTTGTATTTGAATCCATTTTAAACTGTCTTACACGATGAAATTATATTTATCCTTGTTAAAATCTGTTGGACTAAAAGCAAGAAAACTCATGCAAATATAGTTTTTCAAAAGGCCAGTTATTCTTCTCTGCAACATCAGGTGTACAGCTTTTGGGATTACTCCAGGTTGTCTCAATGTTCTAGATTTTGTTTGCTTTCCTGATCAGGATAATTATGTGGTTTTGGACCAATGGCCTGATTCCAGGCATAAAGGCTACTTTTACCAGAAGAGAATAGACAGCCAAACTTCCAGGAGACTTCTTCCTTAGTCTCACTCACAAACACAGCGATGCTAGAAAGAACATGGGGCTTCAGAAATCAAAACTTGACAAGTCAACTATTTTAAATGCTTAACATCTAATTAAATAGATAAGATTTAAAAAAAAACAATCCAAAATGAAATTTAAAAATATTGCTGCACATACTTATTAATATGTTGGTATCTTAATAAATTCAGCACACAAAAGCTGAAAGTTTGTTAAGTATTGAATACTGATAAACAATAATGTAATTATACAAAATGGATGAGGGGATATTGTGTTAGTGTATCAAATTTTATATTACTGATACCCATCATTACATTGAAAATTAATTTTTTATTTCTTTAAATTATTTAGTTGTAATGTTTTAACATAAAATGTCTTAAATAAAAAACATCCATGTCAGGTTTATTGAGATAGATATTTGGAATAGAAACTGTTCATGAGTTTTAAACATCAGATTCTCATTTGACTAAATCACTAATTATTTGTGTAACCAGGCTAGGCAACATTCCTGAGTCTCATTTATTTCTCATGGATGTAATACATACCCAGTGGTATAATTTCCAATGCTCGTATGTAAATGAAAGCATTCCACCACTTAGTTTTTATTCCAAAAAATAGCCATTTTAAGCATATTTTCATTATTTTTTTTTCAGTACAAAATGAAATGTGGCTCAAAAGAAATAATTCTAAGCAAATATATAAGAAACATTCTATACCAAATGCAAAATTAAGAGTTCATACTTTCAATGTGCTGGTTCTAATTTCAGTATTTAATATGTTTTAGTTTTACCTCTTGATAGTACATGCAATGCAAAAACAGAAATTCATTAATCTCATAAAACACTTTTAACAATAAGAAAAACAGAAAGTCATGTATGTATTTTTTTAAAGTCTCATAACACTTTAACAATAGCGATGGCCTAGCCGGTTAAGAGCGCCGACGCTCTTAACAGAGGACCCGGGTTCGATCCCCAGCACCCCACATGCGGCTGTGAAAGAACCCTTGAAGCTCCAGTATTCCCAGGAGAACTCCAGTTCCAGGGGAATCCGGAGACCCTCTTCTGACCTCCGCGGGCGTTGCACGACACGGGTTGCACAGAACTTTTGCATGCGGACAGTTGCATTCATACTATACAGAAATAAATAAAAATGTAAAAAGAATTAAAAAAAAAGAAAAGGAAAAAAACAGAAATTATTTGTTATATATTTTATTAATGTAAATACAATGTTACAAAGATTGAAAACACCAAGTGACTCAGTATGTGCATTTTCCCATTGCTTTGTTCTTTTGTTTCAGGTGTTGAAAGATGTACCATGTCCTTCTGGGAAGAGAAAAAAATTCTAAATAGCACATCATGACACAGTGTTTCAGCAAAGAAAAATCGGTTCCTGAAAATACATCATGAAATCAATATATTTCCACAAGTGACCAGCTTCATCACTAAACCCTCTAGTCAAAAGGATCCCAATTGAGATGCTGTACTGCCTCTCCGTCTTCAAAATCTAGAGACTACTCCACAATATATTGACTACTTTATAGAAGAAAGTAGATCTGGACAGTTATGTATTGACTTGAAGGGAAGGCGTTGGAGGTCTAGCCAGAAGGCTGAAATGCCTGCATGTGAAAGAATCAATTTTAAAAAAAAAACTTCATAGCTTCATTTTTTTATGTCAAATGTATTATGGAGATCTTTTGCAGCCTAGTAATGGAATAAATACAACAGGAATAAATTTCCTAGTAGATAAGGGTGCTATTTGCTTTTATGAATCCATTCAAATGGTTGTAATTTAATGTTCCAACAAAGAGGCAAAAAAAAAGTTATTTCACTTTTCCAGGTGCTTCAGAACAATCACCACATTTCTTTTAAAGGAGATTAAAAATGCCATTAAATCTTAAGTTTTGTCATTATTATTTTAAAGCAAATATCTTTTATTGTGTTTAGTATTTGGGCGCATTTGGGAGGGTATTTTTGAGACAGGGTCTCTCTGGAGTCCCAGTGGGCCTGGAAACATTTCTCTGTAGACCATTTGTCCTGAATGATTAGAATGTTCCCACCTGCCTTGCCCCTCTTGAGAGTGCTGGAAATTAAAGATGTGAGACCAAGTGCCTGACTGTACAGCAAATAAGCTTTTAGTGTGTTTAAGAAATTATTTTTAAAAAAAAAATAGCTTTGGAAAAAAAATAGCATTTTTATATTCTACTTCCCCCACCCCCCCAAAATGTAATAGTGTGATAGATCTAAGATTTATCTAAAGCCTCCCCTTGTCCTGCATGTCTACACTATCATAAACATCACTATAACATCATTTTACCTGTGATGGACACACACTTCCATTTTCCATATGACAAAATAATTGTTCTTATTTTTGAAATTGCTCCAGAACCATGTATCTATTTTAGTTGGAAGATTTTTCCATAAGAGTGTGATATCTTCTTAGCAATACTATCCATGTGCAGCTTCTGTTCTGACAAAGATGATTGTGACAAGAAGTCTTTATTGTTTCTTTATCAATATTGTCTTTGCACAGTGTCAGCTACACCCATGTTACCATATACTGCCAATCCAACCAAGTCCATATATTATTTCATTTATTTGAAATTAAGCCACCATTTGTCAATATCTAAGCCAAGGATTAGGCATGCTACATAAATAAATAATAAATATCTTTCAATAATTCCATGCATTTCATCCATATTATTTCTAAATTATCTAATGTGGAGCATGCTATTTATTTTAAATTATGAAAATGTAGATTAAAAGTTTTGCCACCTTGAAAAAAACCCTGACAGAATAATGTTTTTTTTGCTTTTTGGTCTTTTGTTGTTGTTTTTTTAGGGGGAGGATATATTTTATTGAAGACTTTCCTATCTCACAGTGTATGAACATTTCATCAGAAAGATGAAATAATGACTATGATAAGAAATTATTTTCAACAAAAATAAATATTAGTGGGGCCAGGAGATGGCTCAGGAGGCAAAGGTATTTGCCCTTAGCCTTGAAGTCCCAAATTCAATCCCCCGGTAGAACATAATGGAAGGAGAGAACAGATTCTGGAATGTTGTCTTCTTACCTGTACAGACATGCAGATGTGCTCCTACAAACATAGAAAGAAATCAATGTAACAAACCATTTTATCTATCTATTTATTTATTTATTTATTTACTTATTTATTTATTATTTATTTTAAAAAGGATCTTGTTCTGCCTTCCTTTCAGCTCCCAGAACATACTGTAAGAAGACAAGCAGTGGACGGCAGAATAACCAGGGCAGAGCCAAGCGTGAGAATGGGTGGTGACCACATGAGCCATTGCAGAGGGAAACAGCTGCAAGTGGGGTCAGACAGGAGCCAGGGAGATGACTATGCTGACATACATATTTGGCCAGACTTCAGGCAACCTATTCTTTTCTTTTCCTTCTTATTTTTTGGACTTATTTTTCTACTTAATTTATGGCATATTGGTGATGGCAAAGTTTTGTATCCTTAATTTTGTATCATTCCTTTTTTACTTTGGATTTTTGAGATAGGAGCTCCCTGTAGCCCCACCTGGCCTGAAACTAACTGTATAAACCAATCAGGCCTCTATCTCACAGAGAACTAGCTGCCTCTGTCCCCTAAGTGCTGGGTTTAAAGGTATATACCACCATACCTGCTGTCCTAACTTCTTAGTTCCCATAACAGACAGATTTCTTGAGGTGTGTTCTCCTGACTGACAAGACAATTTGATGGAGGAGGACATTAGACTTTTGCTCTTTTCCACAGACCCTTGTCTTAAAACATAGTTTTATAATTTTCCTGGCAGTTTAGAAGGTTATGCTTCCACACAGAGCAAGAGATGCTACAAAAATCCTATCACTTTAAACCAAAAAAATCATCTAATAGACCACATTAAGAAGGTGAAAGAGAGAAAGAAATAAGCAAACGTGCCATACCTCAGCAGGAGAGAACATGGGCTTCAGCAAACCCCTGGGGCCTCCACCTTCCTTCCTTTTCTCTAATTATTCTCTATTCTTTCATTTGTTTTTTTTCTTTTTTTATTTTATATTATTCCAAAATATGCATATATGCACTCCACACATAAGTCAAAATTACAAATTCTGAAAACAAAGTTTAGGTCGATTCCTAAACATTTAGAGATTCACATTTTAATAGTAAAGTTGCATGCAAGTATAAAGATATATAACTTTACATTCTAGAGATTCACATTTTAATAGTAAAGTTGCATGCAGGTATAAAGATATATAACATTACATTCTTTTTTTTAGAATATGACTACATATCTTCCATCCATATATGGTAATTACAATGTGTGAATATAAGTGGTAGGACAATTCTAGGCAGCTGCTGGAGTCGGCTGCCAAAGGCCTGCCAGCCACAAACCCACCTGGGCAGCTGTGCACAAAGTGTGTGACAGAATAATTTAAAGAGGCAGGATGTGTTTGTGTTTCAACTCACTGCTTTGGAAGTTTTCATGTGGAACTACCTGCTTTGGTTGAGACCTGTGGTGAGGGGGGTAGGAAGGTTCAAAGTGGTAAGAAAAAAACAGGAGTCCAGAGCCAGATACAGGACCCAAGAGAATGGAACTTGTGACCTACTTCTTTCTGCTAGATTCCACCTCCTAAAATCTCCAGAAATTCCCAGAACAGTGCCAGCTGGATCAATTCAATATTTGAGGCTTTGGGGTGATTATTTCATACCAAAACTTATAACGACATTCTCACAACAAATTAACACACATTTTCATCAACAACACTGGGTATTGCTTTTACCATAAATACTAAGCCTGACACATTCCCAGCTCTGTCCCTGGTCAAGTTGTTCCACATCTGTATGCTTCATTGTCTTCAATAGTAGAAATACAGATAATTATAATATGATCTTTGCTTGTGATAATACTATATTCATATGTGAGTGATATTATAGCTATTATCTGAAAGGTGCTTATTCCTGCTTTCAAATCAGATGAATGTAGTTATTATCCTCAAGAAAAGCACAGCTATACTAACAGTAGGGAAATTCTTTTATTTATTTATTTATTTATTTATTTATTTATTTATTTATTTATTTTATTGATGCTTTGTGCATTTCATACATCATTTTCCAATTCAGTTCAGGAATATTTCCCTTTCCCTTCCCCCCTACCCCCCATCCCAGATCATGCATTTTGCCATAACTGTCCTGTATCTTTCTCTCAGTTTTTTTTAACTTTTTAGCTATAAGTGATAATCCATGAGTACAAGCATCCTTCAT
>VZQC01012520.1:75482-94102 GCA_009823505.1 Rhizomys pruinosus
CTTATCGCCTCTCTTCTTGCAGGTATCCCAGTTTAGAGGCAAGGAGCCTTTACCTTTTGTGGGGCCTTGGATCCTCTGGCCAACATCTCCCTGGTAGAATAATCCATTGCTGATGTCAGAGCTCCTGTATAAATATATTTTGCTTAAGTGCATAGCTTAAGGACTTTAGTATTATATTTGGTTCTGAACAGAGAATAATCCTCTTCACAGTTCTTATGTCTATTAGTCAATTAAAGAAGGCAGTTTTACCGGTTTTATAAGAGATTACCTCTAAAATAGTTGTCTCCAATTGACAGTTGGAGAGTGATCTCATCATCATCATCATATTTCTCCTTTTTCTATGCAGGGGAGGCAAAAAAGTCTCTCATAACAAAACCTTGCGGCACCTAGAAGGTAAGTTTCAATAGGACTCATTATAAATAGTTGTTACAAGTAGGATCCACAGAGGGGTTCTATGTTTATAGCAATCTGAGGCTTTTCTTCCTTTCGATGTTCAGACAGGTCAACCCTAAAAATAACTACGGGAAAAGATTTGTGGGTCCCAACAAGACAAAATGTCACCAACTTAATGGCAGAGAAAGAAAAGATACAGCTTTGCATTGAGTAGGGAAGTTCTAAGGGGTTTCATACATACTTGGAGCATTTGCTTCCAATATATATGGAGTAGGAATGTTAAAGTAGGTCAAAGTGTTGTCTTTGAGGACAAAACTGTGTATGTGAGAAAGTTTGGATTTTTGCCTGAAGGAAAAGAATATCGATCAAGGAATTTGACCGGTCGCCAACATGATCACTTTTGTTTTGTAATAAAGATATTTTCAGTATATGAAGACAGGAGTGAAGAGGGGAACAAGAGTTGGCAAAATACTGCAATTGTACAACAGGAGACTAAGTCATTCAGCACTGGAAATGAGGCTAGAGATGAGAGGGAGAAGACAGAATTTCAGAAAATAGCATTGATATTCCAGACCTGTGGATTGATGTGAGACAAAGGAACAGAGGAACATTGGGGTATGTATAGCAACATCCTAATGGAAAACAATGGAATGGGTTCCAATTTGGAAGGCAGTCTCTACTAAATAAGAAGTTGTTTGTTCAATCAAGTTGATCAAGTCCAGTCTATATTGTTGTAGTTTCACCATTAACCCCAATCGAAGCCCTTACATTCTACCATGCCCCCTCTTCCGCAGATTGTTCCCTAGGCTTAGAAAAGGGGCACAGGTGGATGAGAAGCAAAACACTCTACTTTCTCTGGAGCGCGAGTGTTATTGTCTTTTGCAAGACAGTGATTGAGCACGATTGTTAACCAATATATGAAAACACATAACAGCCAATGAGGACCAGTCAGTCGACACAGTTGCATCACCAGAGATACCACCGAAGAGAAAGAACAATAGCCTAGCAGAAGTGAAGCGGATGCAAAGAAGATTAGACACGAGGAGGTGCCACATGCCTGCCTGGCTCAAAGCCTCACTGCTGCCAGCTGTAGTCCCGCTGTATTTACACATATGGTAGCTGCCACGGGTATGGAAGGAGATCGTCCCATCGGTGCTATGATCTGCTGCTAATCCCAGATCTTACTTGGTATCCTAGAGTAAACGTGACACCAGGAGTGTACAAAGATGACGAAATAATACCCTTTCCTCCCGAGACATTCTGCTTCTTGTAAATCTCAACATCTTCTACCTCGCGATCCACCCACACAAGCAGACAATTTCCAGAAGAAACACGAGAAGACTAAACAACTAAGGAAAACTACAAAAATTATCGCTGCCACCCTGATAGCCTATAATAAATCATCACAAAGTTACTCGGACTTGTTAACGAAAGGAACCAGCAAGAAAAATAATTTTGCGACATACACTAAACATGTTAGATACAAGAACATAAAGAGTGGGGATCTAAAAAATAAAGCAGATCATAAAATTTAATGAGAATGGGTTAGGATGGGTCTTGGAGGGACTGGAGAGCGTAAGAACGGCACCAATATATTGTATAGGCCTATCGCAAGTCCTCAAAGAGTAAAGACTTATATCAGAAATACAACCACGCATTCCTATCTTGGCAAGAAATTTTATGTCATGAGCAAGGGCCGAGACGACAAATCAAAATGAGACCAGAATTAACTGGCCATATCTTACAAAGTTAGCGGTTAACCCTGAGAGAATGACGAAGAGAACTGAACCAGCCACTTGAGCGATAGTAATTTTTATAATTATAAACAAGCTAGAGAATAGATAGACCCAACAATATCCTTAGCAACTTTAAAATTACGATAAGATCAGCCACACAGACTGAATTCACCCTTCAATAGCAAAGACAGAGCAAGAGCCTACACGCAACAGACACCAGGGAATTGAGGTTAGCGTAAAATATCTAGTCAGAATTAAGCAGCATATTGATCTGTAGTGGAGGCTTAAAACTTAAAATCCTACAAGAAAATTGATATAACAAATGTTAATATTGTAAGAGAACCACAGAGACAATTTTGTAATCAAAGACATATATGAAAGTAGACATGTACTCTCCATATAGCAAGTTGAGTCGCCGAAACAGTAAAATTCAACTAAATTTGTTTAAAAAGAGTACACAACTAACTACGATGACATTTCTTTGTAGCCAGTAATTCACGGCTGCTTTCTCAGATAAACCACCTAATTCATCATATCTTTCACAATATGGATTGCCCTTAAATCATTAATAAACTACCAAAATATTCGAGCGCTCACTAAACCAACAAAACCCCTTGCGAATGGACCGAATAAGAAAAAAGTAGATGACAGCACATTCCACTCTAGCAAGACTAGACCGAGAGGCAATTTAAGCACTATCTTTAGTATAAATTAAGATACACTTCCTAAAATCACGAAGACACACAGAATCACACAGACACACACACACACACACATCACACCACACACATGTACACATAAAAATAAAACAATTTACAACCTAGTTATGGGGAACGACAATATTAATATATATATATTATTGTACTCACTACCATAGATATAGATCTATTTGTTGCCATCAGACTCAACAAAGATAAGTGAATTGTATCATATAATTAAACCATTGTTTAGATTCAAACATAGAAAGACAATATAAGACAAGCTAACACACACACAAACCCCCACAACACGGACATCAATTTAGACTGGAGAGCAATAACACTCTTTATATTTGTTCGCCACACACATTGCCCCCTTAATATGCTATTTGATATCAGGTCTTAACTATTACTTCCCCTGGATTCCAACCATATAGTGGAATTGTCTCCAAGTACACCAACATAAGACCCATTATAGACTGTTGTAATTCAATGAGTTGGAGTCTTGAGTAAACATATTGCAATCATAAGAAAATACAGTCGCAACCCAACAATTAGCTATCTACATCACCTTAGGTTATCATTCTAATATAGCATTAGTGTGTGGGAAGGAAGTGGGATCTTTTTTTTTTCTTGGCAAAGTATAAAAGGGTAATTTATGCTGACAAAGAAAAATCAATATTATATTGTATATAAGAGAAGAATCAATCATCATTTCTACAGCTTCTATATTCATATTGACAAGAATTTATTGAGGAAATTATTAAATTCAAATATGAATTGAATTTGCCACAAAAGTCACTAAGCTTATCAAAAGCATAATTGAGGTCTTTGTGCTAGAATCTTCTGGTGAATCACTACATCAACATTACAACAAGCACACAAAAAAAGAATTTAAGTTTGCTACAATAAAATTTTGAGAATCATAAATCGTATGCTTAAAAGCCATAATATTGAATATTTTGGTCTGTAGTGTGTTCATGAATTAATAATGGAATTTCAGGGTTCCCTGAAAATAGATCTAGTGTATTTAGTACCAGAATTGTTTTCATCATATGCATATGTAAATGCATATTCACGACTAATGCATAGCATTTCAGATGTCTCTCGGTTTATTGTTTCTCTATCCTTCTTAAAATAATTTCTACTTGCTCTGTTTACTAAGTGAAAAATTGTTTTTACTCTTAAATCATCATTTAGGCATTTCACTAAATGTAATTAGAGTTTACAGATAAAGATCTATGGTTTAATTGGAATTTCAAAGATAAAGTTATTAAAATGAAAATGAATATATTCCAAACAAAAGATCTTTTAGATAAATAGATATTTCTTCCGTGTTTCATTTAATGTTTTCCCATAAATTTTTCTTCTGATGATAATAATGAACTAGGAATAAGATTTCGGAAAATCCTATTGTCTGGTGAATCAAAACATAATTTGGAGTCCTGTTCTCAAAAATGCTTTTATTTTAAAATTTCAAATTTATTTTATTAATTGTGTGTGTTTGTGTGTATGCATCTATAATAATTTATTCTTAATTTATAGTTAATATATGTAATTATATTAAGCTAGAGATGAAAGTGGATAGGGAGGATTCAATTTCATCCAATCATTCGTAGTAACAATTACAAAAAAATCAATAAAAATAAAAAATCTTTTTTTTTTTTTTTGTGTGTGTGCACGTGTGTGTTTTTTATATATGTTTATATATAGTATATAATATGTGTAAATAAAATTAGTTTTGTAATAAAATTAAAAATTCTACATGTATAATTTTCTTTGTGAACAAAAGAAAATTAAATAAATTAATTAAAAACAAGAAAAATAGATGGCGTTATTTAAACTAGTGAATTTTTCATAACTACGTAGGATGGTGTGAATGCTGGTCATGTTGTCAACTTGATGGATCTGGAAGTAGCTGAAATGGAAGGGACTTTACTGATCAGATAATTTGAAGACCCATCATAAATATGGGGAGCACTTTGTAGTAGGAGTCCATAAAAAGGGACATTGCAGAAGGGAAACTCTGCTTTTACCCTCTTTTCCTTCACTCTCTCTGCTGAGTTTATCTTTTGCCAGAGCATTCATTTGTCAATATTACAACCAACTTCTTCATGTTCCAACACAGACTAAAGACCAGCAGATCTCCAGCCATCCTTAGGCCTGCAGCACCAGACTGGGACTCTTGAGATCCCCAATCTCATGGCCTGAGCAGCTCTGTGAGCCTCGCTTCTCAGTGTGGTGCAAACTCTGTGGACTACAGAGACTCTTTCCTCTGAGCCAATCTAGTAAATCCCCACATATGGATATTCTTATTATCAGTTCTGTGTCTTTAGAACCACCTGCCTAATACATAGGAGATGGGATTACCCTGGCTTGCTGGTCTTCTTCCCCTCTGCCTCTCCATACAGTTCTCATCAGGTGTGGTGAGAGGACCAGTGTCCTAAGGGTTCCACCGCTGCATTTGACTCATTGGCTGTGAGTTCCCACTGAAACCTGTTGTCCACTTGTCTTAGACCCAAAGTTCCCTCCATTATTCCCATTCACTTGTTAGTATCTTCTCAGAGATACAGGAAAATGACTTAGAAGCAAGAGGTGCGCCTTGCCAAAGAAATTTATCTATATATTTATGAGGAAAATTTTATTGAAAGTCACTGAGAACTTCGAAGACTCTATCAATCCAGATACAGAATAGCAAGTACACATAATTAATCAAAGAGAAATTCATGTAACCAAGCGAGCTAAACTCATTGGATTGCTCATATTTCTGTCATGTTTACCCTGATAGTAAAATTTAAATGTTTCATATAGGTCAATGGACATAAAATCCTAGTGATGCAGTGGTTCTTGAAACAATGAACTTGAATAACAATAATGCATCTATTTTGTAAATATGACAAACATACAAGATCATCTCTTGAGGAAGAGGAGTGTTGTATTGCAATTTTCTTTGAGTTAAAACCTCCATCCTGAAGGTAAGCTCAGTAAACAGCAGCATTTCTATAGAAGAGTGAACAACTGAGCCGGGCGTCGGTGGCGCACGCCTTTATTCTAGCACTCAGGAGAGGCAGGTGGATCTATGTGACTTCAAGGCCTGACCTGTCTACAGAGTGAGTTCCAAGACAGCTGACTACAAGAGACCCTGTCTCGAAAAAGACCAAAAAAAGAAAAAAAAAAAAAAAAAAAGAAAAGTGAACAACTGGACTTTCCAACCTGCAGAGCTGTCTGTAGGCTGTACAGTGCACCCTAGGTTTTCTGCTTCAATACATGGTTGGCAGTTCTGGTGAGCAGCTGCTTGGCTCATATATACATAACCCTCATGCTGACGTATTAGAACTTTAATCCCAGCCCAGTACCCCAGAGGCAGAGTCATAGAGTCAAGGCCAGCCCCGGTATAAGCACAGTGAGCTCCCAGTACAAACAGAGACCTTATCTAAAAAGACAAAAACAAATACAAAACAAAAAACAGAAAACAAACAACAACAACAACAAAAAATACTCCTGGTTTAGTATTTGGTGTATCCTTACTTTGATCTGTCATCAGTTTCTAACTTGGGTGTAGATGTTTATTCAAGTATCCCCAGGAGTAGTGTCATTCAGTAAGTGCTTCTACTGTATTTATTTTAGAATTCAGAGGGAATTTTGAAAGCCAACCAAAACTTGGAACTTCTCCTTATGCACTGATTTTACACTAAATGATACATGAATAAAAGCATAAAAAATAAAATTAAATAATACACAAGTGACATAGTTAAGTTTCCTTTGTGACATCAAATTAATGAAGTATAGTTTGCAGATGGTTAAAATATCTTAGTGTTTATTCCTGTGAACCTTGCTTATTTTGCTCTTTTAACAACATGTAAGATTTGTCCTTTCTTTTCTGTTGCATACCCCTTTGTTAATTCCTAGTAGTCCTCTGGAGAAGAGTCCCTGTTCTCACATGTCCGACCTATGCCTTAGCCAAATCGCATAAGTATACTAAATCTGTTTTACTTTTTAAAATTGCTCTGTATCATAGTAAGTTTGGGAAACATGATAGAATAAATAGAAAGAGAAGGCATAAGACAGAGAATCTGCTTCCTCCTTGAACAGTCTCTCAGACATTATAGAAATTATGATAACTTGGGACTTTAGATGTTTATTTACATAAGGAATTGAAAGAGTTCAAACACTTTTTTGTTAAAATACCGTGATGAATTCTTTATAAATGTGAATGGAGACTCACTATTTATTTTTATTAATTTATTCTAATTTATTTGTTATGAGGATTTTGCCTGCATGTTATATCTGTGCACAATCGATAGCCAAGTGCATTTGGAGACCAGAAGAGGGTGTGGATCGGCCTTGAACTGGAATAATATAGTTGTTAGGTCACCAATGTGGATGCTGGCATCTGATTCTAGGTCCTCTGCAAAGGGCCTACCAGTAGAGCTTAACTTCTTCAGCTACCTCCTACCCCAAGAGCTATCTATTTTTTCAAGGTAAAAATTTAATATTAATAATCAATGCATCAAAATACTATATAGTTTAGTGTACAAAGAATGTTAAAGCATAAATTCTATCTCAAATATCCTATGGTATGGTATATTGAAACAGAAAAAGTAGAATGCATCATTTGTTCTTTGGTCCTGTACTACTGGTCCATACAGGAGAAAAGAGAAATGAAAAGAAAAACTTTCTAGCTTCATGGGAAATTTAGAAATATTAAATAATTGTCTTATAGTCAAGAGGTCAATTATAACATTTTTACCAAAAATAAGATCAAAACAAAGTGAAGAATTAGCTTGACAAAAGTTTCATGTGTAGACAATGCCAGAATCAATCCAAATCTTCTGACCCATCTCAATATAATGCCTTTCAAAATACAAAGCTATAAAAATATCTTAATAGGTCTATGACAGTGGGTTACTCCAGAGATAAATTTAAGACCAACCTCACATATTTACTAGCACAGACCTTCTACACAGTATGATTGCATCTTTCATAATCCATCATCATTTAATTTCCTATCTTAGAATTCCCAGAATTGTGAACAAACTTGTATACTATTGTTTTTCAAACTGTAACAAGAAACTATGATTCATGCAATCTTCGCTTATGGTATATTATTGCCATATAAATCAATTACTTTTGCCCTGACACTAGCCAAGAGCTGTACTTCTAATTAGCAAGCTGAACTCCACGATCCCTCTGTTGCTGTTCATTAAGGGGTTCATCACAGAGGTTTAAAAAAATCCCAGCCACCAATCTCTAGAACATTTCTATTTAGAAATAGGCAGATGCTCATCTGTTTTGGATCATAAGAACTTCAAAGTATAAGCAAGAAAGTGCAGAAACTGGTTCTGGGAAATGAACTTCTGTTTGCATCCATTAAAGGGCTTCAGTGGCTTTCAGTAGAATGGTGTCCCATTGACAACAAATAAGCTGAACTACCAAGCTAATTGTCATGTGGTCAGTCTACAGGATTTCTCAGAAACATCAGTGTGGTTCAAACTGTGAATGTAGTTACATATCTTAACTGATATGCAGTGCTTATGTAAACATGGGCAAATGAAAGTCAACAATTTTCTGCTGCCTTAGACACTATGCTCTATGTAGACTGATTTTAAACTGTAATTTACCAGAAGAGATTATGATTCTTCCTTTTAGGTGCCACTTTATAAAAGAAAACATTGTTCTACATTGAAAATGAGTGCAGCAGCAACAAAATACGAGTCTCTCAAGGTAAGGAAGCTAGACTATTACTACTTCTAAAAGGGAGATATTCTGGTTTGATAAGGCTACTGAGTGACCAAATTACAGCTATTTCTTTTTTTTTTTTTTGTTTAACTTTTTTTTTTTTTTTTTTTTTACTTCTTTATTTTTCTTTTTTTTAACAAAAAGTAAAAATTTATGAAGTACAAGGCATCCTTCATGTAAAAATCAATTTGCAAGCAGTTGTGCCCAAATCCAGACACACAGCCCAATGGTTCCAACATCCAGCTGGGGGGGGGGCTTTAAGAAGGGAAGGGGATATATGCCTGAACTGAATTGGAAAATGATGTATGAAATACACAAAGCATCAATAAAAATAAATTGAAAAAAAAAAGAAGTTGTTGAGATTTCCTAGAGAAGGTCCTTAGAAAGAAAAAGATCAGAATACAATGATTTGTCCCTGGATTCCCATTTAATGAAACCCAAGGTGGACAGAGCAAACATAGTAGGGATAGATAATGCACATTAAAATAAAAAAGCTTGACAAGCTCTGCTATTACAATCAAGGGAAAGCAATTCTATTTGATGTTTATTGTGTGGTGTCACTTTCCCTTTATCTTAAATAATTTCCTCACTCCTTCCCACTGGGGCATTACTGAGTTAAACCTTATTCTTTTTCTATCATCAGAGCTGACTAATCCAGAGAGCTAATCTGATCTAAGCCACTTTTGAAGGCCAAACTTTAATTGTGCAGCATATAACTCTGTATCAATTTAAGAAATTATCAAAACAAAGAATTAGTAACCATATTTATCTAAGTCAATTACTACAAGTTGAAGTTAAGAGGAAATATAGCTGTAATGTCAGAAGGAATTGTGTATAGCACAAGGATGGAGGACCTAACTGACACCCCCATGGTTATTTAATGCAAAAAAGGATAATGAAGAAGAGGAAAGACCAAAATATGTATAAGATAGAGAAGTTGTCAATACAACTGTGAAATTTACTACAAGGAAATTGTCTCAGGAAATGAAGGACATCAATTGGGATTGGGATGTAAAGATTTTGAATATTGATAAATTAAGAAACAGTTCTTTCCTTCTACCCATCACTTTGACACCTTTGCAGCAGCCTCCATGATTTTAGATTTGTTCCCTGAATCTGAAGTTTCAGCACAATAGCAAAAGAAGCATTCTACACATCGGGCTTCAGAAAATATCTAAAAAAATTGGCAGGGTGAAACGAAGATTTTAAGCTAAGCAAGATCAAGTTAAACAAACAAATGATTTTATGGTTAATGTCATTTTATGCACACAGATATGTATGCATTTTATATGATTTTATGAAATATTAGTTAGGAAAAGAGACATTAGCATTTCATGAAAGTATTTTCATCCTAAGATAGATAGCTTGTACAATTTATTAATGGTTAGAGTACCTCTAACATTACTTTGATTGCTCTTCTAAAAATCATTCTATAATTTTTCTTTGGTTGCTTAGAAACACTGCATTGAAATTGATGGACTGTACCTGGGAAAATGGTAGGAAAACAAAACTTAATGTTAAGTTTCTTTAAAAAACACACAGCTTTATAATGAAAATCATAAATAATGGAATTCTACTTGAATTCTGCCCAAAATGGATGATGCATTCTTAGCCATCAGATGTAGAAGCTGGACCAATTCTCCAACAGTTGCTTTCCCTTTTTGAGCTATACATCTACCACTGACCTATAACCCCACACATATCTTAGAATAACCCACATAAACCTGAAGCATGAGTTCACCAATCATCCATGTTAGTCCGGCATACAGATAGTCCTGAAAATCCAGGCTGACTACTCTCTTCCACTTGCACTGCATGCCAGCAGAAAGAGTGATTTCTCCTGTGGATTTTAGAGCTTATATTGTAAGAAATAGCTTTGAAAAGGGAGCAGGTACCATTTGCTTGTTCTATGTGGATTGTTGTGGGCCACTATAAATTACACTGAAGAAAAACTTAATGGAAGCCATTATAGAACATATCAGTACATATAGGAGTTTGAATAAGAGGAAATCATCAAGAACAAGCCTTACCATAACATGCCTGCCCTACAGAGTCACACTCATGTTCATGCAAAGAAAGTTCAGAAAATGCAGAGATATGATGAATCCTCACCAATATGTAAGAACTCAAGATTTTTGAAATTTTATTACAGATAAATAAATAAATAAATAAATATTGAAAGAACAATGCATATATGATAAACTTCTTGCTCTGAATTGAAATCAATTTTTCAAATAATTTTAAATTGAAAAATCAAAGTAAGACACTGCAGAGTGCTCAGTCCTAAAAGGGATATCTATGTCAAACTCCACTCCCTAAGGCTCAGAGATCATTGAAAAAGAGGGATGGAAGTATGGTAAAAGCCAGATGTGGTGGGTGACTACAAAGAAACAGTGTTTTTCAGACAGCAGGGCAGTTGTACATATGAACTCACAGCAATGAGACAGCATGCACAAGTCCTACATAACCTGAAGCCAGACAAAATCCCAGCCTGGGGAGTGAGGAGTGAAGAAGATGAGCAGGAGGTCCCACTGCTAGCTGAGGAGCTATTAACATATGGTAGCTACTGGGATGAGGAGAGTCAGGTGTATGACTTTAATCCCAGATCTTACTTGGTAGACAGAGACAGGCAGCTCTCTGTAAATCAGAAGCCAGCATGGGATACAAAGCAAGTTCCAGGCAAACAAGGACTACATAATGAGACACTCAAAATTATGTGACCCTTGCTTTACTATCATCCAAAGAAGGTTGAAAACCCAAGAATATTTGGACAACATCTACTGGACTCAATGGGGGGAAAATAAAACAGATCATAAAATTTAATGAGAATGGGTTAGGATGGGTCTTGGAGGGACTGGAGAGGGGACAAATAAGAGTAACATGGAATGTGTGAAGTTCTCAAAGAGAAAAATCAGAAATACAAACCAGTCCTTTGGGAGTTTGTAGAGCATCCAGGACTGACATACTGCATGTTAACTGTGCCTTTACAAGTTAGCCCTGAGGTGGGGAGAACTGAAACCACTGTTATTTTTTATTGTAATTATAGAATTGATAGACCTTTAATTTAATGGTAGAAAGATGAAATGCCCTTAGAACAGAGAAAGATGCCAACAATTTGGGTTACAAATACTTGGAAGGTACAGCTTTCTATGAGTAAACTTTAATATTCCTATCAAGAAAAATGATTATACTTGTTAAATGGTGTAAGAACCACAAGACATTTTGTAACAAGACTAAATGGTAAGATTGTATTCTATATATCAATGATGCCAAACTACTTTGTTTAAAAGTTAAGAACACAGTACGAGTAATTCTTTTGAGCAGTAATATGGCTGCTTTCTATATAAAACAACCTATTTCTATTGATTTTTGCCTTAATATTCTCTAAACCAATTTCGAGGCTCACTAAAGCACAACTTTCATACTATAAGATATTTAGAAATTCACTAGACCTGAGGTTATTATCTTCTTTATATTTAAGTACACAGACACACAGACACACAGACACACAGACACACAGACACACACACATATATATATATATATATATATATATATCTGTTTGTGTGCCATGTGTGAACATGTATGAAGAAATACTTGTTAGACACAACACACACACACACACACACACACACACACAATTTAGACTGAGACTTAACATTTTTTTCCCCTGCCCCCTATTTTTTTTTTAGTCTTAACATTTATCTTCCCTGGGATGTCCAACATATAAATTGTCTCCAATACAAACATAAGAGCATTTACTTGTAATTTGTGGGATTTGAGTAAAATGATTGCATCCATAAAGAAAATACATCACCCAGTGATTATTTATCATTCTAATATAGCATTAGTGTGTGGGAAGGAAGGTAGGTTATCTTTTTTTTTTCTTGGAAAGTTAAAAGGGTAATTTATGCTGACAAAGAAAAATCAATATTATATTGTATATAAGAGAAGAATCAATCATCATTTCTACAGCTTCTATATTCATATTGACAAGAATTTATTGAGGAAATTATTAAATTCAAATATGAATTGAATTCGCCACAAAAGTCACTAAGCTTATCAAAAGCATAATTGAGGTCTTTGTGCTAGAATCTTCTGGTGAATCACTACATCAACATTACAACAAGCACACAATAAATAAGAATTTAGTTGCTACATTAATATTTTGAGAATCATAAATCTTATGCTTAAAAGCCATAATATTGAATATTTTGGTCTGTAGTGTGTTCATGAATTAATAATGGAATTTCAGGGTTCCCTGAAAATAGATCTAGTGTATTTAGTACCAGAATTGTTTTCATCATATGCATATGTAAATACATATTCACACTAAATGCATACCATTTATGCATGTTCTCTGTTTTTGTTTCTCTCATCCTTTCTTAAAATAATTTTCTACTGCTCTGTTACAAGTGAATATAATTGTTTTACTTTCTTAAATCATATTTAGGCATTTTCCACTAAATGTAATTAAGTTACAGATTAATGAATCTATGGGTTTTAATGGAATTCTCAAGATAAAGCCTATTAAAATGAAAATGAATATATTCCAAACAAAAGATCTTTTAGATAAATAGATATTTCTTCCGTGTTTATTTTATGTTTCCATAAATTTTTTCTTCTTGGATGATAAATAAGACTAGAGAATTAAGATTTCGGTTAAAATCCTATTGTCTGGTTGAAATTCAAACATAATTTTGGAGTCTGTTCTCAAAAATGCTTTATTTTTAGGTTTACAATATTTATTTTTATTATTGTGTGTGTTTGTGTGTATGCATCTATAATAATATATTCTTAATTATATATAATATATGTAATTATAGTTTTAAACAGAGATGAAGTGGATAAGGGAGGGGATCAAAATTTCATCCAATCATGCTGTATGAAAATTACAAAAAATCAATTAAAAATAAAACAAATGCTGCTTTTAGAAAGGTTCAGAACATAAAATGCAAAATGATATTTAACTTTTAGATACAGATGGTATGTTCATTTGCAGTTGTTACTTTTGTAATAAAATTAAAAATTCTACATGTATAATTTTCTTTGTGACAAAAAGAAATTAAATAAATTAATTGAAAAATAATTAAAATAGATGGCCATTATTTTACTAGTGAATTTTCTACTACCAGGATGGTGTGATGGCTGGTCATTGTTGTCAACTTGATTGGATCTGGAAGTAGCTGAAATGGAAGGGACTTTACTGATCAGATAATTTGAAGACCCATCATAAATATGGGGAGCACTTTGTAGTAGGAGTCCATAAAAAGGGACATTGCAGAAGGGAAACTCTGCTTTTACCCTCTTTTCCTTCACTCTCTCTGCTGAGTTTATCTTTTGCCAGAGCATTCATTTGTCAATATTACAACCAACTTCTTCATGTTCCAACACAGACTAAAGACCAGCAGATCTCCAGCCATCCTTAGGCCTGCAGCACCAGACTGGGACTCTGAGATCCCCAATCTCATGGCCTGAGCAGCTCTGTGAGCCTCACTTCTCAGTGTGGTGCAAACTCTGTGGACTACAGAGACTCTTTCCTCTGAGCCAATCTAGTAAATCCCCACATATGGATATTCTTATTATCAGTTCTGTAACTTTAGAACCACCTGCCTAATACAAAGGAGATGGGATTACCCTGGCTTGCTGGTCTTCTTCCCCTCTGCCTCTCCATACAGTTCTCATCAGGTGTGGTGAGAGGACCAGTGTCCTAAGGGTTCCACCGCTGCATTTGACTCATTGGCTGTGAGTTCCCACTGAAACCTGTTGTCCACTTGTCTTAGACCCAAAGTTCCCTCCATTATTCCCATTCACTTGTTAGTATCTTCTCAGAGATACAGGAAAATGACTTAGAAGCAAGAGGTGCTCCTTGCCAAAAATTATTATTCGAGGAAAATTGTTGTAAATCACTGAAGCTCAGCCTATCATGAAAGAACTGCTGTAATGATTAGTGGAATATAATGTATTAACCACTAAACTCATTGAGATGGCTCAGTATTTCTGTCATTGTTTACTGATAGGTTAATTCATTTTATGTTTCTATATAGGTTTCATGGACTATAAAGTTTTCCTATTGATGCAGTGGTTCTGAATAGTGACAATGAACTTGAATAACAATAATGCATCTATTTTGTAAATATGACAAACATACAAGATCATCTCTTGAGGAAGAGGAGTGTTGTATTGCAATTTTCTTTGAGTTAAAACCTCCATCCTGAAGGTAAGCTCAGTAAACAGCAGCATTTCTATAGAAGAGTGAACAACTGAGCCGGGCGTGGTGGCGCACGCCTTTATTCCTAGCACTCGGGATGCAGAGGCAGGTGGATCTTTGTGAGTTCAAGGCCAGCCTGGTCTACAGAGTGAGTTCCAAGACAGCTGGGACTACAAGGAGACCCTGTCTCGAAAAGACCAAAAAAAAAAAAAAAAGAAAAGTGAACAACTGGACTTTCCAACCTGCAGAGCTGTCTGTAGGCTGTACAGTGCACCCTAGGTTTTCTGCTTCACAGGCTGTCATCCACATCCATGTTGGCATGTGCTTTGGTGATGCAGCTGTCTTGGCTCATTTCTGCTGCCGTAAGTAACCCCTCATGCATAGTCCTGTAATTAGCCCCAATGGCACATGCCTTTAATCCCAGCCCAGTACCCCAGAGGCAGAGTCAGGTGGATCTCTGGAGTTCAAGGCCAGCCTGGTATACACAGTGAGCTCCCCAGTACTAAAGGGAGACCTTATCTCAAAAAGACAAAAACAAAACAAAACAAAAAAACAGAACAAACAAACAAACAACAACAACAACAAAATACTCACTGGTTCATCAAGGTGGATTTTGGTGTATCCTTACTTTGATCTGTCATCAGTTTCTAACTTGGGTGTAGATGTTTATTCAAGTATCCCCAGGAGTAGTGTCATTCAGTAAGTGCTTCTACTGTATTTATTTTAGAATTCAGAGGGAATTTTGAAAGCCAACCAAAACTTGGAACTTCTCCTTATGCACTGATTTTACACTAAATTTTAATTGTCTGTACTATACTATGGAATCAAGCATAAAATAAACATAAAATTAAATGTTCTCCAAATGTGACATTGTTAAGTATTTCCTTTGTGACATCAAAAAAGTCCATTTATATTAATGAATATAGTTTGCAGATGGTTAAAATATCTTAGTGTTTATTCCTGTGAACCTTGCTTATTTTGCTCTTTTAACAACATGTAAGATTTGTCCTTTCTTTTCTGTTGCATACCCCTTTGTTAATTCCTAGTAGTCCTCTGGAGAAGAGTCCCTGTTCTCACATGTCCGACCTATGCCTTAGCCAAATCGCATAAGTATACTAATTGTTTTACTTTTTAAAATTGCTCTGTATCATAGTAAGTTTGGGAAACATGATAGAATAAATAGAAAGAGAAGGCATAAGACAGAGAATCTGCTTCCTCCTTGAACAGTCTCTCAGACATTATAGAAATTATGATAACTTGGGACTTTAGATGTTTATTTACATAAGGAATTGAAAGAGTTCAAACACTTTTTTGTTAAAATACCGTGATGAATTCTTTATAAATGTGAATGGAGACCACTATTTTAATTTTTTATTAATTTATTACTAATTTATGTGTATGAGATTTTGCCTGCATTTATATCAGTGCACAACAGATAGGCAAGTGTCTTTGGAGGCCAGAAGAGGGTGTTGGATCGCCTTGAACTGGAATAATATAGTTGTTAGTCACCATGTGGATGCTGGCATCTGAATCTAGGTCCTCTGCAAGGGCAGCCAGTAGACTTAACTGCTCAGCTACCTCCCTAGCCCCAAGAGCTATTATTTTTCAGGTAAAAATTTTAAATATTAATATCAATGCATCAAAAATACTATATAGTTTAGTGTACAAAGAATGTTAAAGCATAAATTCTATCTCAAATATCCTATGGTATGGTATATTGAAACAGAAAAAGTAGAATGCATCATTTGTTCTTTGGTCCTGTAATGGTCAGTACAGGAGAAAGAGAATGAAAAGACAAAATTTCTATTCATGGAATTTTAGAAATATTACAAATTGTCTTATAGTCAAGAGGTCAATTATAACATTTTTACCAAAAATAAGATCAAAACAAAGTGAAGAATTAGCTTGACAAAAGTTTCATGTGTAGACAATGCCAGAATCAATCCAAATCTTCTGACCCATCTCAATATAATGCCTTTCAAAATACAAAGCTATAAAAATATCTTAATAGGTCTATGACAGTGGGTTACTCCAGAGATAAATTTAAGACCAACCTCACATATTTACTAGCACAGACCTTCTACACAGTAAGATTGCATCTTTCATAATCCATCATCATTTAATTTCCTATCTTAGAATTCCCAGAATTGTGAACAAACTTGTATACTATTGTTTTTCAAACTGTAACAAGAAACTATGATTCATGCAATCTTCGCTTATGGTATATTATTGCCATATAAATCAATTACTTTTGCCCTGACACTAGCCAAGAGCTGTACTTCTAATTAGCAAGCTGAACTCCACGATCCCTCTGTTGCTGTTCATTAAGGGGTTCATCACAGAGGTTTAAAAAAATCCCAGCCACCAATCTCTAGAACATTTCTATTTAGAAATAGGCAGATGCTCATCTGTTTGGATCATTAAGAATTCAAGTATCAGAAGAAATGCAGAAACTGTTCCTGGGAAATGAACTTCTGTTTGCATCCATTAAAGGGCTTCAGTGGCTTTCAGTAGAATGGTGTCCCATTGACAACAAATAAGCTGAACTACCAAGCTAATTGTCATGTGGTCAGTCTACAGGATTTCTCAGAAACATCAGTGTGGTTCAAACTGTGAATGTAGTTACATATCTTAACTGATATGCAGTGCTTATGTAAACATGGGCAAATGAAAGTCAACAATTTTCTGCTGCCTTAGACACTATGCTCTATGTAGACTGATTTTAAACTGTAATTTACCAGAAGAGATTATGATTCTTCCTTTTAGGTGCCACTTTATAAAAGAAAACATTGTTCTACATTGAAAATGAGTGCAGCAGCAACAAAATACGAGTCTCTCAAGGTAAGGAAGCTAGACTATTACTACTTCTAAAAGGGAGATATTCTGGTTTGATAAGGCTACTGAGTGACCAATTACAGCTATTCTTTTTTTTTTTTTTACTTCAAAACCTAATATTTTTACTTCTTTATTTTTTTCTTTTTTTAACAAAAGTAATAATTTGTGAGTACAAGCATCCTTCATGTAAAATCAATTTGCAAGCAGTTGTGCCCAAATCCACACACACAGCCCATGGTTCCCACCATCCAGCTGGGGGGCTTGTATGTTCAATCAAGTTGATCAAATGAGTGTCCAGACACCATTCACCCCAATCGCAGCCTTTACATTCTACTATGCCCCCTCTTCTGCATAGAAGTTCCCTAGGCTTAGAAAAGGGGCACAGGTGGACGAGGAGCAAAACAGTCTACTTTCTCTGGAGCCGTTGTCTTGAACTCTGGTCAATTCTGGCTGTTCCCTTTCATGGGCTGACAGTTTGTCCAGGAATAACCTTTCAATCCTACTAATGAAGCACAAACAATTAGATATATAGGTATTTAAACAGTATAATTGTTATGGTAGGTTACTTTGGTATAGACACAGATGTTTAGATGGTATGTTAATCCATGAATTACGTTTTTTCTGTTAAATGTGACAGGTTCTTACTGTGGCTTATAACATCTCTTAACGTGTAGAGGATGTAAGCTTGTGGCATCAGCCATGGGTTATTCCTCGGAGGAGAGAGCCAATAGCCAATTAAATTTGGGATATACAGGCATATGGCTGCCTCTGCTGCACAGTATTTCTGCTGGGAGCCAAAGCTGTCAGACATACATGCTCTCAGAAAATTACTAACCTGCTTATCTCATGAGTTCACCAACGCAGTTTACTTACCTCAGGAATTTACAAGCCAGCTTACTTACCTCAGGAATTTGCTTATCTCAGAAATTTACGAGTGCCAAGAATTGTGAGTGCCTGGCACTTCTCCAAATGTACCCTCTCCCTGAACTGTGCCTGCCCCCTTTCCCG
>VZQC01012520.1:94723-126317 GCA_009823505.1 Rhizomys pruinosus
CCCACCCCACCAGAGCTCATGCATTCTGCCAAACATGCTTTTCATCTCTTTCTCAGTCTTTCTCAATATTCTCCATGAGGAAGTTGACTGTTTTGAGCAGAAGTTCAGTTTCAGTTAGTTCTTCGATGCAGTCCTTTCTGTTGTTGTTGTTGTTGTTGTTGTCATTTCCAATATGCATCACTCCCAACTGCTTTGGACAAAAGCTCAAGGGGCCGTGCACAAGAAATACAACTGGGCAACTGGCACTAGCATCCACAGATGAGGGATACCATTCATCCTTTGTTTTTCTGGGACTGTGTTACTTTACTCAGCATGATGTCCTCTAGCTCCAGCCATTTTCCTGCAAAGCTCATGATTTTAATGTGTATGAATGTACTGTCTCTATGTAGGATTGTGCACCCATGTCATGCAACACCGCGGAGGTCAGAAGAGGCTGTTGGATTCTCCTGGAACTGGAGTTAAAGACGGTTCTCGTGTGAATTCCCCATGTGAATGCTGGGGATCGAACCCAGGTCCTTTGCAAGAACAGTCAGCACTCTTAAAGGTTATTACATCTCTCCAGCCCCTATACATATTTTCTTAATTCATGAAATAAACTGAAAATCTAAATCTCACTTATGCTCTTATTTTAAAACTAAAAATAAGACTATAAACACAATTTTCTTGCTTGTTGTAGTTTTCCAAATGTGCAAAGTTACTATTCTGATTAACAAGCCTAAATATGCATTCTTTGAATTTCTTAGACAAAGCAAGGTTTAGTTATTCCAATAGACACAGGGACTGGATTCTGTCTTATACAGAAAAATATTGTACTATATCTCCTGGCTTTTCATTCATTGGAAAAATATGAATAACAGGATATTTTAAGATATTGAAGTTTAGGGATGGGCAATATGCCTTGTCACATAAAAAGGACTTGCTGTCATGTCTTGAGTTCAATTCCTCATGAGCTCACATGAGGGAAATAAGGAACCGATTTATGCATATTGCCTATCCCCAGATCTCCACAGCCACCCTCTGGCATGCAAACACCCCCACACACACACACACTAACTAAGTTAATGTAATTTTAAAAATGAAAAATCCAAATTGGTGCAAATCCAGTATAAAATTTTACCTCGGTTAAATTTTTAATCCTATCTACTTTAATCTGAAAATAATAGTGACATTTACTGCCCAGTATGTCAGTCATATACTAATTTTACTATCATAAGCCAAATAGAATACAGAACTGTATTATCATCCTAACTTAAGCATTGTTTTAACTACTCCAAAGACATCTGCCCTTCAGAAAAAAAATAATTTGTCCAAATTATATAAGAACATTGCAGAGGCCAACCTCAACTATTGAGGGCTTTCAACACTACAATTTAGAGATGTAATTGATTAATTAATTTTTGCGACACCATAAAAACCACCTAATGTAATGTGACCACATTCTGTCCTTTTTTCTGGAAAGTCTTCAAATGCTATACACTTATGATAACTCTTTAATGGGATATTTTTAAGAGAAGGATCTCTATCCTTTTCTTCTGTTCTTTCTTACTAAAAAAGTCAGTTGAAGAATTTCCTAAATTATTTTTAAAGGAAAGGTGACCAGAACTTTTATCCTCAAAAAATGCTGCCTCCAAAACTGATTTAGTTTAAAAGTACAATAAGAGCCTTGATGTCTACATGTCCTATTTCTGCTGCTTACCTCCCATCACCTCATGCTTTTCTCTTTCCTGCCTCACACTTTTTTCTACCAGGATACCAGCAGTTTTCACATTTGCAAGGGAATATGAGAAACTTTTCTTTATCTAACTATTCACCAATACTCACCATATGTGCCTCTTATTTTAAATCTTCATAGTTTGCTCTCCTGAGTACTCATTACTTGATTATTTTATTATTTTGTGGTACAGGGATCAAATACAAGGTCTCCAATATGCTCAGCAAGGAATGTACTACTCCACTTAACCTTAATACACAGTAGTCTTCTCAAAGCAGACTGCAATATCTATGTGTTGATCATAATTCAGTTTCTGGTCTTTTTATATACTTCCATCAACTTCTCACATTAACAAAACTTTCACTAACCTATAGTATTAACTATTAATATTTAAGGCCTATAGGAATATTTCCTCCATAAAAGATTTTCTATTTCAGCTGGGCGTGGTGGCACACACCTTTAATCTTAGCACTTGGGAGGCAGAGGCAGGCCGATCTTTGTGAGTTCAAGACCAGCCTGGTCTACAGAGTAAGTTCCAGGACAGCTGGGACTACAGGGAGACCCTGACTCGAAAAGACCAAAAAAAAGAAAAAAAAAAGATTTTCTATTTCTTTCTATATTACCTAGAATGAAGTTCCCAAGGGATTCTGAGAACTGTAAGTTCTACCTTAAGAAATTGGAAAGGTCCATCCTTGCTTCCCTAACCTCTCCTCATCTTCCCACTTCTTTGAAAAGTCACTCATGGGGCTGGAGAGATGGCTCAAAGGTTAAGAGCACTGACTGCTTTTGCAGAGGACTGGAGTTCGATTCCCAGCACCCACATGGCAACTAAGAACCATCTTTAACTCCAGTTCCAAGGGAATCTGACACCCTCTTCTGACCTCCACAGGTGTGCTTTCTTTTTTTATGTTTTTTTTTCTTCACAGGTGTGCTTTGTACAACACAGGTGTACCTACCTACATGCAGACAGTACACTCATACATGTAAAAAATAATGAATAAAAAAAGAAAAGTCACTCATATACTTGTCAACTAGTTTTCCATTGACATTAAATTAAAATATGCATCATGTATTCATTCCTGAAGTTGAATGTTGATTGGGATTTTCATAGGGGATGATATAAACATCTAGATTTTGTAATAGCTAATGCCTTCTTTTCCTTTCTGCACATTCATTACTATACTTCCACATTCATTACTATACTATACTCTAAGTTATGGAAACTCTAGTGTATTTGGTAGGCAGTTTCTCTAGCTCATCTGTGGGTTTCTGGAGGTGTGTTTCTTCTATACAAAACACAATCACACATGCTCCAAATGTATGTGAAATATACACTTATTTGACTTTTTATTTTGAGCATTTACCTATCATCTACCCTAATTCTTCAAAGAATTCATGCCTGATGTTTGGTTTTAACAGAAGCTCTAATTGTCAGGACCACCATCTGTTTCTTAGTTGTGTTCTTAGTAACATATATCAGATTAAAAATTTGTTTGTGATAGTTTGGTTATATCCATATATCTGTTCTTCACACTAAATTTTACAACCATGTGAAAAAGCAGATTTGATTTTCAGTACTGGTGTATATCTGGCATATACTTACAAAAATGAGGGAAATTTTTGGAATAAAACTATATTATATACATTTAAACACTGTATAAAATATTTTCATTCACGTGAACTTAATTTCCCACTTTCTTTTTGCAACAACAATAAGCACATGCTAATTTTGAGATCTATATTTATTATTTACAATTGTGTGTGTGTGTGTGTGTGTGTATGGTGTTGTTGTGTACTGGAAGGTATGTGCAAATGAGTGCAGGTGCCTGTAAAGACCTAAGATCCTGGATCTCTTGAAGCTGGGCTGACAGGCAGTTGGGAGCCTCCTGCCACGGGTGCTGGGAACCCATCTCAGGTCCTCTACAAGACGACTGTATACTCTTTTTTTTTTTTTTTTGGTCTTTTTGAGATAGGGTCTCCCTGTAGCTCTGGCTGTCCTAGAACTCACTCTATCTAGACCAGGCTGGACTTGAACTCACAGAGATCTGCCTCTGCTGCCTCCCAAATGCTAGAATTACAGGTGTGTGCCACCACACCCAGCCAAGACCAGTATATACTCTTTTTTTTTACTTTTTGTCTTCTAATTTTATTATGAGTTATATAAATTATATTTGTATTTAGTATAAATAATGCAAAATGGTTTATATGCTAATTTCATGTGTGTTTACAATGTATTTTGACCATCTTCACACGTTGGGCCACATTATACAGAAGCATCTCTCTCTTCATCTTTCGAGTCATGTGGTGAGTGGTTTTGGTCCACCATGGTCTGCTCCTGATAAGGTCAGTTTATGATGGAATGAAGCCTCCAGAACTGTGAGCCAAAACTGACTGTCTCTCTCTCTCTCTTTTTTTTTTTTTAAGTTGATTGCGTTAAGTAATTTTTGTAGTCACAGAAAACTGACTCATCACAGCAGGACTGTCAGGCCAGGACACTAATAAGCCAAGGCACTCTCCTTTCTCCCTCTACCCTGCTCCAGTATACACTAATAAGCCAAGGCGCTCTCCTCTCTCCCTCTACCCTGCTCCAGTATACACTAATAAACCAAGACACTCTCCTCTCTCCCTCTACCCTGCTCCAGTATACACTAATAAGCCAAGGCACTCTCCTCTCTCCCTCTACTCTGCTCCAGTATACACTAATAAACCAAGACACTCTCCTCTCTCCCTCTACCCTGCTCCAGTATACACTAATAAGCCAAGGCACTCTCCTCTCTCCCTCTACCCTGCTCCACTATATACTCTTAACTGGTAAGTTATACTCAGAGCCCCTACATCTTTTCATATTTAAGAAGATACTGACTTAAGACTATACTTTCAGGAATCATTTCTATAATATGTTACTACAGAGGTTTCTCTGACTGTGTAGAGTACTAGAAACCACGAGGAGGACAGAGGTAGCATTCTCTCCTGAGCATGAAGCCGGCTCTTGGTGTTGCTTTACTGCAACTGCCACTTCCATTGATGATCGTTCTTCTCTTTTTCAGGAGAGTAGAGGGAGAGGATGCAGTCTGAGTGTTAAAAAAAAGAAAAGAATATATTGATTCATCAGCATTTGTTTTTATGATACTTAGAATTTAACAGAGAAGAAGAGAGGATGGTCCTGTTCAGAATGCTGCTTGAATATTTTCTCTAAATATGCTTATAAAAATCTTTATACATTGGGGCTGGAGAGATGGCCTAGCAGTTAAGAGCAGCGACTGCTCTTGCAGAGGACCTGGATTCGATCCCCAGCACCCACATGGTGGCTGAGAACCGTCTGTAACTCCAATTCCAGGAGAACTCCAGTTCCAGGGTAATCGGACACCCTCTTCTGACCTCCACAGGACTGCCCAACATGGGTGCACAAACCTACATACAGACAGTACATTCAGACACATAAAAAATAAATTAAAAGAATTAAAAAATATTTAAAAAGAAATACTTTATAAAAAATCTTTATACACACATATTCAAATCTTAGTAAATACCAATTTGATTAACGACATTTTCACAATTCTTTCTGTTTTTTTTTTTTTTTTCTTTTTCTTGGAATATATCTTATTTCCAGAATGCAGAATCATCATTCTCAGTAGTTCTTCAAGCTCTATAGTGAGTTTCTACTTGGAAAATGAAAATAAAAATCATGTTTTATCGTGCAGATGCTTTCCATAGGTCCAACATTACATTTAGTTCACTTTAGTTCAGGAATAAAGAGCTAATCCAAAATCAGCACACAGAATTCTAGGGAAAAAATGTTTTGAGCAAGCGTATTCTAATTGCATCCAGTGCTAGCTTTTTTGTCTCTTTCCCCTTGGTTGCTACCATTAGTGGTACAGCAGGCTAGCAAGGAAGATCTATTAAATTCAACCAATGACTCTGTGGAATGCTGAGTAAGAGAGATGCATGTTAAAGGAATTCTATCTCTGGAAGCCACACCAGAGGATGTTGGGGAGGAGTGCTTCATCCTCAGAAATGTAGGATTCTGTGAACCCTTGCCCTCACTTGGGCAAAGGAGATGTTCACCCCGCCCCTTATCTGTACATCATCTCTTCCTCACACAGCCTAAAAGAAGCTGAAGGAAGTGGTTTGTGCTTGCTCTGATTCTGCAGCAGGAGAAAATGAAGAGGCCAGGAACCACAGAGACATCTTCACAGTGTGGACCAGGAGGACCCCGGATCTTCCTGCCTAAAAGGCCAGGCAAAGAGTAGAGAAGTTCTAGTCCTTTGACACAGGAAAACGGCACGGTGCATCCCAGGAGTTGGACTTACACTCCAGGAGCTACGGTATATAAGTGGACACACACACACACACACACACACACACACACACCACAAATGATAAACACACAATTTAAAATATCAATGACATATGAATTTAACAAGTAATGAGTGCTCTTCATTAACCTTCTCTATATTCATGGGAATCAGAGTTTTATATTAGAGCAGTACTAGCAAAAATTGTAACCTACAGGCCCAACTCATATATAATAAATGTCATAGTATTAAAAGGTGAAACTTGGCAAAAAGATGATTCCGAGTTTTTTATTATGGAATATTATAATTTTGTTCAGGCTGATGGGTTAAGCTGTTCATTTTTGACATATCTCATTATCAATTTATACTCTAATGTACTCTTGAAGAGAGTATATTTCTAATTACTACCCACCAATTACAGATTACATAATACTACAGATTATCAAAATGCAAATATTTCCATAATGGTACTGCACCCATGTTAAACATAGTGGACTCTCTTTTAAGTACTTCTTAATGTCTCTACTAATAAATTAATAGAATTATTGAAAGAATTTTGGAAAGTACATAATTGTGCTTAAAACGATATTTTGAAGGATGAAAGAGAATTATAAAATTAAGAATAATTACATTTAAAGGAACATTTTGCCCTTGATAACTAATAAATTTGCCAATTTCCTAAGCAAAACTTTAAATTTTATTTTATTTTTATGTAATATGTTAGTTTATGAATTTAATATAATAGATCCTAATAAAATTTAGATTCCCTCCTCTACCCAGACCTTCCCATCTCCTTCCCATCATATTTCATGCATTCTGTGATATATATTAAGGCCTATCTGGTCAAGCATGATGTCCCTTGGTACAAATTCATCCACTGGATGGACTAGTCAGCCTATGTAGAATCACTCCCATAAAGAAGACCAATATTCTCTCACTCAGCAATACTCAGTTACTAACAGTTCCTCAATTAGTCAAACTGGGACCCGCTGCCCAGTTCATTAGTTATATGCTGGGTTTTTGACTAATTGAGTCAGCACATGTCTTGTGTATGCTGCTACTTGTTGCAAGTTAATATGAGCAAGTTCAGCCAGAGGCCCGAAGGCCTCTGTTTCCGTATGTTCGTGCACCAACCCTGACTCTTACAATGTTTCCACAATGGTCCCTAAGCCATGGGTGGGTGAATTTTAATATAAAAGTCCTACTCAGGGACATGCATTCTGCAAGTCTTTTATTCTCCAAAATTTGGTCAGTCGTGACTTGCTGTGTGCATTACACTTGGATGTATGATAATGTTTCACTTGTAAGATTAAACGTATATATTGGTATTCTCTCTACCCATTGTTCAGCTATGTTTCGTGAGCCTTAGAGGTTTCAATGCAGTTATCACCTAGGTCTGGTTATCTCTTTGACATATATTCTCAGTGTGTGACCACTTGTGGAACTCTATAATTGCCTCTATCTGTTGCATAAATATGCTTATTTGATGAATTGTGGATGCTATACTTTTTATAAAAATAAGGATTCATATTTTGCATACAGTAAGAAATTGAATTTCTCTAGAGAAATAACAGAGACAGTGTTTCCTCTAAGAACTATGTCTTATTTCATTAGAATCCACAGTAACTACTTCTTTTTCATCTCTAATTTTATTAATTTCTTCATCTCTCTTTTCCTTGGTTACTTTGGCTTAGAATTTGTCAATTTTATTCATAATTCTTCAAAGAACTGACTCTATGTTGTTCTTTCGGTCTCCAACTCATGAATTTCTGTATTTATTTTTATCATCTCTTGCTATCTACTGCTTGGGGGTTTGTATTGTCTTGTTTCTCTAGGACCTTGGGGTGTATCATTAGGGTATTTGGGATCTTTTTTTCTCAAATATTTGATGACACTTGGATGTTACTTCATAATTGCAATTGACAGATTAAAATAATATAGGAATTTGGTTGGATTTTCTTCGTGGTTGTAGCCAGGAAGCTGGCTGCAAAGCTCTGCAGGTTAGTGTGGATATTTGTAGACAGGGAGCATTCCTCTTCAATTTGGGTGATCTCAGATACCGATACCGTAAGCCCCAAGTTTCGCTGAGTACTGTTTGCTAAAATCAACAAGCCATGCTCTGAAACAAAGTACCGGGACCTTAGCACATTTCATTGGAATATACAAGTTTCTCTTCTTACTTTTCTTTGATTATGATTGATTGGATGATTGCGTGATCAGATGATTGGCAGATTTGGATCTGTTATGGGGTTCCAAGCTTTCTGGGCACTTATTTGCTTGTTTGGGTGGGACTCAAAAGGAGTGTTAGGAACTGATGAAATGCTTCTCCATGTTCGTTAAGGTGAAGATTATGTTGATTTTAGCCTGGTGACAGCTCATAATTCCTTGCAATCACATGTCGTGTAGCACTTTAAATAAGTTCTCTAAGTGAATGTCCCTATATTCCTGTCCTGGCTGATTCTGATCTTGAGGGGTTTTCTTGGGTTAATAACCTCCTCGAGACGCAGATTAGACTCCCGGTTTTTTAACACTAGTTTTTAAATCTGTAGCCCTTTCTCCTTAAGTATTTCCAGAAATCTCTCAATATTATTGATTTGGTGTCAGCATCTTTCTTTGAGATTGAGAGTATTATGGTATCATTTCAATCGAGCTATAGACAAAAGCATATATTCACACCCACTATTAGGAACCAGAAATTTTCAGTCTACGTCCATCTATCCCAGCACTACTGAATGTCAGTTACTGTGCTCATTCAGGTGACACGATTTGTGAATTCAGTTTTCATCTCTCTGTTTTACAAATGTCCAGTTTAATAATGTCCTTAAGTAAATTCTTCATGATCATGGAGAACTTAGCGTTGGCCTCAAAAAATCTGACTCATCCATTGATCATGTATTGTCACATGATGCTTTTCTGATGGTAGAGCAGGGCCCCAACAGGTACCAGGTGAATAATGATCAGGGAGAATTCCAAGTTCTTGATCCACTGCTTTTGTTTTGTTGATGTATGAATTCAGTAGACAATTGGCTTTAGTGGTCTAACTAAAACAGAGAACTATGGAGATTTCTGTGTTTTTGAATACCTGATCTCCATTTGAGACTGAGCTCCCCACAGCTGTAAAAGAAAAATGAAAAAGGCTGCACTGTACCTTGTGTGGAGAAAAAAAATGTAATGAAATTAATAAGGGGCTTCATTTCCATGTATCAAAACATACCTATAAGAAACTGTATGTATCTTTCTCAAAGAAATTGAAAATAGGTCCTGTGAAGGGCCCAGGAAGGTGGGCCTTACACAGGCTGAGGGACTACCTGCTCAGATTCAAGAGAGTGGGATGTAGTCTCTTCCCCCACTTTTTAACGGGAGAAGCGTCAAAAAATGAGAAGCCAAGTTTAAATCCAGGAGCTTTCATTGTCATAATTATACTATGACTATCCTTCCCTGAGAATAAAAGAGGTCCTCCCTCATCCTACAGGATAGAGTGAACACTGGCTTCAAGAGATTATGTAGTTGCCCAGGACAGGAATGTTTAATGGTAAAATGAGCTTGAAGGGCTGGAGAGACGGGTCAGCAGTCAACAGCACTAGCTGCTCTTGCAGAGGACCGGGGTTCAGTTCCCAGAACTCTCATAGCAGCTAAGAGCTGTCCATAACTCCAGTTCCAGGAAATCCAACACCCTCTTCCAACATCCATGGGCACTGTATGACACAGGTGCACTTATAGCCATGCACCCACTGCATTCATACACATAAAATAAAATAATAAAATATTTTTTAAAAAAAGAAAAAAAAAAAAAAAAAGAACTATGTCTTCTCCAGCCATGATTTGGCTGTAAACAGTGCCATCTGTGAATTTCCTCCCATTTGGGGGGGGGGGGTTTAAATCCATTTAGATAGCTGTTGATACCACTAGATAAAAGTACTACTACTGCATCAATAGGGATAGTTTGCAGTGTCCGTTGTTGGTAGTTAGGTTTTTCAGCTCAGTTTGACCGCTGATTGATTTTCTCCCTTAGCAGTTTGCATGGTATCCACTAGAACTGTGAGACTCTTCTGAAAATATTTGAAGTTAAATAATTTCAAACACGTAGTAAGAAGATGTGCAGTATTCACTGATCTATAGATTGAAACACAGTTCTCTCACAGAGAATTCTTGCTTTCCTATGAGTAACTTATTTATTAGAACCTTGATGGTTCTCTCTGAGTTCTTATGTATGGATACTTCCATTATGTTTCAATTAATTAAGGGTGCCTTTCAGAAAAGTTTCAGCTCCAGATAAATTAGCTATTTATAGACTAAAATTATCCTTATCTCCTAATTTTCCCCATTCATACAGTACACACCAAGGAAGAACTTTTTCTCTCCATTAAATAAAGCTCAGTAATGTGAAAAATGTAGAAGTTAATAGGTAGAAAAATGATAACGCGGATACTGCAAAAGAAAAGCTTGTAAGTTGATAAAGCTTTTAAGATAAAATATTTTGATTTTTCCTTATAAAAGTCACATTTAATAATTATAGATTACAAAAACTCAAATGTGTAAAGTATAAATAAAATGGTAATCATTATCACAACCCAAAGACAACTGCCACTCATTTGTCCGTATGTGTAACTAACCACTTATCTACTTATGAACAGAAAAAAAAAGAAAAGAAAGAAGAGGAAATAATTTCAAGGTTTTATTAACACAGTTTTATGAAGATACTTTTACAATAAGCATGTTTCACATTTATTTTATTGGTTTTTAGAAGTGTATGTGTGTGCATATACACATAAGTGAAGGTGCCTGTGGTGGCCAGGGGAAATGATATTTCTTCTTAAAATAACAGGCAACTATATCCACCTGATGTGAGTACTGGGTTCAAACTTAGGTTCTCTACAAGAGCACTATGTTCTTTTAACCACTGAGATATCTCTTTAACATGTACAATAGACATTTTAATAACTCAACGTATATTAATAATCTATAATATTTTAACAATATTCTATTAATGTTTGATTATTCTCATTTACAGAAGGTATTTTCTCCAGTTAACCCTCTCCTAGAAACTTCCTCTAACACATACCCATATATGAGTATCCATGGTGATTCCAAATCCAGTTGAATTGATTCTAAAGAGGAACCATCAGAGTACCTTACTCTATAAAGCACTGCAAATATTTTGGTGAGTTCCTGGGGGAGGGGGGTTCCTAAAAATTGAATTGATAGTACCAAACTAATGGTATATTAATAGCTTTGGGGAGGAAATTTAAACATGAAGTGTGTGCTGGATAGCTTTAGTGTCAACTTGACACACCTGGGTTGAGGGAGCCTCAATTGGGGAATTGGCTCCATTGGGCTGGGCTGTGGCCACATCTGTGGAGTATTGTCTTGATTGTTGGGCAATGTGGGAGGGCCCAGCCCACTACGGGTGGTACCACCCTGGGCAGGTTGTTGTGTACCGTATAAGAGGGCAGGCTGGGCATGGGCCAGGGGAGCAAACCAGTAAGCAGTACTCCTCCATGGCCTGTGTTTCAGCTCCTGCCTCCAGGTTCCTGCCCTGAGTTCCTGCCTTGGGCTCCCTGAGTGATGAACTGTGACCCAGGAGATGTAAGCTGAATAAACCCTTTCCTCCCCAAGTTGGTGTTGGTCACAGTGTTTTGTCACAGCAATGGAAGACAAACTAGAACAGAAATTGGTACCAGAAGAGTGGGGTATTGCTGTGACAGACCTGACCTTGGTGTTTTGGGGAAGGATTGTGGAGGCGTTTGGAACTTTGGGCTGGGAAGATCATTGAATGCCTANTTCCCCACCTCTAATGCCCACTGTTCTGCTTGCATTTGAATTGTACTCACTCAAACACTCATTTCAAATCAAGTATGCCTTCTTTCAGAGCTTAGACCAAATGCTAAATATCCTTTTCCCCCGTCAAGCCACAAGTGATAGTCTACACGTAGATCATTCCTTTCCAGTCTAGCTTATGCCTTGCAACATTAAAGGACTTTTTATGAATTGTTTTACACCACAGCGTATATTTCATAGAAAAACAAACCTCCTTATTGTTTGAGTTCATTGAAAATTTGTGAGTTAGCCTACAATTTAATTACTCTAGTTAAGCTATCAGTTGAAACCACTCTAAACATCAACTAATACCATATAAATGAATTTAGGGAGCCACGTGGATAAGCAGATAGAATTATACAGTATTTCCGTTTTTTTTTTTTTTTTTTTTGTTTAGCACGTACCCACTTTTTTTTGGGGTTTTTTTTTTTTTTTTTTTAGGGGGGTTGATTTTTATTTATTTTATGTTTTCACATAAATTTATTTTGTTATACAAATCTAGACCCATGTTCCCCCCCAATCCCCCACCCCTCTAGAGCTATGCATTCTCCAAAACATGCTTTTCATCTCTTTCTCAGTCTTCTCATATTCTCCATGGGAAAGTTGACTGTTTTTGAGCAGAGTTCAGGTTTAGTAGTTCTTGATGGCAGTCCTTTCTGTTGTTGTTGTTGTTGTTGTTGTCATTTCCAATAGCATCCACTCCAACTGCTTTGGACAAAAGCTCAAGGGGCCGTGCACAAGAAAAATACTCCAACTGGTAACTGGCACTAGCATCCACAGATGAGGGATACCATTTCATCGTTTGTTTTTCTCTGGACTGTGTTAGTTACTCAGCATAATATCTTCTAACTCCAGCCAATTTTCACTGCAAAGCTCATGAATTTTAATGTGTATGAAAGACTGTCCTATGATTAGGATTGGGGCACGCCATGTCATGGCCAACACACACGCGGAGTTCAGAAGAGGTTGTGTCAATTCCCTGGAACTGGAGTTAAGACGGTTTCTCGTGTGAATTCCCCTGTTGAAGTGCTGGGGATTCGAACCCAGGTCCTTTGCAAGAACAGTCCAGCTCTTAAAGGTATTACATCTCTCGCAGCCCCTATACATATTTTCTTAATTCAATGAAATAAATGAAAATTAAATCTCACTTATGCTCTTAATTTTAAAACTAAAAATAAGACTATAAACACAATTTTCTTGCTTGTTGTAGTTTTCCGAATGTGCAAAGTTACTATTCTGATTAACAAGCCTAAATATGCATTCTTTGAATTTCTTAGACAAAGCAAGGTTTAGTTATTCCAATAGACACAGGGACTGGATTCTGTCTTATACAGAAAAATATTGTACTATATCTCCTGGCTTTTCATTCATTGGAAAAATATGAATAACAGGATATTTTAAGATATTGAAGTTTAGGGATGGGCAATATGCCTTGTCACATAAAAAGGACTTGCTGTCATGTCTTGAGTTCAATTCCTCATGAGCTCACATGAGGGAAATAAGGAACCGATTTATGCATATTGCCTATCCCCAGATCTCCACAGCCACCCTCTGGCATGCAAACACCCCACACAGCAGCACACACTAACTAAGTTTAATGTAATTTTAAAAATGAAAAATCCAAATTGGTGCAAATCCAGTATAAAATTTTACCTCGGTTAAATTTTTAATCCTATCTACTTTAATCTGAAAATAATAGTGACATTTACTGCCCAGTATGTCAGTCTATACTAATTTTCTATCATAAGCCAAATAGAATACAGAACTGTAATTATCATCTTAACTTAAGGCATGTTTTAACTACCTCCAAAGACAATCTGCCCTTCAGAAAAAATAATTTGTCCAAATTATATAAGAACATTGCAGAGGCCAACCTCAACTATTGAGGGCTTTCAACACTACAATTTAGAGATGTAATTGATTAATTAATTGTTTGCGACACCATAAAACCACCTAATGTAATGTGACCACATTCTGTCCTTTTTTCTGGAAAGTCTTCAAATGCTATACACTTATGATAACTCTTTAATGGGATATTTTTAAGAGAAGGATCTCTCATCCTTTTTTCTTTCTGTTTCTGGTCTACCAAAAAGGCAGTTGAAGAATTTTCCTAAATTATTTTTTAAAGGAAAGGTGACCAGAACTTTTATCCTCAAAAAATGCTGCCTCCAAAACTGATTTAGTTTAAAAGTACAATAAGAGCCTTGATGTCTACATGTCCTATTTCTGCTGCTTACCTCCCATCACCTCATGCTTTTCTCTTTCCTGCCTCACACTTTTTTCTACCAGGATACCAGCAGTTTTCACATTTGCAAGGGAATATGAGAAACTTTTCTTTATCTAACTATTCACCAATACTCACCATATTGTGCCTCTTATTTTAAAATCTTCATAGTTTGCTCTCCTAGTACTCATACTGGATTATTTTATTATTTTGTGGTACAGGGATCAAATACAAGGTCTCCAATATGCTCAGCAAGGAATGTACTACTCCACTTAACCTTAATACACAGTAGTCTTCTCAAAGCAGACTGCAATATCTATGTGTTGATCATAATTCAGTTTCTGGTCTTTTTATATACTTCCATCAACTTCTCACATTAACAAAACTTTCACTAACCTATAGTATTAACTATTAATATTTAAGGCCTATAGGAATATTTCCTCCATAAAAGATTTTCTATTTCAAGCTGGGGGCGTGAGTGGCACACACCTTTTAATCTAGCACTTGGGAGGCAGAGGCAGGCCGATTTTGTGAGTTCAAACCGCCTGGTCTACAGAGTAGTTCCAGATAGCTGGGACTACGGGAGACCCTGACTCGAAAACGCCAAAAAAAAAAAAAAAAAAGATTTTTTTTCTATTTTCTTTCTATATTACCTAGAATGAAGTTCCCAAGGGATTCTGAGAACTGTAAGTTCTACCTTAAGAAATTGGAAAGGTCCATCCTTGCTTCCCTAACCTCTCCTCATCTTCCCACTTCTTTGAAAAGTCACTCATGGGGCTGGAGAGATGGCTCAAAGGTTAAGAGCACTGACTGCTTTTGCAGAGGACTGGGTTCATTCCAGCACACATGGCAACTAAGAGACACCTCTTTTAACTGCCAGTTTCCAAGGGAATCTGACACCCTCTTCTGCTCCACAGTGTGCTTTCTTTTTTTATGTTTTTTTTTTTCTTCACAGGTGTGCTTTGTACAACACAGGTGTACCTACCTACATAGCAGAAGTACAACTCATACAGTGTAAAAAAAAATAATGATAAAAAAAAAGTCACTCATATACTTGTCAACTAGTTTTCCATTGACATTAAATTAAAATATGCATCATGTATTCATTCCTGAAGTTGAATGTTGATTGGGATTTTCATAGGGGATGATATAAACATCTAGATTTTGTAATAGCTAATGCCTTCTTTTCCTTTCTGCACATTCATTACTATACTTCCACATTCATTACTATACTATACTCTAAGTTATGGAAACTCTAGTGTATTTGGTAGGCAGTTTCTCTAGCTCATCTGTGGGTTTCTGGAGGTGTGTTTCTTCTATACAAAACACAATCACACATGCTCCAAATGTATGGTAAATATACACTTATTTTGACTTTTTATTTTGAGCATTTACCTATCATCTACCCTAATTCTTCAAAGAATTCATGCCTGATGTTTGGTTTTAACAGAAGCTCTAATTGTCAGGACCACCATCTGTTTCTTAGTTGTGTTCTTAGTAACATATATCAGATTAAAAATTTGTTTGTGATAGTTTGGTTATATCCATATATCTGTTCTTCACACTAAATTTTACAACCATGTGAAAAAGCAGATTTGATTTTCAGTACTGGTGTATATCTGGCATATACTTACAACATGAGGGAAATTTTGGATAAAACTATATATATACTTCATTAAACACTGTATGAAAATATTTTTCAGTTCAGAGCGGAACATTATTTTCCCACTTTCTTTTTGGCAAAACAACAATAAGACATGCTAATTTTGAGATCTAATATTTATTATTTTACAATTGTGTGTGTGTGTGTGTGTGTGTATGTGTGTTGTTGTGTACTGGAAGGTAATGTGGCAAATGAGTGCAGGTGCCTGTAAAGACCTAAGATCCTGGATCTCTTGAAGCTGGGCTGACAGGCAGTTGGGAGCCTCCGCCACGGGTCTGGGAACCCATCTCAGGTCACTCTACAAGACGACTTGTATACTCTTTTTTTTTTTTTTTTGTTGTCTGTTTTGAGATAGGAGTCTCCCGGTAGCTCGGCTGTCCTATGAACTCACTCTATCTAGACCGGCTGGACTTGAACTCACAGAATCTGCCTCTGCTGCCTCCCAATGCTAGAATACAGGTGTGTGCCACCACAACCCGCCAAGAACCAGTATATACTCTTTTTTTTTTCTTTTTGTTCTTCTAAATTTTTATTATGAGTTATATAAATTATATTTTGTATTTAGTTATAAATAATGCAAAATGGTTTTATAATGCTAATTTCAATGTGTGTTTACAATTGTATTTTGACCAATCTTCACACGTTGGGCCACATTATACAGAAGCATCTCTCTCTTCATCTTTCGAGTCATGTGGTGAGTGGTTTTGTCTCACCATGGTCTGCTCCTGATAAGGTCAGTTTATGATGGAATGAAGCCTCCAGAACTGTGAGCCAAAACTGACTCGTCTCTCTCATCTCTCTTCTTTTTTTTTTTTTTAAGTTGATTGCGTTAAGTAATTTTTGTAGTCACAGAAAACTGACTCATCACAGCAGGACTGTCAGGCCAGGACACTAATAAGCCAAGGCACTCTCCTTTCTCCCTCTACCCTGCTCCAGTATACACTAATAAGCCAAGGCGCTCCTCCTCTCTCCCTCTACCTCTGCTTCCAGTATACACTAATAACCAAGAGCACTCTCCTTCGCCCTCTACCCCCCTGCTCCAGTATACACTAATAAGCCAAGGCGACTCTCCTCTCTCCCTCTACTCTGCTCCAGTATACACTAATAAGCCAAGCACTCTCCTCTCTCCCTCTACCTGCTCCAGTATACACTAATAAGCCAAGGCACTCTCTCTCTCCCTCTCCCTGTCCACTATAGCTCTTAACTGGTAAGTTATACTCAGAGCCCCTACATCTTTTCATATTTAAGAAGATACTGACTTAAGATTATACTTTCAAATAATTTCAATAATAGTTACTAACAGAGGTTGTCTCTGACTGTGTAGAGGTAACAGAAACCACAAGGAGGAAACATAGCTTCTCTCCTGAGCGATGAAGCCCAGCTCTTGGTGTGCTTTACTGCAACTGCCACTTTTGACCTGTTGATGATCGTTCTTCTCTTTTTCAGAGAGTAAGAGGAGAGATCAAGTTCTGGAGTGTTAAAAAAAAGAGGAAAAAATATATGAATTCATCAGCATTTGTTTTTATGATACTTAGAATTTAACAGAGAAGAAGAGAGGATGGTCCTGTTCAGAATGCTGCTTGAATATTTTCTCTAAATATGCTTATAAAATCTTTATACATGGGGCTGAGAGATGGCCTAGCGGTTATGAGAGCAGCGACTGCTGCTATGCAGAGGACCGGATTCGATCCCCACGCACACCACATGGGTGGCTGAGAACCCGTCTGTAACTTCCAATTCCAGGAAGAACTCCAGTTCCAGGGTAATCGTGACACCCTCTTCTGACCGTCCAGGACTGCCAACATGGGTGCACAAACCGACATAACAAGACAGTAATTTCAGACACATAAAAATAATTAAAGATTAAAAAATATTTAAAAGAAATACTTTATAAAAAATCTTTATACACACATATTCAAATCTTAGTAAATACCAATTTGATTAACGACATTTTCACAATTCTTAGTCGTTTTTTTTTTTTTTTTCTTCTTTTCTTGGATATATCTTATTTCCAGAATAGCAGAATCATCATTCTCAGTTAGTTCTTCAAGCTCCTTAGTGAGTTTCCTACTATGTGAAAATGAAAATAAAAATCATGTTTTATCGTGCAGATGCTTTCCATAGGTCCAACATTACATTTAGTTCACTTTAGTTCAGGAATAAAGAGCTAATCCAAAATCAGCACACAGAATTCTAGGGAAAAAATGTTTTGAGCAAGCGTATTCTAATTGCATCCAGTGCTAGCTTTTTTGTCTCTTTCCCCTTGGTTGCTACCATTAGTGGTACAGCAGGCTAGCAAGGAAGATCTATTAAATTCAACCAATGACTCTGTGGAATGCTGAGTAAGAGAGATGCATGTTAAAGGAATTCTATCTCTGGAAGCCACACCAGAGGATGTTGGGGAGGAGTGCTTCATCCTCAGAAATGTAGGATTCTGTGAACCCTTGCCCTCACTTGGGCAAAGGAGATGTTCACCCCGCCCCTTATCTGTACATCATCTCTTCCTCACACAGCCGAAGAAAGAAGCTGAAGGAAGTGGGGTGTGACTTGCTCTGATTCTGCAGCAGGAGAAAATGAAGAGGCCAGGAACCACAGAGACATCTTCACAGTGTGGACCAGGAGGACCCCGGATCTTCCTGCCTAAAAGGCCAGGCAAAGAGTAGAGAAGTTCTAGTCCTTTGACACAGGAAAACGGCACGGTGCATCCCAGGAGTTGGACTTACACTCCAGGAGCTACGGTAATATAAGTGAAAGCACACACACACACAACAAACACACACAACCACCAATGACGAAACACAAAGCATTTAAAATATCATGACATATGATTTAACAAGTAATGAGTGCTCTTCATTAACCTTCTCTATATTCATGGGAATCAGAGTTTTTTTTTTTTTTTTTTTTGTATTATTATTATTTGTATGTGTGAGACTTTCGAGTGACCCTGCGTCAATGCAGGTCAAAGAGGTCTAGTTTGGAAGCAGCTCCTAAAGAGACAGAGTCTTTACCCGAGCGGACCACCGTCTCGAAGTCGGTCAACGCTATACCCAGCCCGGAAATAGAGTTATTTGACTACTAGAATGTAACCAGCCACTCATTAAAAAGTAGTATTAAGAAACTTGGCAAAAAGATGATTCCGAGTTTTTTATTATGGAATATTATAATTTTGTTCAGGCTGATGGGTTAAGCTGTTCATTTTTGACATATCTCATTATCAATTTATACTCTAATGTACTCTTGAAGAGAGTATATTTCTAATTACTACCCACCAATTACAGATTACATAATACTACAGATTATCAAAATGCAAATATTTCCATAATGGTACTGCACCCATGTTAAACATAGTGGACTCTCTTTTAAGTACTTCTTAATGTCTCGTACTATAAATTAATAGAATATTGAAAAGAATTTTGTGAAAGTACATATTGTGCTTAAAACGATATTTGAAGGATGAAAGAGAATTATAAAATTAAGAATAATTACTTTAAAGGAACATTTTTGGCCCTTGAAACTAATAAATTTGCCAATTTCCTAGCAAAACTTTAAATTTTATTTTATTTTTTATGTAATTTTTTTTTTATTTGTTTTATTTAATTATAGATCCTAATAAATTTAGATTCCCCCTCTACCCAGACCTTCCCATCTCCTTCCCAGTCAGATCTTCATGCATTCTGTGATATATATTGAGGCCTATTGAGTCAATTGTCCCAGATATCCCTTCGGTAATTCATCCACTTGAGATGGCTAGTCAGGCTATAGTAGAATCACTCTTCTAAAGAAGACCATATCTCCCTTCACTCCGGCAATACTCAGTTACTAACAGTTCCTCAATTAGTCAAACTGGGACCCGCTGCCCAGTTCATTAGTTATATGCTGGGTTTTTGACTAATTGAGTCAGCACATGTCTTGTGTATGCTGCTACTTGTGCAAGTTAATATGAGCAAGCTTCACCAGAGGCCCAAAAAACCGAAGGCCTCTTGGTTTCCGTATGTTCGTGCACCAACCCTGACTCTTTACATGTTTCACAATGTCCGCTAAGCCATGGGTGGGTGAATTTTAATATAGAAGTCCTACTCAGGGACAATGCATTCTGCAAGTCTTTTATTCTCCAAAATTTGGTCAGTCGTGACTTGCTGTGTGCATTATCATGGAGTGTAGAGAATGTTTCACTTGTAAGATTAACGTATGATATTGGTATTCTCTCTACCCATTGTTCAGCTATGTTTCGTGAGCCTTAGAGGTTTCAATGCAGTTATCACCTAGGTCTGGTTATCTCTTTGACATATATTCTCAGTGTGTGACCAACGATGTTGTGGAACTCTATAATTGCCTCTATCTGTTGCATAAATATGCTTATTTGATGAATTGTGGATGCTATACTTTTTATAAAAATAAGGAGGTTCATATTTTGGCATACAGTAAGAAATTGGAATTTCTCTAGAGAAATAACAGAGACAGTGTTTCCTCTAAGAACTATGTCTTATTTCATTAGAATGACAAGTACACTACTTCTTTTTCATCTCTAATTTTATTAATTTCTTCATCTCCTCTTTTCCTTGGTTCTTTTGCTTATGATTTTCAAATTTTATTCATAATAATTATTAAAGAAATGACTCTATGTTGTTTTTCGTCTCGCAACTCGTGAATTTCTGTATTTATTTTTATCATCTCTTGCTATCTACTGCTTGGGGGTTTGTATTGTCTTGTTTCTCATAGGACCTTGGGGTGTATCAATTAGGGTATATTGGGATCATTTTTTTCTCAAATATTTGATGACACTTGATGTTACTTCATAATTGCAATTGACAGATTAAAATAATATAGGAATTTGGTTGGATTTTCTTCGTGGTTGTAGCCAGGAAGCTGGCTGCAAAGCTCTGCAGGTTAGTGTGGATATTTGTAGACAGGGAGCATTCCTCTTCAATTTGGGTGATCTCAGATACCGATACCGTAAGCCCCAAGTTTCGCTGAGTACTGTTTGCTAAAATCACAAGCCATGCTCTGAAACAAAGTACCGGGACCTTAGCACATTTCATTGGAATATACAAGTTTCTCTTCTTACTTTTCTTTGATTATGATTGATTGGATGATTGCGTGATCAGATGATGTGGCAGATTTGGATCTGTTATGGGGTTCCAAGCTTTCTGGGCACTTATTTGCTTGTTTGGGTGGGACTCAAAAGGAGTGTTAGGAACTGATGAAATGCTTCTCCATGTTCGTTAAGGTGAAGATTATGTTGATTTTAGCCTGGTGACAGCTCATAATTCCTTGCAATCACATGTCGTGTAGCACTTTAAATAAGTTCTCTAAGTGAATGTCCCTATATTCCCCTGTCCTGGCTATTCTGTCTTAAGTGTTTTCTTGGGTTAATAACCTCCTCAGACGCAGATTAGACTCCCGTTTTTTAACACTAGTTTTTAAATCTGTAGCCCTTTCTCCTTAAGTATTTCCAGAAATCTCTCAATATTATTGATTTGGTGTCAGCATCTTTCTTTGAGATTGAGAGTATTATGGTATCATTTCAATCGAGCTATAGACAAAAGCATATATTCACACCCACTATTAGGAACCAGAAGATTTTCAGTCTACATCCATCTATCCCAGCACTACTGAATGTCAGTTACTGTGCTCATTCAGGTGACACGATTTGTGAATTCAGTTTTCATAATCTCTGTTTTTTTTTTTTTTTTTAAAATTTATATTATGTATTATGATACTGATTCTGTGACCATGTCGCAATTCTGTGATCAAAAGCTCGATCCTGAATGTTCTCGAATGATAGACTTAGCATGGCGGCGCGTCCTCTGAAGCTGCTTAACCATTCTTCTCCAGCTTTGTTTTACAATCATTATTGCCTAGTAAACTCAGATAGAGACTTAGCGTTGGCCTCAAAAAATCTGACTCATCCATTGATCATGTATTGTCACATGAATGTTTTCTGATGTAGAGCAGGGCCCCAACAGGTACCGAGGTGAATAATGATCAGGGAGAATTCCAAAGTTCTTGATCCAACTGCTTTTGTTTTGTTGATGTATGAATTCAGTAGACAATTGGCTTTAGTGGTCTAACTAAAACAGAGAACTATGGAGATTTCTGTGTTTTTGAATACCTGATCTCCATTTGAGACTGAGCTCCCCACAGCTGTAAAAGAAAAATAAAAGAAAATAGAAAAAAACTACTTAATTGTGTAGAAAAAAATGTAATGAAAATAATAAGGGGCTTCATTTCCATGTATCAAAACATACCTATAAGAAACTGTATGTATCTTTCTCAAAGAAATTGAAAACTAGGTCCTGTGAAGGGCCCAGGAAGGTGGGCCTTACACAGGCTGAGGGACTACCTGCTCAGATTCAAGAGAGTGGGATGTAGTCTCTTCCCCCACTTTTTAACGGGAGAAGTCGTCAAAAAATGAGAAGCCAAGTTTAAATCCAGGAGCTTTCATTGTCATAATTATACTATGACTATCCTTCCCTGAGAATAAAAGAGGTCCTCCCTCATCCTACAGGATAGAGTGAACACTGGCTTCAAGAGATTATGTAGTTGCCCAGGACAGGAATGTTTAATGGTAAAATGAGCCTGAAGGGCTGGAGAGACGGGTCATGCAGTCAAACAGCACTAGCTTCGCTCTTGCAGAGTGACGGCGAGGTTGTTCAGTTTCCCGCGAACTCACATCACTAGAGCGCCTAACTGGGTCACGAAACGTACCAGTTGAAAGTCCAACACGGCCTCTGCGCGACTGCGGCGCATTGGCTACGTGGATATACGCTACAACAGTCAGTTATGAGCATGCACCCACTGCATTCATACACATAAATAAATAATAAAAATAGGTTTTTTTAAAAAAAAAAAAGGAAAAAAAAAAAAAAGAACTATTCTTCTCCAGCCATGATTTGGCTGTAAACAGTGCCATCTGTGAATTTCTCCCATTGTGGGGGGGGGGGGTTTAAATCATTTAGATAGCTGTTGATTAGCATAGATAAAAGTACTAACTACTTGCATCAATAGGATAGTTTGGCAGTGTCCGTGTGTTGGTAGTTAGGTTTTTTCAGCCATGTTTGACCGCTGATTGATGTTTCTCCCTTAGCAGTTGTGCTGGTATCCACAGAACTGTGAGACTCTTTCTGAAAATATTTGAAGTTAAATAATTTCAAACATAGTAAAGAAGATGTGCAGTATTCACTGATCTATAGATTGAAACACAGTTCTCTCACAGAGGAATTCTTGCTTTCCTATGAGTAACTTATTTATTAGAACCTTGATGGTTCTCTCTGAGTTCTTATGTATGGATACTTCCATTATGTTTCAATTAATTAAGGGTGCCTTTCAGAAAAGTTTCAGCTCCAGATAAATTAGCTATTTATAGACTAAAATTATCCTTATCTCCTAATTTTCCCCATTCATACAGTACACACCAAGGAAGAACTTTTTCTCTCCATTAAATAAAGCTCAGTAATGTGAAAAATGTAGAAGTTAATAGGTAGAAAAATGATAACGCGGATACTGCAAAAGAAAAGCTTGTAAGTTGATAAAGCTTTTAAGATAAAATATTTTGATTTTTCCTTATAAAAGTCACATTTAATAATTATAGATTACAAAAACTCAAATGTGTAAAGTATAAATAAAATGGTAACATTATCACAACCCAAAGACAACTGCCACTCATTTGTCCGTATGTGTAACTAACCACTTATCCTACGTTATGGAACAGAAAAAAAGAAAAGAAAGAAGAGAAGAAATTTCAGGTTTTATTAGACACAGTTTTATGAAGATACTTTTACAATAAGCATGTTTCACATTTATTTTATTGGTTTTTAAAGTGTAATGTGTGTGCATATACACATAAGTGAAGGTGCCTGTGGTGGCAGGGAATGATATTTCTTCTTAAAAAACAGGCAACTATATCCACCTGATGTGAGTACGGGGTTGCAAACTTGGGTTCTCTACAAGAGCAGTATGTCGTTCTTAACCACTGAGATATCTCTTTAACATGTACAATAGACATTTTAATAACTCAACGTATATTAATAATCTATAATATTTGTTAACAGATATTCTATTAATGTTTTGGATGACTTATCTATTAGCAGAAGGTATTTTATCCAGTTAAACCTCTCCAAGAACTTCCTCTAACACATACCCATATATGAGCATCCATGGTGATTCAAAATCCAGTTGAATTGAATTCTAAAGAGGAACCATCAGAGTACACTACTCTATAAAGCCACTGCAAATTATTTGGTGAGTTCCTGGGGGAGGGGTTCCTAAAAATTGAATTGATAGTACCAAACTAATGGTATATTAATAGCTTTGGGGAGGAAATTTAAACATGAAGTGTGTGCTGGTAGCTAGTGTCCAACTTGACACACTAGGGTTGAGGGAGCCTCAATTGGGGAATTGGCTCCATTGGTCTTGGGCTGTGGCGCCACATCTGTGGGGTATTGTCTTGATTGTTGGCAATGTGGGAGGGCCCAGCCCAGTCTACGGTGGTAACCACCCTGGGCAAGGTTGTTGTGTACGCTATAAAGAGGGCAGGCTGGGCATGGGCCAGGGGAAGCAAACCAGTAAGCAGTAACTCCTCCATGGCCTGTGTTTCAGCGTCCTGCCTCCCGGTTCCTCCCGAGTTCCTGCCTTGGCTCCCTGAGTGATGACTGTGACCCAGAAGATGTAAGCTGAATAAACCCTTTCCCCCCAAGTTGTGTTGGTCACAGTGTTGTTTGTCCAATGGATTGAAGAGAAACTAAAACAAATTGTAATATATATAGATATATATAATATATATATATATATTATATATGTATTTGTAATTTACATATAACAAAATGTAAATATATATATATATACTAGTATATAGTATATATATTATATATATATAGTTTATATATATAGTTGTTCCATGAAGTTGAGGGGGTTGTTTATAAACATCAAAGGGAATGAATGGTAAAAAGGGGTCAAAGTCCCTCTAAGTATAACCCACAGAGAATGCCATGGAAGATGGGTAGAAAGATAGTAAGAACCAGAAGAAGTTCTCTGCTGCTAGATACTACACTCTAGATGCAAGGGGGAAGCTGCACCCTGAAAATCTCTACAAGATGGTTGCCTAATAAGACCTCATAATAACTAAATCAGTTAACATATTAATGTAGATAGGGAAATGACAGAAAGTTCCACAACATGATAAGGAACTATAAGCAATCAATAGATGCTGAGGGAGTGTGAATTAGTATTCTTCAGGAACAGACTCCCTGACAGGTTATATAAATCCAAATGGTTAGCCCTAAATATACATATACACATGAGTGCCATTAAATGGTTTCAATGCAAGATGATAGATAGATAGATAGATAGATAGATAGATAGATAGATAGATTAATTTCACATACATAGATAGATTAATAGATAGATAAATTTCACATTTTTTATCATTTGTCATTCTTTAGAAGTAAATACAAACCTTTTACTATAAAATAACTGAGGAATCATGACAATGATGACCTCCCATGGCTTGAAATTGAAAGCTTACTTTGTTCTCTGAGATTTTCTTTTTCTCCACACTAGGACTGAACTTCCTTATAAAGCTTTCTGAGTCCACCTTGTCTATTTTGCACCATCTTCCAAGAGGCACTCATAAGCTAGAAAAATATATTTTTCACTAAGCCTTCAAACCCCAATTGGAAGGTCATTTTCATTGCAATCTTTTTTCTTTAAGGAGAGCAGAGTCCAAATAATTATCTTGACTAAATGAGTAAAAATAATAAAGACTTTTCATCCATTTGCTTATAAATTAATAACATCATTTTCTGTCTCAGGATTCACTGCCCCAATCAAGAAAATGCAAGCAAATTTTTATCCAAATGAAAAAAAAATGGCCATGGAACTAGAACGTGAAAAGTTCTATTGCACAGATGCTGATTGTTCGGAAGTGCCCAGGGTCAACAGAGCCCACTAGCCTGCGACGGACGGCTGAAGATGGAGTGCTTTAATTTGTGGAAAACCGTTACATTATCCATATTACAAAACAAAACTATCACCAAGAATGGAAAATTCTGCAGGCCAGAACCAGAGCTACTCTTCTGAATTCAAGCTGTCACCTAATCAATGTGTGACTGCAGGTCACCCATCTGTCTTCCTAACCAGGCAAGCAGTCACACTATGAAAGACAGCAACTTAAAAATAAACATGGAAGATCTATTTTATCTTTAGGCAGAAACTGTCAGCTAATATCTAACTCAAATATCCCAACACGGCTAATATCTACACATGCCCGGCTCTTTCAGTTACATAGAGAAGTGAGAGTGTTTTTCACACCTCAGATAGCCATTTTACAATAATAGAACATTGCCTTAAAATTGCAACATCTCTTTAAAGTAATCTAGGGAGAAATCACTCTTGTTTCCTTATTATGAATTTCATGTTCATGATAAAGAATTATGGTATATAATTATGGCCTCATAGACCTACTTGGTTAGGAGTTTGATATCTGCTATGTTTGTGTTATGACTTAGATTTTTGAAGATTTGTTTTTTACATAAGATTGAAGCAATTTTTAAAATGAGTTTGAGGCTTCATTTAGTATAAAAGCATTTCTATAGGTTGAGCTATAATTCTTTAAACAGTGGTTTCAATTTAGCTTTCCCTGGTAATAATATAAACCATTACACATCAAACATAACTATGGTCTTCTAGAAACTTCTCCCCCAATATGATCTTTAATGACATATTATTCTTCTAATCAGATATGAACTTTTGACCGGAAATTCGCAAAATTGCATAATAACAAAGATATATGGTTGTAACACATTAATATCCTTAAAATGCAGACACATACCACATAGATTTTTTCTTTTTGGTCTTTTCAAGACAGGGTCTCCCTGTAGCCCCAGCTGTCCTGGAACTCACTCTGTAGACCAGGCTGGCCTTGATCTCACAAAGATCCACCTGCCTCTGCCTCCTGAGTGCTAGGATTAAAGGCGTGCACCACCACGCCCGGCTCACCACATAGATTTTGACACCTTCCCTGGAAAACACACCATGGATCATGAGGTGCCTGTAGAAATATTCCATTTCACAATTTCATTACTAGTATACATGGTTAGGAAAACATAGTGACCCAATCCTTGTTCAACATTTCCTCTCTGTTGAAGAACTAGAATCACCCCAAATTGAAGTTTCTCTTGAAAAGTAAAATTATAACCCTCACTGTAGCATCGTAACAAACATAATAACTTTTCATAGTTCAGAATGTTAAATTTTAATACATAATTTATTAAATTTTTGTGCATTTAATATAATACATCTTAATCATATTTATAACCCCATCTCATCAAACCATAGCCCACCCCCAGATTGCATTTGGTCATATAAGTTAAGACCTCTTGAGTCAAGTTTGTGTCCCCAGATATCCCTAGCTGGGAGTTCATCTACCTGAGCCAGGATAGCTTCTCTAGGAAATTCTGTAGAAATTTTCCATAGTTGAAGTAGAATTTGCTGCCTCCTGCCAAAATATTGACTATCTGTTACTTTTGGATTATGTTACATTTATTGAATAATCATCCCACCAGTGGCTATATTTCCATGTTTTATAGTACAGATAGCACACTGCAGGCACCCTCTGGTACATCCTACTCACTGCAAAGCCTCACTCTCTCTCAGCCATCAAGTTGGTGACACTCTGGCATGGAGGATTATGACTATCATCATAGCAAAGAGTACAATCTCATATTCTTACTAGAAAAATTAAAAAGCAGAAAATTATGTTCAGCCAATATCAAACTGTGAACATTTATTTTCTAGATACTGAAATTTGAATTGCACAAATGATTATCAACAGAAGTTTATCTAATATAATTTCCCTCTAAATAAGAAATATTTTGTATAAACATATCCAGAAATCTACAGGCATTGAAAATTCATGAAGCAATGTTAATGACAAAAGAGAAGATTCTAATAATATACCCAACAGTGGTTGAACCTGAATGAGCACAAATGAAATATGTAGAAGAATCCAAATTGCATATAAGAGGATTTACTCTAAGAAAGTTGCCAGGTGAGGTTTATATTGTTGTTACATTTAAATACCATTATTTTGAATTTTCTAAGGGATTTCTTCAATAGCCATATGTTTCACTATCACAGGGAAAAATGGACAATGTAATAAATATGGAAAGTCATGACACTTCATGCCTTTTCTTTTTTCATTTTCTTTCCTTTTTTCTTACTTTTTATATTTCTTTCTTTGTCCATGTTATTGGAAATCGAACCTAGTCTTTGTACTTCCATGCAGCTGTACTACCACCAAGATATGTCTCTAGCCTGGGGCTTTTGTACCGGCTCTCCAAATTATTCCATATAATCAAATTAAAGAAGTATAGACACTGGAGACCTCCATGTAGATGGACTATTTGATATTTCCCCAGGACCTGCTCAATACCAGAAGAATAGCTCTGCTACCTCACATGTCATCAGAATTGCTTATAAAAATGACTACATCACTCATTACTTTAGATTCATCTTCTCAGAGCCGTGCTGCTGTGAAATTCTTGTCCTTAACAAGCCAAATATCAGAGAACACAGCCAATAGCAAGAAGGTAAGAATCCATATCTCAGGGTCACTTGGATATACAGTTTGCATCTCTCTTTTATTCTCTTATATGCAGAAAAATATGATGATCAAAGAAGAGGGAAAAGAAAGTAACCAGATGCTGACTTGCCTGATTCTTACTGTTACACAAGCAAGGGTAGGTGAATCCCCAGAGCTTAAAGGAACTCTATAGACAAATGTGGAAGCTGAGGTGACTACAAAAGTTTTGACTGCAAAACATATCATATGAGATATTACCATGATGAAATTCTCAATGAAAGAAATCAAAACACACTGGAAAATAGTGGTTGTGCATGAGGACTTCTTTGGGACTCACATATTAAATCCCCAGAACAGGATCATCATCTAGATGTCAGTGAGAGAATTTAGCTTTCTCTCATTCATCCTTCTAAGCCTCAATAACGTGAAGAGTAATGGAGAATGTGAATGAAGAGCCTGTTAAATTAGTGGTTATCTATGGTGAGGAACATACCCTTATTAACTTAGTGGCTTAAAAGAATGCCCATGTTATTCTCTCTGATTTTTTCTTTTAGTTCAATAGAGATCTGATTGTATCACATGGAGTATTTAAAGAACTGAAGCTGAAATCCTTTTGAGGCTGTACTGTGTTGCTGGGACTGCTAGGCATTTTTCCTTTCCAAAGAGTTTAAGGCACCTCAGTTCACCTGATGAATCCAACATCAGAAACAGTCCCTTGAGAAAGGAAACAGAAGTAACAGTCCTCTTTAGAATATGACTCAGAATTTTTATTGAATTGCTTCTACCCACTGCTGAAAGATCAAATCAGTACCAAAATGTACCCAGAATAAAACAAAAGGAAAAAATGAACATTTCTGGTGGAATTATAAATGTACCTTACACTCACTATTACTCTATTACAGATGGGAAGGGATCAAGATGAGAAACAAAAACTGAGTGTAACAACAAACACTTCTCAAGGCTATTTCCCAAGACACTTCTCAACGCTATTTCCTAAGAGACTAAGCTTGGGGTGGATAAGTAGTTTCCCACTTGACATGAAATTAGAATTTAACACAGATCAGATCATACTGCATAGTACAAATAAACAAGTCATGGCATCAGTACATCCTATCATTTATGAATAGAAAGGAATATCATGGGATCCATGATAGAAAAATATAGAATAATTTCTTATCTGAAGCAAATAGTGTTTGTGCTGTTTGCTAAAAATGTTACTTTGAAATGCTAATTGAGGCCAGGTAGTGAAAAAATGAACACCCTGAGTTATTAAACTTCTTCAATATAAGAAACAATATCTGAAAACTTGTCATCATAAGATGTGCATTTATTCAATGATTATTAAATAATGCACATCAAATGCCAATTACTGTGCCAGATTAGTTTCCGAATTTTTTTTTATTAATTTTTTTATTTATTTCCGTATGTGTATGAATGTACTGTCTGCATGCAAGTCTGTGCACCCGTGTCGTGCAATGCCGCGGAGGTCAGAAGAGGGTCTCGGATTCCCCTAGAATCATGTTTAGAATCATGTTTAGAATCTCTAAACATGTTTTTGAATTAACCTATAGATTAATTTTAGACGTCCTAATTTTTGGTATGTGTGTTCTGTATATAAACATAATTTGAAGTGATACAAATTGGAAGGAACAACAACAACAACAAAGACCATGTCACAGAACTGACTGAGTCAGTAAACTTCTGCCCAAAACAGTAAACTTCTGCATCAAAATATTTCAAAAAGACTGAGAAAAAGATGCAAGACATGTATGGCAGAATGCATGAGCTCCGGCTGGGTGTGCAGCAAGGAAGGGGAATGGGTCTAAATTTGGTGAAGAAATTTTGTATGAAATGCACAAAACCTCAATAAAAAAAGAAAAAATATATATATTATCAATAATTCTTAATTAACTTGCTTTCTTTTTGAATCAGATAATGTGAGAGTAAGGACAGTAAGAGAAATAACTTTCAAAAGTAAACAAATATGCAGGTGGTTCATACACAGCTAAAAGTCGAAAGTCCTAATTGTGAATTGTTGTACTGAGACTACAGATGTTTATTTAAAATGAAAAAATCTTGGGGCTTGAGAGATAGCCTAGAGGTTAAGAGCGCCAACTGCTCTTGCAGAGGACCCGGGTTCGATCCCCAGCGCCCACAGGGAACATGAAAACCGTCTGTAATTCCAATTCCAGGAGAACTCCAGTTCCAGGGGAATGCAAGTCCCTCTTCTGACATCCGCGGCATTGCACGACACGGTTACACAGACCTACATGCAGACAGTACATTCATACACATACAAAAATAAATAAATTAATTAAATTAGAGTGAAAAAATCTTTAAAAACAAAAGCCTTGCCTGGCATAGTGGTATATGCCTTTAATTCCAGCTTTCAGGTGGCAGGGCCTAGTCTATGTAGGGAGTCCCAGACCACCTGGGGCTACAGGGAGACCCTTTCTCATGATACCCTGTGTCAAAGACCAACAAAAATGGCTCAAAATACCAAAGATTATTTTTTCTTATATTGATAAGAATTTTAATTGTGAGCCTCAAACTTCCCTGAGTACATAGAGGGAATTTTCATTTTTTTTGACAATTAATTTTTGTAAAATTTATTTATGTATTGTGCCTGCAAATGTGTGCGTATGTGTGTGTGTGTGTGTGTGTGTGTCCTTGCATACACGTGCCACAGACTGCATGTGTAAATGAGAGGACAACTCATGGCATTCATTTTTCTCCTTCTCCTGTGTGGATTGAAGGGTTCCACCTAGGTTGACAGTCTCGGCAGTAGGTGCCAGTACCCATTCAGCTAACTCTCTGGCCAAACTTTCAATTCTCATTTGTTACATGTAGATAAAATATTTTCATCATTGATAGAGAAATTACTATATTTGATTACAGAACGTTAGCCTTGTCTTTGCACCAGGTGTTACAGGATGTAAGATATGTGTACAATGCAACCTTTTTCAACTCTGAAATGTATGAGATTTAAAATTCTACCTGGCCTCAATGGTTATGAGTGAAAAATTATGAACCCACTTCATGACCTGTTTTAAAAGACATATTCCATCTCTAACATAGGTACAGAATCACCAGAAAAAACTTTTATTTCACGTTGCTTAGGGATTGTTTTCCTAGTCAGGCATAAAGCCTGAAAGTGTATCTGTGTATCTGTGTGTGTGTATTTATGTGTATTTGTGTCTTGTGCTATTTGTGTGTATTTACTAACATGCATTTTTGTGTGCATGTGTTTGTATGTGTATATATATATAAATGTGTGTGTATTTCTTTGTGTTTGTGTGTATGT